>CM023947.1:6478924-6855519 GCA_013407115.1 Glycine latifolia
GGGGGGCTAGGTGGGTTTCGTTTTTGTGGGTGGGGTGGTGTGGGCTTTGCCCGTTCGCCGGCGGTTGGGGGGGTGTTCGGTGTGGGGGTTTCCGTGGGGGGGTGGGGGGTGGTGGATTGAGAGGGGGGGCTGCAATGAAAGAACGAAGTTTTCTTTTTCTTTGGGGGGTGGGGGAGCGGTTGCACCGAGGAGTTATTATTAGGGGTGGGGAGTTGTTGTAGACTTGAAAGTTGCAGTACGCTCATTTCCAAGAATTACACTCATTTCCAAGAATTTGATTTTACAGGCGGAAATATGAAATTATTTTTTTAGAGTAGTTAAAAAATAAGATAGTATTCTTAATCAAAGAATAAGATAGTTTAACAAAAAGTTTACACCACATGAAAATATTTCATTTATTGTTGCTTTTATTATAGATTAAGAAAGACATTGCAATTTTTGCAGTGAAATAAACAGACAAAACAGACTCCATACTATGACAGAAAGTATGAAACAGAGGCAACTATCACGGGCTTGCCCTTCGTCCCTAGATTTGTTTTCTTTTTGTAACATATTTGCTGTAATTTGATGCATCAACAAGTCTCTTCCCATTTCAAAGGAGAGAAGACAAAAACAAATTATATTTTTCATAAAATAGACTAAACCCATTTTTTATTATAAAAAAGATAAAATAAACCCCTATTTTAATTTAAAATTGCAAGCGTTCATCGTTTTAATTTCATAAATTTTTTACTTTAGTATTCATTTTATATAAAAAAAACATTCATTATAGTTATTTTTAGCTTTTTTTTTTGTTTTACATATAGAATATTAAGTTAAATGTTATTTTATAAAGTTAAGAATTAAAATTTATATCTGTCAAAAAAAGAATTAAAATTTATAAAATTAAAACTAAAATAAACTATGTTTATAAATATTTTTTTTAGAGTATGAAATTATTTTTTTAAATATTTTTTTTCTTAACAAAGTTTTGAGTTTTAATTTAAGTTATTATATTTTTAAGTCTTGAATTTTGTTATTTGTGAATAAGTGGTGTATGTAAATGTGAGTTTTTTTTTAGCATATAAAATCTGTTTTCAAAATAATCATTAATAATATTAATATAGAATAAAATCAAATTGAGTATATGTATGAGTTATCGGGTGAGAATTAATATTTTATAATTTTTTATTGATGATTTTGTTTCTTGAACTTATTTTATTTAGTTTATGTTTGTGATATTTGTTACTTGTTTGTTTGAACTTAAATAATGATATTTTTTTTAACATTTTGGTATCTAATGATCTCTGTTATAGAATAATATTTATTTGTGATTGTTTTTTAAATATTTAAAGACATTGTCATATGGGTCAATCAGTGATCCACCGGTTCGACCACTGATAAGGTCATACGAGTCAATCAGTGACTCACCGGTTCGACCACTGACCGGGTCATGCGGATCAATCAATGATCCACTGATTCGACCACTGACCCAGTAACCTAGTACTCTGACCGGGTCAATCACCGGTTCGGTTTTTAAAACATTGGAAAGAAGTGACACTACCAGAAAGAATAGCGTGGATTCGGGTATCAAGTATTAACTGTATCTTTCTCGTGATGACCCGATTTAAATTGGGTTTATAATTTTTTTTCCAGTTATGGGCCGAACATGCAAGAAACTGGTTGTGTGGTCTAACAAATTAGTGGATTCAACATTTTTTTTTTTGACAAAAACATATTTCTAGAAGAACAAGTCACAAACGTATATAAAAGAGTTATTTTTACGTACACTTAGTATAAAATTTACATTGTTAACTAATTGAAAATTACTATATAAAATCATAATAGCAATCTATGATCAGATGATATTGTAAAACAATTTACACAATGGATGCATTAAGTTTAATTCTATATAAAATCATCTAGTTTGACAATGAGACTCTTCAAAACATTGAAAAAAATGAAGAAAACAAATCCTTCAAAATCACTCATTAATTCTCCATGAGTGCAAACAAACTAATATTCCCTCTATTTTGAAATAAATATTTATTTTAAAGTGTTGCATAAGTATTTACGAAATCTTAAATTTTAAAGATATTAAAAGACTAACTAAAATTTATAAATTATTAATAGTCTATCTCTGAAAAAAGAATGGTTGCTAAATACTAGTTTAGAAGAAACAAAAAGGTAATAAATGTTTTCATGGTATTGTAAAATGATAAACAATTTGCAACAACAAAATAATTGAATTGATACTTATTTCATAACGAAGGAAGTAAATACAAGTTTTACTCCTTTTCATTTATTCACTTAAAAAATGCTTATATTTATTTTTCCTTTTCTAAAACTTAAGATAGTATTAATTATTATTATTTTCAACTATACTTTTATCTTCATTTAATTTTCATAAATGAGGGAGACTAATAGAAGAGATCATATTAAGAAGTTAAAAATAGTTTTAATATAAATGAGAATATTATTCATATTTTTAATATTTGTGTTCTAAAATGAATAGATACAAAGGTATGGAGATAATATTATCTAATAAAAAAGAGGTATAGAGTGTAATTAAAGTAAACTCTTGGAATTATTTAAAGAAAAAAGGTAAATCACAGAGGAGGATAATGCATTTTTCCTAAATATATGTCAATAATTCAAAGCTTACACCGTGATTATAAAATATAAACCAACAACGTCATAAAAAAAAATAGGGAATGTGTCACATGAGAAGGGAAAAGAATAAGTCATTATTAAATTTGTTTAACTAATTTTAATTTTAATTACACGATAAGCTTTCATAAAAAATTATCATATGTACTAGTAAAAGCTCTCTTTTATTTATGCAATTCATGTACGCTAATAAAACAAATTCGGATCAGGTAAATTTCGTTAAAAATGTAAAAGGTGTTGTATTTATTCAATTCAATCTTGCTAAATGGGAACATGTGAATTTCGTCAAGTACAAGAGTTACCCAACAAAAGTTCCGGAAATATAGTTGGTGTAGCTCACCTTTTTGTCTAACGAAAAAAATGTGAAAAGGGGAAAAGCTTATCTTGTTTGATTTATGTCCCAAATACAGAGCTTCAGACAACACCGTGGACTGAGGTAAAAGAATTACTCAAGCCCACATGGAAGATACCAGTTAGCCGGTTGGTCCTGTCCCCTTTAAAGGTGCCACCCCAGAACATTATTGCTTTACATTAAGCATTGAGAGCGTGTCTAAAACAAACTATTTCAATTTTGAAGTCTAACATTTTAAATGAAATCTTTGTCATGCTATATATTTGTACTCATCATATATTGTTCATTCATCATATTATTTCAAATTATTCTAGACAGACCACAGATAATTTGAATTTAATAGTAGGGACGATATGTTGTAATAGGTACAAATATTTTGCAAAAGATGCAAACCAATACATTAGGTAAGTGTTGATATTGATAACATTGATTTCAGTAAAATTGGAGCTCATATTTTGCAAAAGAAGCCGAAATCTTCAGCATGTGATTGATTGTTGTGGCCCATGTTTTGTAACGACGGAAATCATCTGCCATGTCTAGCTTGAAAACACCTCCTCTTGTAGTTAAAACAATCAGATAACACGTATCAGCATCCTCAGCTTCTGAACCTTGATACAGCTCCGCATGCAGAGTCATTACAATACCTGTTGCCAGTGTCATAAGTTGGTGTGCCTTCTAATCTAATCTAAGTTTAAATAAAGTAAAAGAAAAGAACATTATTGGAAAAAAGAAAAAAATACACCTACCCTCCCTCTTGCTTTTGAATAGATTACGCTTCCTCATCATAAGTACAACCTATAGGAATCATTGGACCACGAGTCAGAGAGACAAAAGTATATAGCTACATCAGTATTCGGTAATATTAGAATTAATCATAATGTCTAAGTTAATCCTGAACTCAATTGCTTGACATAAAATTCAAAAGTAAGATTCGTACTCCGTAAGATTCAATAATTAAAAACATCGTAAGTTAACTTGAGCAAGATTTGACGGTGTTTTAATTCTTTGTTTTGTTAGCAAGTAGCTTTTACGATATGTTTTCAGTTCATAATCCTATTGAGCCAAATAAAAGTAAATAAACATAAAAACCATCCATGATCCTGACCTTGGCTTCGCTGTTTAGGATTACAGACACTGATCTAGGCATATACTTCCCTGTTCAGACATAGTTGAAGTAAGAACAAATTAGAAAATCACATAATGCTTAATAGTTAATTATTCTTTATTGTACGTAGTTATAAGTGGATGCCATTGAAGAGCAGGGTTTTTTATTTATTTTTTATTTGCATCATAACTCTACCTTCTGGTGTTTCTACATATAACTCAGCACCCTGTGCAAGAATTGATCTGCCTTTTTCAAAGTCAAAATCAAGATCATTGTTGTCTTCAAGGGGCAAGATAGGGACTCCCCCATTCAATCTGTTCTTACATCCTGATCTTACTTTAAGTGTGGCAGCTCCTTTTAATGCTGCAGTTGGCAACAGTTTTTAGTCAGCAAAAGGATGGTACATAAACTATTGTCCATGGACACCAAAAACGAAATCAGAATTATGAAAAAAAGATATGTTTCCATCAATTCCCTCAATTGCATGTTTCTTTTGTTGGGTGAAGTGGTACTTTATCTTACAAATTTCTTCATATAGGTATATTAAAAAAAACAAGAAATGGACCTGAAAAAAGTAAAAAGTGCCCTTTCTGATGGGGGGAGGGACACGTCAAGAACCATCTAATTTCAATTGGGCCAGGAATTTTAACACCTTTGACATCACCAATACCAGATTTTTAGTTTCAAAATCTGTAGCCAAATCAAATCTTACATCTGCACCCCCCCCCCGCGCCCCGCTCTCCAAATAACATAAAAGTATTCAAAAAAAATGAATGAAAATTAAGAATAAGAATAAGGAAAGTTACATGTTGCAGCTGCGGCAGTGAGAGTTAGGATGTCACTTGCCCTTGTGCCACTCATGGCTGAGCCAATTACACCGCTAAGCTGTTCTTTCTTTGCCCCCATTGCTTCAGCTACTTTTGCACACTGTGCAGCTACCAAGGCAGCTGCAGAGGCCACTGCTGCATCTCTGTCTTGGTTTGACTCATTTTTTGAATTTTCAGCAGCAATAGCAGCTAGAGCTGCTGCAACCCCTGCAACTGATATTGCTGCATGCACCTCTGCTCTTTGCAACCTCTGATCTTCTTTTCTCTTCATCTTTATTTCCTTAAACCATTTCTTTATTGAGACACTTTTCAGTGGTATGATCTGCTTCCATGGCATCTGCATGGTGATCACAACAAACCTACTTATTGTTGCCAACTGAACTGATAATTATATAATATACATGTTGGTAGAGATCATAAGATTACATACCCATTTCTTTTGGAAACAGCTGTTGTAATTCAATTCAGGATGCATCGCTTGCTGCATCCATATCCATGACTGAAAAAACACAAGATGAACAAAATATGTATATAAAAACTAGTCATGAAAGATTGATTCTCAATATAGAATCACTTAATGCTGCCGTATAATTTCTTACCTTTACATTATTAGACTTCCATGCTGGGAATGATCCGAAATCTGCACCATCCATTCTAGCACTCTTGTCCATCTTATGTAGAGTTTCATAAATATGTATCACAAATGAGTAGGTTGAATAACATTAGAACAAGTAATGTTACATCCTCTTATTAGTCTTCTAATACTCCACGATAAAAATTAAGTGTAAAAACATTTTAAAAATTCAATAGATTTTTGGTTTAACCAATAAGGGAATTAATAGAAAGACATTGTAAGAGGATTTAGAATTATTCTATTGCAATATAGTTGAAGCAGTTTGACTCACCGGAGGAAGAGCGTTGGGGCTACCAGGCTCCAATTGCTTCATAGAGTTATTATCAAGTAGAACAACTGATCCATGTTGTGGCTCAGGCTGCAGAGCTTGCACAGCAAAGTTACACCATGCAAGTGAAAGGAAATCCATAGTCTCGGGATGTGCATCCGAAGGGGATAGATTAAAATCGGAAGCCATGTTATCGTGATGATCAATTTTCAGCAGAATTTAATTGAGCAGGATGAGATAATTCAGCTACGCGGTTTCAAATATGAATACATATTAATGTAGGCAAGCATGCATGCATATTTATACATGTTAAAAATCACCAGGATAACAATATAATGATTTTGTAAACCCCACTACTCTCACCAAAAAAGTAAAAGGGATTGTCTTTTAAACATGCAGTATAGTGTACTCATTAACCCCATTAAGCAGGACATGACACCGCGACACTGCCACGGTAAGATTCATACCACTTGTTAAAATGGTCACCACTTAACTTATTCTTAATGTGGAATTTTGTTACTCACACTTAAATTTTCAAAAATCATGCGAAAGTTTATCTAATAGGACATGGCAAAAGTGGACAGAAAGAAAAATGCTATCGTATGCTTCCTTGTCATTGATCAAATTGCTCCATTGTATGAAATTTGAATAGAGAAAGAAAAAAAGAAGCAAGGCAAGTGACTATGTTACAGATATTTTGGGCACATGTTGCTACAGTCCAATAACTAATATCTCGTTATACTGAAAGGTTTCTGGGGAACAGGAACATCGAGACGATGGAATAATAGTATATTACAGATGGAAAGTGCCATTACACTTGATATAATTGTACATAACTTTTCGTGAAGCTACTGATGATGTGGAAATTAAGGGACCTACGTGATATTGAAAGGGTTATTTTGCTTATTGATTTAGATTGTAGAAAACAAGCCCTCAAGATTCGAATGAGAGATAACACATGCTAGCCATAATAGAACATTGTGGGATTATTAGTATAAAGACTCAACAAGAGACCCCTTTCTTTTGAGCATCTTTAAATGAAAGCCATAAACTTAAGGCTAAGCACAATAAGCATGATGCATAAAATAATGAAAGGCTAGCTAATTGCCAGAGGAGACATAATAAGCATTCACAGGCTAGAAAAAAGTGGGGAGGCATTATAACCTAGCATGCTCGTGGGCCAATGTTGATGGAAAGAATGAAACTAGACATGCATGATTGCCATGGATGAAAGGAAGTAACTGGTATCATTATGGTTAAGCATTTTTTTCATTAGAATAATTAAGCACTTGATTAGCTTGCTTGTTAAATAATAACGATAAAGATTGGCTTTTCGTCATCTTGAAAAGAGCGTGTAAAGCCAATCGATTAGGCTATGGCATCACACATAGCCACATATCTAAAATATGATCGATGGAATGATCTTTTAATTTAAGTAAACTCTTGTGGGGATTTGCTTGAAGCCGTGCTGCTTACGTTCATGTGACAAGCAAAACACATTATACGTAATATATGCTAAGATTGTTTCTAACTCATGGTTCGTAACTTATACCAAACACGTCTAGGATCAATGTATTCGTACTTAATTGATTATTATAAAGGACAAAATGTAGTTACATTATTTAGAACCCAGATAAATGTACATCATGTTTTATAGTATTCGGATAAAACTTTGATAGAAGATGTGATGTAAAACAAAATGAGATGAAAAGGGAAATGAAAAAAACATTGAACCAATAAGGTCTGCACAATCGGTTCTTTAAACATGTTGACAGAGTATGATTTCCTAGTCGTGTGCATGTAATTTTTTATGTGAAAGTAGTGTTATGACTTTCGGGTATAAGATACTTGCTTTCAGCAAAAAAAGAATGAATTATATTAAACATGTCTCCCATTATTTAAGTGATTGTGATATTTTTTTTCAATTAAAATTAAATATTTACCCCAATAGTTTACATATTAAAGGATGATAATAAAATTTGGTACAAATTGTTGAATCGAAGCTCAAATTTTAATTACAAAAAATACTATGAACACTTAAGCAACAATGCCTAAATTTTGTTCTATTAAAAAATTGGCTCGAATTAAAATGATTGTAGATGGAAAATATCTAGATATCTAAGGTGTTTTCGTATTTGTCTTGGATCACTACCCAAATCCAAGCCCATAACTAGCTAATTGGACCTCCAACCTAGATTCACTCAGGTGCAAAGATGTCAAATGCAATATTGAATCTTTTATATATATATATATATATATATATATATATATATATATATATATATTACCTCCAATGGGTTTAACTTCTTTAAAATAAATAATTGTACCTCAAAAGATAAAGTATTTATAATTATATATTTGAAAATCAATAATTAAAGCATTGGGGGTTAAGTTTCATTCAAATTCATTTATGAATTACGATTTGAGATTAATTTAATTTGGCACTATAATTCATTTATGGGGTTCACTGAATTATTTAATTATGAATTTTATCCTCAATTAAAAACCCTAATCCCTTAGGTGAATTAAAAAAGGATAAGCATGAACATAATGACCTAAAAGATAACAAATATTCAACGCCTATTCCTAACTTAGAGAATTACAGGTTTCATATTTTAGAGCATGTTTTTATATAAAAGTTCCATTAAATATTGAGACCTAAGATCATCCAAGAGTGGTCAGTTCTCATAAAGCATTAAAAACGTGAGCACTGCAATAAGAAAAACAATTTTTCTCTTGCACTTGGTGCTCCACAATGATTCTCCAAAGTTCTAATGACATGATTGAATCTTTTTTCTTGGTCTTATTTTTCATAGTTCCAAATTCTATTTTTTGTTCTAACACTTGAAATTAAAAAAGAGAGAGACACACAGTCGGAACTCAAAACCATTAAATTACAATTAAAATCAAGTAATAATTACATTCAATCAACTTATGTTATTTATCTAAAAATTATTATACTTTGAAACACAATGTTAAAAAGATGGATAAAGGTGGCTAAATCAGTAAATGCCATAAAAAGAATTGAAAATAGATAATCTGTAGGATAATCAAGTAAGATCTCCAAATCGTCATTATTGTTGACATTGACCATTTTTTATATGATTTATATATTCTTTGTTGAATTTGTATTAAATTTGATGTGCGTTTTGTATCTATCATAATATACTTATATCGATTTTAATATTTATATAGTTTATGTTAGGCATGAGAGAAATACAAAAAAAAAAAAAGAGTTTAATTGTGTTTCAAAACATTTTGCAGGTCTTTTTCTAAAACGAAGTATAGTCTTACTCGAAGGATGATGGTTAAAAGATTTAATAAACATGAATTAAAGTTTAGATGTGATTATTGTCTTTTGAAACTATGAGTAAAGCTATAAAAGAGGTAGGGAAAAAGATAATCACATAGAACTTTTTATATTGGTTTATTTTAACCTAATTAAGAGTATGCTCAGTCCCTGGTATCCTATCTAGATTTTCAATAATTCAACCCGAGTTACAAGTATTCTTTTGATCAAGCCTTCAAAAAATAAAAGCAAGTATTCTTTGTTACAAAGCCTGCGTTTTTAGTCAATTAATTTTTTAACAATAAAACAGACGAAACCTTGTTTTATATGTAAACGGTATGTATTGCTCAGAGAAAATTAAGCCATTGCCAAACTTTCGTATTAAGTGTATATTTGATTTTTTAATAGAATAAATTCTGACAGGCATTTAGGTTGATGCAAGAAAAAAAATCTTTCACGTTTTTTCTATCATAACACATGCAGTAGTGGTTTTTCAAAATAATTAAGCAATTAAACTCACCCTGGATAAGTTATTACGTGCTATTTGTTATGTATAATTCTTTGTATACAATAAAGACAAAAAAAAATATAGCATTAAATAAATAAAATAAAATGAATAATATGATAAATAAAAAATATTATATGAATAATAATGTTAATAAAAGATGACTGAATCACGTGCTAAAATAGGTACGTCTCTTGGGCTATAAATTGGGCCATTCAACTCATTTGTCACGCTTTAAAGAGTCAGTTTCCGCACTTTAGGCCGAATTTGACACGCCGTGGGCTAGGCAATTAGGCTTCCAGTGGTGCAATGCATATAGTCTATCAATCAAATATTTTCTTCCTCTATCTCAAAATAATTATCGAGGTTATTTTACACAAATTAAAAATAATAAATAAATAAAAGAAAATAATAATTTATAAAATTAATCTTATATCATTATTAATTTATTTATAAACTTTTTTTATCCACATATAAGAAATATAAATAAAAATAATAATTAGTATTATATCAAAAAATTAATATGATGATTACTTAAAAAAAAAATTCTTACACTACAATTATAATATGATGAAAGGAATACTATATCTACCAATCCCACACTTAAATCCACCAATCAATTAGGTAAATCACCCAATCATAAATTCCTCTAATACAATTGTTGAATAAATTATTATTTTAATCCTTGAAAGCATTTTTTAACAAAGAAGATGGAAAAATTAAGATTTAGTAGTATATTGTATAAATAATAAACCTCTTAAACCCCTTACTGTTAGGCTGATCCTAGTGATTATTCCTTGACAGTTTAATTTTTGTGTGTAGAAAGGTGTAATATAGCACTATCACAATGCCTTAAAAAAAAGCACAATCATAGTAATTCTTAAAACTAAGAAAAATCTAAATAGATCTTTAAAATTTCTAATTGTTTCATCTGAGTTTTTAAATTGTATAACTTACTACTATTATTTTGATTCTTAAAAACATGTTGTTATTATCATTTAAGTCACATATATATTTTTTCAAATTTTAAATAACTATAATTGAGAAATTACACTTTAAAAAAATTATTTAAAATGTTTTTGGTTTAAAAGATTACTATTATAATGTTATAGATTTTCAGACACTAAACTATTAAAGTAGTCTAGAAATTTTTTATATTATTCGATTCTTTGCACACCAAAGACTAGATAGTCTCTAGATAGAGATTGGAGACCATGAAAGATGAGATATCTGATAGTTTGTGTTGATTTGATTTGATTGGTGAACATCAAAAGGTAACTAAATGTAGACTAACATAAAATAACTATGGCATCATAAATTATAACACTAGTTGATTACCAATGGAGCATAAATAGCTGTCAAGCAACAAAAGTGTAAGTTTGACAGAGAAAGAGGGCGAGTCAAGACTCAAGAGCTTAGGCTAGTGGATCGGTGGATCCTACGCAACGGACTACGTTCTGTGCTTAGGAGCAAAAACTACAATCTGTGCATACTCTAATATTAGGCATATATCTTATCAAAGTGTACTGATTTATTTTTATAGATTAAATCAGCATTTTGATTTAAAAAAAATCAGCATATATTCATTTAAAATAAGTCAATTTATTCATATGTTTTAGTTTTAAAATGTTATTTATTAATTTTAGTTTTTCCTTTTCCTAGCTATTTTTTAAAATTTTAACTATATTTTAATATTTATCTGAATTACTTATTAATTAATACTCAATATTTAATTAAAATTATTTTTGATACATGATAATAATCTAAATATTTATCAATTCATATAATTCATAATACAATAAAAATAATTATTGAAGAGACACTTCTTCCTAGTTTATGAAATAAATTAAATGTCTTAATAAAAATGTATAGATAATACAAATAACATACAGAGACATAGGTCATTATATTGCAGTTGAGGTGGTGAGAATATTCGTATTCAAATTTCTGTAAGATGAAATTTATTGCACGTTGTCAATTGAAAATAATTGATTACTTGTCAAAATCTTTCTGGAAGTATATAATGGTTTTTTTTTTTTAAAAAATTATTTTTGAACAAGATTGATTTAAGACACCACCTAACACTTGTTATCCTACTCTAACAACTTTAATTCAATTCAATTTTTTTAATGATCAAACTCATTAGTATAATGAAAGCCGGAATACTTGTATGTCAATTTATATTTATATTTTGTTTTTTTACCAATTATATTTTTTTTTGTTATAAAATGGAAAATTGCATTTGAAGTTTTTTTTTACCGGTACAAAGTACATTCATTAAGGATTTAAGCTCAGTTTCACGACATGCTGCTTGTATTTGAAGTTAATTATAATTGTATAGTGAAAAAATCATAAAATTAAAACATAATTATAATTAAAATGTTTATGATTTCAGTAAAAAAAATTATGACTTTTTATAATTATCTTTGAATTAATAATAGGTTGTATATGCTTGTAATTTTCTATTTTCAGCACACTATAATTTTCTTTTATTTTTTTATTTTAAATCTTCGAATAAAAATAAGATTTATTTACAATTTCAACATTTCATCTTTAATACGTGGCATACAAAATAACTATCTTTTTTTACAGCACAAAATAACGACTGTCTTATCTTTAGGAGAATTTTGAAATTCTATGACAATATTACTAATTTATTATCGCATCAAAACGTTGTTTACATATTTTGTAAGTATAAATATCTCATTAAACTTTATTATTTTTGTTTTCTTCTTTTTCATTTTAAAATATTTTTTATTTACCTATTATTTTAAAATTTTAAGATAATATTAATTATTTTTGCAATATTTTAATATAATTTAAAATTTTAATTATTTTTCTTAATCTTTATACTATAAATTAAAACAAAATATGAAAAGAAACTACAGTAATTGAATAATTAATAAAGTTTCAAACTATATGTATCAAAAAGTTTCATACTATGATCAGGAGACTGTATATGCTTTTCACACATCCACTTCAAAAAGCTCATTATGTTAACAACACGTTTCCATCTTACCAATTAATTAGCGTGATGTCATTTTCATCGCTAATTAATGGCATAAGTCTTATAAACAGCTAATGTGAGGGACAGGCTTCTTACTATTGCACTTCAAAAAGGGGTTGGAAGAGTTTCTGATATGTTACTTTTTTTTAAAGGTATTTTGGTTAATTTTTAATTTCTTTATTAGTCGAAAATTTTGTTTTTTTTTTAAATATTTTTTAAAAAATGTTAACTTTTTTTAATTTTTTTATTTTTATCTTCAATATATTTATTAAATTTTTAATTTTTCCTTTTAAATAAATTATAGTTTTACACTTATAATTTAATAACTAATTTTTTCATCTTCCACTTATAAGTTTATATTTTTTTTATAAGTGAAATTTCATTAATCAGAGTATATAGGCTTCTTATTGCACTTCTCAAAAAGCAGTGGAGAGGTTTCTCCTAGTTGTTTATATTTTTTATAAGTAATTTTTTTTTAATCAGAGAATAAAAGATATTCTAACTCGTTGTTTATGTAACTCATCCACAAAGTGTTCCTACCTAAGACGACATTGCAAATTTATCACGAAAAAACTTTTTAATTCTAAAATATGTGCAAGAAACTTCATTTTGTAGTATTAATTATAAACATTACAAAATTTTGTCCTTGTTAGTAACTGTTTCATTATTACATTAAGAAACTTCATGGATTACAATACTCCTGTTCTTAATTAAAATTTGTTTAAAAAACATTAAAAAACCATTTGAATTAAAACAATTATTATTTCATTTACTAATGAATTATCGTTTGTCTTGTTTTTATTAGTATAAATCTAGTCTATTATAAACTAAATTATTCATATAGATACGTCTATGCTAATAAGTATGATACATTATACTAATAAATAATGTTATTAATATACGAAATAGGTATATTATCACTAAATCATATTGTTAGTAAAATATATTTATAATTATTGTCAATTTCACAATAATTAAATACTTTAATTTCTATATAAAAAGTTAATTCTAAATAATGAAAGCTAACCAAACACAAATCATTAATAAATGTTGTTTTTGTGATTAAATCCTCTTTCAATTGTTTCTCATGCACTATATAAACAATATAAATTACACCAATGATATATTTTATATTTAATAAAATGTAGAAATTCAAAGTCCTTGACTACGAGTATATTAGTTGGATATATTTCCGCCTCTAAGGTGAAAAAATATATATAATGCAAGATCAAAATGTACATAATGGACATTAGGTTTAGGAACTTAAAAATGTAGTAATTCATTTTGTGAAGGATAACGTCCTGTGTATATATATATATATATATATATAGAGAGAGAGAGAGAGAGAGAGAGAGAGAGATGCTTTGCTAAACAATGCTTGATACATACACTGCACTTAGTAGATTCATATTATATCTTATATTTTAGCAGCTCTTGTTCTGTGTATAGGATTCGATATCTAAAACACATGTTAATTAACACTTCTATGCCTGCATATATATAGTACACAAAAAAATAAGATATCTCTTTTCTTGTTTATAATGGTATAGCAAACGAGTTTAATTAGTTTTTATACATTCTTAGTGAAATTTTATTTACACTCTATTGACTAATAAAAATAGATTATTAATATGTCTTAAAGGATAATTATTATAAAAATTAATAAATTTAATTACTTCACATACTAATTTATAATAATTGTATGTAAAACACTTATACTAATTAACTTTTTATACAATACGAAATTAATTAATTAATCTAACAAGACGATTGAATCATTTGATATTATCTATTTAATTATATTTGTAAAATCATTTACATTGTCATACGGTATTCATTCATAGTACATAAAAGGTAATGCAATTGGTCTTGTATTTTATAAATAGAATTTAATATACATGTATTTAGTATTAAAGTTTTTATACTGTCAATTAATAAAAAAAACATCTTTAATATACTTTTAACATAATTATTATAAAAATTAATAAAATTATTATACATAATTTTTTTTATTAGATGACAATATAAATATATATTATTTATTCTTATAAATATTTGCACGTAAAACAACTTTTATTTATAAACCTCAATAGTTCAAAATATGCACCAAGCTTCACTAAAATCAGCTGTAGAAACCATCATAGCCTGGATAATTAATACTCCACTTGGCATATGAAATGGATTTACCTCTACAGAGAGTTGCATCTCTTTCTTCCCTTGATCTTTGCGCGTATATACATGAGTAATGAGTTAATGTTATTATTATAAATATATTGAGAAGCGCACACACACACACATATATATATATATATATAAACAATCAGCATATCAGATATATATAATTAGCAAACTTGATTAATTTTCTGTTTATTGTAAAACATCAATTTGGTTGACATCATGTATTGTCAATTTCCTCTCACAGGTTTAATGATACACATAACAATTGACACATGTAATCTAGGATGATAAAATAAAAAGAAAAGTGGGCGAATCAAAGATAAACACGCAAATTAGTATACATCATCATATGTGAAACTAATTAACCAATATAACTTTTGATGAATCGAGGAGAGCGTGATGAAAATAAAACCTTAATTTGATTGACTTACATATATGTTTACCTCTGTACAATGCCTTAACGTATATATGGGAGCGCCTCTTTTTCTCCACCCCTTCTATCTCGCAAACAGAAAAATGTGAAGTGGGTAATTTTTTTTTTTTAAAAAAAAAAACCCAGAAAATTAACAAATATTTAAAGCATATAATAATATAATAAAGAAGCTAATCAAACGCTATGGATTGATTAAAATTTGATCTATTGGGATATTTACGATGGATTCAGGATCTTGATCTCTGAGGCAGTGACAAGACGTCTCATAACTTCAACTTGAGCTCGCAGTGATTGTATATAATCTAGGGTTTCTTCAACCAAAGACGCATCGTCCATGGATTCTCCTCCTGGTAAGAGACTCTTGAGCCTTCGCGTTCTCTTCTGGACCAGCCTCTTCGCAACTAAATTCGCCGCCACCACCCTATCCTTTGCTCTGCAGTGGACTGCTGCACGGTTTCTTCTGATCAACATGTTTCTGCAGCTTCTGATCCTTGTGAAGCTTTTCCTTGTTACCGGCCTCTGTGGTGGTGATGATGATGACACGTGTTCCGCGAGGACTTTGTTGTTGCCATCTCTTGAAGCATTCGCAATAAGGGCCCTGCTCCAGCGAGTGGTTTTGTTTCTGGTGGAAGCCATGGCTAAATCTGCTGACAGCTTTATGGCTTTCTTTCTTTCCATCAGACTCATGTTCTTCTGCTGAGAGCTGTATTTTCTGAGACCCCATATCCATTTCTTCAGGAATTCTTGCTTAACTGAGTTGATATTTCGCATTCTGTGATAGAAAGTAGGAATTCACAATATATATGGGGTATAAGTCTTAACCAAAGAAACTAGCTAGGGCTTGCTATAGCTAGAAGAAAACTAATTTAATTTAATTATATATGTAATTCACAAGAAAAAATTAATGATGAATTAATTAAGGCGTACCTTGATGAAATTCTTGAGAGTTGAAGATGGAGAAAGAGAAAATTAATATGAGTAAGGTTTGATGAGTGACGTTGCTGTGTTACAGATCCAAGCAAAGTGGTATATGATCAGGATCTGTGTGAGAGAGAGAGGGAGGGGAGAGAGGTACTTGAGAAGAGGAAGAATGTGAAGGTAACGAATTTATGTGCTCGAAAGAGGAGAGTGGTGGGGCTTTGAGAGAAAGACACAGCACATGCTGGCACATGGAGTCCCTGGCCCACTACCCAAAACCATAGAGAATAATGTTACATTATAAAGAAAACAATGTATTTAGATTATTGGTAAAGAAGAATAAAGGTGACCTTAATGTAATGCAAACCTAACATCGGTATCTTTGTTTTGAATACAAACAAAAATCACTAAATACGACTCACTTCGAAACAATGTGCCTATGGCCCGCGAGTGGAACTCCGTGAGAGTAAGATTGTACCTTATCATGACTATTAATTATTTTTAATTAATGATTATAGCTTTCTATTCTATCTTTTAAAATATGTGCCCTCCATTTTAGGGTAATTTAATTATGGAGTAGGATGTCTTTGTAATTTTGTAGTCTTAATTAATTTTCCCTATAAATTAATTCTGATATTCGATTTTCAACTAAACCAATAATCAAAATGATTTGATTCCAAAAACATGATTTGCATAGTTACGTTTTTAATATGTTATGTTTTTATATATTCATTAATTATAATCAATGTTTAACTACATTAATTACTTTTCATCGTAACACTAATTAGTGCAATGGAAATTCAATTTGATCACTTAGATCGCGGAAACTTTCATTATGCAATAATAAATGAAGTAATATAACATGGTTTAATCATGACGTGTTACATATATTAGTTTATATAAATAAGGCAAAACATTTACATGATTATATTTTTAATATTGCTTTTAACAAGGCCAAAATATCAACTTTGTCAATGGTGGTGAATTTACTTTGTCAGGTCTTTTTGTTCTTGTAAAACTAGGACTTGAGTTTCCTATAATAATCTACCAATAACTGGTATATGATTTCATTATAAATCCTTGTTATACTGAAAGCTGTAGTTTTCTCTGACCTTGCATGGAAGCAAGTCTTTTTCCCATAAAATTTATGAAAAATCGATTTAGATCATGCTTAGATTGTGGATGTTTTTTAAATACATCAATAATTGTTGTTAATATATCAAACACATTATTTAATCATGACTAATATATATTTGATGTTTTGCACTTATATCACTTATTAAATTTTTATTTAATATGAAATTAATTAATCTAACTGTTGAATAATTTAATATTTTTATTATATATATATATATATATATATATATATATATATATATCAAATTTCACATAAATTAAACATTTAAGTCATTCATTGATATATTATCCAGTAATGATTATTTATTTTATATTTAAATAACATACTACCTGTCAAAATAAAACAACACAATGAAGTTACAAATAGTTTTTGATTTACATAAAAATATAAACTTTATCTTCTTTATTCGTGTTTTATTTCCATTAAAATTAGAGTTTTACATTGCCAATTTGCATAATAAATATTTGCATTAAAAAAATTATGTGATTACATCTTTAGCGCAAGATCTTGAACATGATCTTGAGTTCAATATCTGATATTTATTAGATCTCCCAATAAAGGAGGTAAACAAATTTTCAACATGAAAAATGAGTTCTTATAAAATAATTCTTAAGATATGCATAATGTTCAAATTAACAAGAATAATTTTTTCTTATTTCTCCCTATGATATCAAAATGAGATCTATTACTAAAAAAAAAAGAAAAAAATAGGAGAAATATTCAATCTCAAGTGACACTATGAAATCAATCAAAAAATGATCTAAAATTCTAATTTGGGATCTATCATTATAGATATTCTAAGTGAAACTCTAATTCTAATTGATTTGAATAACAATTGTATATAACTTTTATCCACACACGTGAAAATGTAATTTTATGTAAGAATGAAGAAAATAAATAGTATTAATTACTAAATTTTATGATTGACCATCAAGAGTAAATCCGTACACAACAAGTCCTGAATTTTTTTATTATAAAAAAAATACAAGTCACATGATTCTTTTAGGTGATTACATAACTTTAAATCTTGGCCATTTGTGTATGATTGTATGATTATATGATTAAAATATATTCTTTCCATTTTCAAATAAAAAAACCATTCTCTTAATAAGATAGTATATTGGTGAACCCCATTTTTGCTATAACACTAATTTGTCTTTAAGAGCAATTTGCTTAAAACTTTGATGGATAATATAAATTAGTGTACCAAACTATAATGTCACTTAATGATAAAAAAAAATTGAAATATTTATTCTACTTACTTATTTAATAAATAACAGAGAAAGCGAAGCATTTGCTTTATTTCGCTACCTGCTATACCCTCGCATGGATAGATTTAATATAGCACCGTCGTCATGTATAGATTCTTTCACAGGCACAATGAATAGTCAATTTTAGAAAGTTTGTGTGTTGTTTGTAATAACGTTAATATTACCAAGATATAGAATCGTTTCATTGGCACTCTCTGGCAAATAGGAAAAAAAGAAAATCGATGATTTCTTCATTGATTTGATTTGATAGATAGCAATAAAAGAACAACAGCACAGCCTTAGGAGTTGGCATGAAATGCGCATTCTTCATTTCGGATTGGTTGACATGCAAACTAATGTTTGGCTACCATACAATTCTCATGCATGTGGTATGTTCTCAAATCATAATTAAAAATGATCTCGATCATATTCTCATGTGCCGTTATTTTTATTAATTATTATGCTATAAACTAGCAACCAGCGGGGGGAAAAGGTAAAATAAGCTTTCCCCCACAGTAATTTGATTTGCTATGTTTCTGGAATGTTGGAGTTAGAATGTGGTAAATATGCTTTTATAGGTCATCGGGTCAAGGCACCCAGCATTCTGTTTATATGAGGGAGCCTACAAAAAGTCTACATCAATTAATGTTTTCTTCCCCTTTAAAAATAGAAAGAATTATAAAATAAATATCCAATACTAACTTTATTTATATGATCGTATTTAAATTGCATAGACACATGTTTCATTTGAGACTAATACATTTAAGTCCAACCGTATATGTGTGGAGAGTATAATATGTATAGTTAAACATTGAGTAATCAAAAGTCGTTGGTGCGGTGATTAATTTGACATTTTTTTTAACAAACGTTTAAAGTTTAATTTCCAACTTCAAAATAAAGTTGCAATTAGATATATTATTTAACTTCAAAGTGGACTGACCCGATGATAATAGAGAACTGGTTGAGTGTCACATATATAAAAACTTCAACCTCAGAAAAAAAAATTATATACTAATTAACCAAATCATATGCGTACGATATAATGATCTAGGTACATATACAGTGACAGACCCAAGTGGAGTTGAGGAGGTGCACTTACACTCCATGAGTTTGAAAGAAACACGAGTATACTAGCGTGTTGTTATGTTTTGCATCCGCTATTTTTATAATTGGCTTCGTTGTTTTCAATTTTTAATTTATTGTCAATTTTGATCTTTTAATGGATAATTTTTTATGTGTTGTTCCTTTTATATTTTATTTAGTTGAACATTTCATTTTACATTTTATTTTTATATGTTTGATTATAAATATTATTTTTTAAAATAAAAATAATTTCCCCACACTGACTTCAGATCCTGGATTCGTCAGTGTACATATATGTATGCAAAATGGAGAGAAGGTAACTAGCTAGCTAGGGTTGGGGTTGAGTGTGCGAGAGAGATATGGGTGGACGCAGGCATAGTTTGTTTGGAGGAACAGAAGAGGAAAGGAAAAGAAAATTGGCAGGATCCGGAAAACATGCTGATACGAGTGCATCAGGTCCCACAGGAATTCGAATTCCCGGGCACTTGGGATTTGGCATTGCCTTAAGAAAAAGAGCACAATGCAATCCCCACATGCTCTGCACATGGGCCTTTCAAAAGTGTGCTACCTCTTCTTTCTATTCTCTTCTCTTCTTTTTTTCTCTGTCCCTCACGTCTAATTTTATCTTACCCGAATCAAATCTCCCTTGGTTACCATACTACTTGGTAGATTGTTACCTAGCTACCTATCTTTTTCTCCACTTTTTTTCCCCACAATAATACTCACTTAGAAAGAACACAACATAAGCAAAATTGTGATTACCGCTTTCCCATTTTGTCCAACTATGCCCGCTCTATCTATCTATCTATCTATATCTTTTAGCTGACGCAAATGTGTGTCAATATCACCCATTAAGAAATTCACGTTTTGAAGAATATGGGACGTATACTTACCTATTTCAAATAAAGAAAAGGAAAAAATGAGGAAAAGAGGAAAAAAGGAATATATGTGAACAGTTGTTTGCCTTGTTATTATATAATTTGGAGGGGAATATATAACATAGAAATAAAGTTGGCATAGTCCAAGAAATAAAGAAATATTAACAGATTGAAGAAAGAGATATGTGAAGGATAACCATTGAGAAATGGGATTTGTGAACATGTCATGGAATGGACCCAGAGGTTACAATTTTATGTGTGTTTAGGAGATTCAAGGGAAGCAACGGGGCGCATGCGTCCCAAAATTTGTGGCCATATATTCTCTCCCTTCTTTTTAGACATTTTTCTCTTTCTCCAAACTCTTTTTTGAATATGGCTTGCTCTTTCAATTTGCTGCTCCATCCATGACATTGTTTTGGTTGGCCCTCTCTCCTATAACATCCGTGGGACCTCTTTCGCTGTTCAAAGTTCAAACTTTAAATAGTGATCACATATTCAACACAAACATACGTATGAATATTTTTAATATACTTGCGGAAATGGTTCTTTTAATTTATCTGATTCGTTCATCAATCCAAGTTCAATCTATAAGGTTTTTGAAGTGGTATATTGATGGCTGGCTCAGACTTTGAAGGAGTTGCTAATGCTAGCTGTCTTTAGAAGTTGTTGAATGTGCGTTAATTAATTATTAACCCAATGTATAGCTTGTATAAATTAATGCTGCAGAATTTTTCATTCTCTGGTTGTCATGGGGGTTGTTGTCTGGTTCTGGATTTGAAAGCTGCTTTCATAACTTGTTAGGCTTACACACTGTTTTTCCTGGCCTTATGATTAGTGCTACCGATATGAATATTGTGTGGATTTGCCTCAAAATGTGTCTGCAGCTTATGAAATTTTATTTCGTTGGCTTCTTATGTTTTACTGTGGATCGGAATCAATTAATTGAGTTGCTTTCGGAAATGTCTTTGTACCATTTTTCTGTTCTGTTTGAAGTGATTCTCAGCTTTTATGAGATTTAGTTTGGATTTTTGTTTAAGGTTATGTTTGGTTTTTGGTTTTCTAAATTCCCTTTCATGAATGTTTGATTACTTTGCAAGTATATATGTTGTATATTAAAAAAAATTCTGAAACTCAATTTTATAAAAATAAAACTTGATTTATTTTTGTAAATTCAATTTACAAACTTAAGTTTAATCCAACTATAAACTTAGATAGAGACAGATTTTTAAATATTTTTTTAGTGAGAAAAAATATTATATAATACTTCCTAGAAAAAATATTATAAGCTATTACAAAAAATTAAATGATGATTATTTTGATTTTTTATCTTTTTGTTTTCATTCAATTTGGTGATTTATTTAAAAAAAATACTTTAATTCTTTATTTTATTTGAAATAGTATTTTATCTTTTCAAAAATTTATTCTAATCATTTATCTTATTTAAAATATTTAAAATAATCCTTCAATTATTTAAATATATTCACAATGATGATTTATGGGAGTGTTATTGAAGGAAAAAGTTAAATATATTTAAATAGTTAAAGAGTTTTTATGAGTCTTTTAAATAAAATAAGATGCTAAAATAAATATTTTAAAAGATAAATAATTATTTTAAACTTTTAAAATAAAATAAAGATCAAAGTGAACTTTAAAAAAAAATAAAAAACATTTTAAAATAAGATAAATAAGATTAAGATGAAAATAGTCATTTAGCCTTTAAAAATACATAAGTTCATGTAAGTTCATGTCATGAAAAAAAATTTAAAATGTATAATAAGAGTGAGAACCGTAAAAATAGAAGGATAAAGTAATAAAAATTAGTAACAATTGATTCTCTCTTCAATTTATATTTATACCCTATTGTTTAAAATAATACCTTATAAGGAGAAATTATTAAATATTTGAGGGGGAAAAAACCTTTATGAAGACAATTGCCCTCATATACTCCTGTATGTAGATTCGGCCCTGAACTTAGTTA
This sequence comes from Glycine latifolia, assembly GCA_013407115.1. Taxonomy (NCBI): domain Eukaryota; kingdom Viridiplantae; phylum Streptophyta; class Magnoliopsida; order Fabales; family Fabaceae; genus Glycine; species Glycine latifolia. Next base: position 6,501,417 of record CM023947.1, read on the forward strand.
TATATTTTGCTGAGGTTTATTTTTTTCGACGTATTGCTATATACTTGATTAATTAATTATAAGGACTGTTCTTTTGTCATGCATTGTAAGTTGTAACATGTAGAGTACGATCTGGTACTCTTTGGTAATAAAAGTGATTTGTGTTATTATAAAAAATAAAATAAAACTGATTTGTGCTTGCTGATAAAAAAAAAAGTGTAACTTGTTAATATATGTTGATTGTGAGCTAAACATTTCCATTTAACTAGATACAAGTCGTGACGCGCGCACGTTGTACTTGACACGCGTTTTTCTTCACCAGACGTGGTTTTACAACGCCCATTAAGATTTAAGAGGAGTACACACTTCGTGTAACACTTAAGATTTTTTTTTTTAATTTTTTTTACATGAAAAGAATAAAACAAAACAAAACAAAACGGAGCTACGACCTTAGAAACATATAATTCCAGCAGCATCAGCCAAGAGAAGGTACTGAATCCCGTTAGAAGTACACTTCGTGTAACACACTTTAGATCTACAAGATTTTGTTATTTTTAATATATTTCAGTAAATAATGAAAAAAGTATTCAAAGATTGCGTTAAAATATGCTATTAACATTTCTCGTAATTTTATCCTTAATTGACATGATCCATCTAGTAACGGATAGAAAAACTTTAACTGATAGAGATAATACTTACATAAAGGTATTATAAATTATTTTCTTAACTCCATTTTAAATTATAAAAGTAATTTATTACTATACATTTATATTAAAAAAATAAAATAAAATTTGCAGGGGGGAATTGCCCCAAAACACAAAGGTAGATCTGTCCCAGGACCCATCAAAACGAAGTTATGCATGATACCTAATAACTTTTTTATGCATACCGGATATCAAAATTAAGTATAATCATCTAATATTGGGGAATCAAAATAATAAATACGAAATTCAAAAGTTAGCCACATTCACGAAGTAAATGCTGTCGTTTTTAGTTTCATACGCAAATTTAAGTTATTTAAAAGTATTTTTTAACTTAACAAGTCATCTTGTAATGATGATGAAAATGTTATTGCATTAAGTTTTTATTATAATAATTTAAAATTATATGTTTGTTAAATTAATTTAAAGCTTAACTCTTTAGGGTGCAAGTTAAGTTTTTTTTATATAAAAAACATGCTTATTATATAAAATAATAAAACTAAACCCAGAGCATATATTAATTTGAAAAATAAGTCAGGTATATACATGGTCCCTGTCCCGTAAAATTTAACCTCATACAACTTATTTTCCCTTACATAAACAAAACATATTCAGCAATTTTATAATTTCTTATAATTAAAATAAAGAAATTCCCCTTAAGTGTCGTTTGACTTAATTAATTTTATACCGGTTTTAAAAGTACTTTTTGTTGAACAATCTTAGGGCGAATTTCTCTTTGCGTATTTTTCTTCCCTTTACTGAAACCCGTTGGGAAAGCAAATTAAAATAGCTTGTTGATTCGCTCCCTCATACTAAATAGGGCTAAAAGTATGACGAATAATGGAGTTAAAAGTCATTATGATAAAAATCAAATTGTTGAGTGTATCTTTGGCTACAAAACGAGCCTTGAAGCGTTCTGTTGTACCATCTAATTTTTGTTTAATTTTGTATACCCACATGTAATTTTTTTTTAAAGGCAAAGCAAAATATACTATTGATGATAAAAAATATTGGAAGCTAAGTCACAAGCTGTGAAATGTTTCCAGTCCCACGTGGCACGTTTTACAGTAAAACCCATACAAACCAAACCCGGCACGCCACTGATCAGTAGCACCCCACATGTAATTAATCATATTCATACCTTTGTATTTTTCCAATTTAGGTCTTCAATTGCTTGGGTGAAACATGAAGGTTCTAAAGATAAGGTGGATGAAAGAAGAACATACTTAGGATTGGGTTGATGCAAGCTTTTGCTCATATTTGCATTGCATGGGAGGGTGTAGGTTGGGATATAGATGGTGTTGGTGATGAGGTGGAAGTATCATTATTTGGTGAGTAAAGTGAGAATCCAATGACAACCGTGTACGAGAGATTCATGAAATTATCTCCAGAAAATGTCTTGAGAATATTAATGTATATATTATATTTAATTAAATATTTTAAAAACATAAAATACTAAATGTTTTTTTTATTAATTTTCTTATATTTGTATGGCCTAAATAAGTGTTTTTCCTTATAATTTAACACTTTTTTCATCTTTTATCCTTGTATTTTTTTTCAAATTATTCCTATAAATTTTAAAACTTTTATTTTTAATCACAATTGTTAAATTCTATTACAAAAAAAATATATCATTAGTATCATATTAACAAAAGTGTCACATCAACAATATCACATCATAAACAATATCATATTATCATGCAAGCATAAAGTAAAGAGACAAAAATTTAAAAGGAAGAAAAAAATTACATAGACCAAAAGAAAATATTAACATATTTATTTGGGAGCACACAAAAAAACACATCTTAAATATAATATATAAATTTAATTAAAAATTAATATAAAATTATTAATCCTGCATTTTCTAAAGCTTTTTTTTATTTTTTTCTTGTTCAACATTGTAAGACTATTTACATATTGCATAAATACTTTAGACTCTCTCACTCACCATAATCATTATTCATTCCCTTTGCAACATACACGTATCTTAGAAGAAAAAGAATACACACTTTACCTACTCTTGAGATGAGCACACATATTTAAATAATTGATCAATTAATCACTTATTTTCTTTTTTTACTAACTCAACACTTTCACACATTCATTTTTTTTACACTCTTTTCATTTGTTTTATCACCATTCATAGTAGATAAGGATAAAAATCAACCAGATGACATGTCAAGGATGTAACACCCCAGATTATAAGTTATTAATCTGGACGTTTATGTGTGTGTTATGGTGGTTAATTACATGTTTTATTGTATATGTGATAATTGTTGTTTTGAGTGTCCTTGCCTTGGTATGCGTGTGAGTGCGTGATAGCTGTCATTGATTGACCGGCGGTTGCTGTGTTTGCACGAAAGACAAACCTGCCCTGCCAACTGAGTACTTAAGAGCAGAAGTGTGCAGTGGAAGCATGCTTTCCTTCTCTCTTGTGTTTTCTCTTCTTTTCTCCCAAGCTTACTCACCCAAAAACCCTTTCTCCCTCAACCCTTCTGTACCACCTTCAACTCTCCGTTGCTGCTACGATATCCCAACGCCAAGAAGGACCTCGTGGTTGGAACAGACGCTTAGGACAAACCGTCGTGAAGCTCATGAACGAACTCCTAGTAAGGTAAGAGGAGTTTATTATGTTTGATAATAGTTTCAGGTAACATGGTTGAGGACTAGGGAGTCCAACCATGGCGTTGATGCATGTCCGCGTGTGTGTTATTTTCCAGAAAGTGGTGCCTTTGAATGATGGAACGGGTTACACTTTATTTTCATTGTTTAGTGTTTTGTGTTGATGTTTAATGATGTTCTAGTGTGGTGTTTGATGGTATTCTGGAAGGGGAGAGCTGATGTTGTAAGAACTCCTCATGCGTGTGTGTAAGGTTGGCATTTTGATGTTGAAAAGCCCCAAGACACTTTCCAGAAGTGTTCGTGAATGTGCTAAGTACCGGGAAGGGTTAGCCGAGTTGCATATATGTGCCAAACCCTTGTTTGTGATGTTGGCTACTGGGAAGGGTTAGCGAGTTGCATATATGTGCCAAACCCTTGTTTGTGATGTCGACTACCGGGAAGGGTTAGTCGAGTTGCATATATGTGTCAAACCCTTGGTTGTGATGTCGGCTACCGGGATGGGTAGGCCAAGTTAAGCGGGTTCCTTGCTCGGGACGATACCTGAGAGCTGTTGAGCTTAAGTTTGCTAGAATGAACTACCGAGTTCCCTAACTCGGATGAGCTCGTGCCTTCTCGGGAAGAGAGCCACCAGGTCCTTTACTCAGTTGGGCGATTATCTTTAAATTGTTAAGTTTAAGCCCTTGAAATCCTTATCCGCCTTCGTCCGACTTTGTTCGAATTCTTATCTCGGGTTAATGTAGTTAGGTGCCGACCCGGATACCCAATGCTTCACACTTTTTCACTTGTTTGTAGTGTTCGTGGATGACGTATGTAATTACGTTGAGGTCAGCCTATGTGATGGCTTGAGATGTTTTGTACTTTGATGAAGCCATGGTGAGAGGCTATGTATAGGCTCGTGAGATGCCGAGACCAAGTGGTGAACCTTGCAAGGACCACGGTCAGTGCGTCGTAGCCCGTGTTGGGGCAGCCCTCGTTTGGGGTGGCATGTATGTACATGGGAGGGTATAGAGATCCTAGCCAGGACGGGATGTTCCTATGCCAGTCCATACGTTGATGGTTGTAACACCCTGGATTATAAGTTGCTAATCTGGATGTTTATGTGTGTGTAATTATAATTGCTTGATTACTTGATTTATTTTCTGATAAGTTCTGTTTGTTACTATTCTGCCTTGATATACGTGTCTGATGATGGATGTGTTAAGTCAACTTTGATTGGCTATGGTTGCTGCCCGTACACGCATGATGGACATGTTCTGTCAGCTAAGTACTTAAGAGCAGCAATGTGCATTTGAAGCGTATTCATCTCCCTCTTCTTTGCGCTTTCCTCTTACTTTTCTCCATTCTCTCTCTAAAACTCACACCCAGAACCCTTTCTACCTCAACCTTTCTGTACCACCTGGAACTCGCCATTGCTGCCACGAAACCCTGATGTCGAGGGGGAACTCGTGGTTGGAACAAGAGCTCGATACAACACGTCGTGTAGCTGCAGAATGAATCTCTGGTTAGGTTAGGGGGAGCTTATCATGTCTGATAATGGTTTCAGGTAGCATGGTTGAGGACCAGAGAGTCCGACCAAGGCGATGGTTGCATGTCCCATGTGTGGGTTGTTTTCCCGTAAGCTATGTTCGTCTTATTGAATGAGATGGGTTATGTTTTGTGTTCATTGTTTGGTGTTCATGTTGATGTTTAATGGTGTTTTGGTGTGGAGTTCTGGAAAGAGGGGAAGCTGATGTTGTAAGAACTCCCCGTGCATGTGTGTGGAGTTGGCATTTTGGTGCTGAAAAGCTCACAAACACTTTGCAGAAGTGTTAGTGAAGGTGCTGAGTACCGGGTTGGGATTGGCCGAGTTATGTGTATATATGTGCTTGTGATGTCGGCTGCTGAGATAGGTTGGCTGAGTTGTATATATGTGCTTGTGATGTCGGTTGCCAAGATAGGTTGGCCGAGTTGTATATGTATGTGCTTGTGATGTCGGCTGCCGAGATAGGTTGGCCGAGTCGTATATGTATGTGCTTGTGATGTTGGCTGCCGGGATGGGTTAGCCGAGTTGGGACTCCCCTCGTTTGAGGCAGTGTGTAACACCCCGTATGCATCCGGTGTATTAACAGTTATTTAATCAGATTAGCACGGTAATTAATTAAAACCAACGGAAGCGTTTTTTCAAAATCATATTTCTTTATTCATCATGTATGGTAAGTATCCACAAATACATAAAGGAATGCCAAGACACCACAACAAGCCCCTACGATCCAGATAACATAAAGAACGGCAGGTAAAACAATAATATCCATACAAATAGATCAGGAGAATCAAAAGCCACATGTATATATATATATATATATACACACACACACACACACACACACACACACACACACATTGTCAAAACAAACATTGTGGCTATACAAAAGAATAAGCACTATGTGCCATGATCTTACAGATCACATCCTCACAAGAGGGTACAAAATATACAGCGTCTGTACATCACAATCTATACAGGATCCAAAATACATGTGCACACACATCTTCCCTTGCAGGGGTACAAAATACATCATATACATAAACAGTGAGCCACAATGTTCTCAAAATACTACCCAAACAGTTATACAGTGTCTGTTCCTACTGGGGCCTCCCGCCCTGGGACCCATCATCTCTACCAGATGTATCACCTGCAAAATATAATCCCCACACACGGGGTGAGTTACGATCTTAGTAAGCTCAGGGTTCTTGGAGGCTTCTCCTCCCCCTGGCTCACTTCCATGATAACATACATCAAAGGCATCACAACACTAGGCCTCCTGGCCCTCACAACCACACATAGACATTCTCTAGCTCTAATGTGTATCTGCGGTACTACGCCCGCCAAAGGTGCATCATCATCAGCATCAGGACTCTCAGTCCCCAGTGTGAGATCGGAACTCACACCCGTGTCATCCTATCGGGAGCTACCCCTTTACACATGGATGCACGTATATGGCACCTCCGAGAATAGGCTTCAACCGCGACGTGACCACCTATCTCTGGTCTTAAAGGATCATACACTCTTTACTTGAGCAAACCGACTAGGAGTTGCGCTCTACTCCTAGGGAGGTTCATATCTATCTAACTGGCCAGAAGATCTATCCGAAAGACAACCATACACAAGGCACAGAAACAAGCATACATATTATCATGAGGAAAGTTGTAACATCCAATTCAATGCATATTAATCATGTATGCAACCATCACTCCCTCTGAGTATGGTGGAACTCAGGCAATGTGAAACACTCCCAATAACAAAGAACTTACCTGGCAACATAGTACTCTGCTGTCAAATCCCTGAACTGTGGTCTCTGCCACTGACACCCTCGGTGTCATGCCCTATACAAAGACACACAAGTAATCAACAACGGTTCTCAACCGTTAGAGTGAAAATAAACGCTATTCTTTTCCATTTAACATCTTTTTCTAAGTTTCAAAGACTAGTCACCTAACCAGTAACTTGCAGACCCCCAACAGGATCTATCTCGGCCTAACCAAGGCCCTAGAGTTTCCCTAAGACTTTGCATAAGTCAATTCAAAGAGTTCAATACTCTATTCATGCCAAATCTCAATGATTATCAATATGGCTAAAATGATTACTTTTAACACATTTTCATCGTTTATATAGCCTCCTAAACACATATTGTAAAAACACCTAGGCTCGTACATATCATAATATCATCAATCTAACCAACATTCTTCCTACCCATACATTTTTTAGAGCCAAATTCCAAAGTCCATAAAAATTATATTTCAAGGCTAAACCTTCATCACAACAACCTCTTAAGCATACTTTTCTAAAGGACCTAAGCTCTAACTCAAATGGATCACTATTCATCTCAAGAATAAATTATTAAATAATCGATAAAACTTGTGTTTCTTACCTCTAAAACGACAAGGAAGGCTAGAGGACAACTCCTCCAAGCTTGAATGTCCTTAGAACGCCTTCTTTCCCTTCCAAAATGAAACTTTGAAAAATTTTCTAGAGAACGCGATCTCTCCATTTGATGGTTTTCAATGAAAACTGATATTGGAATCTAGCTCATTGAGTAGTTCTCTTTAACTTTCATGTTGGAAGTGAAGTGTTTTGGTCAAGGAATGAGTAGTTATGAAGCTCTCCACACTCATCAATGACAGAAAATGAGGAGAGGAAGAAGAGATATATTTTTGGGCCACAAAAACGTGAGAATTGGGTATTTATAGTGACCCTGCCCACGTCCTTGCGCTAATGGCGCCATTCTGACGCTATTGGTGCCAAATTCCAGAGGTCTGGACGTGCTCCTAACGCTAATCGCACCGCTCTGGCGCTACCCACGCCAGATTCAAGAGAGAAATGGCCTTCTGGTGCACCCTGGCGCTAATAGTGCCACTTCTAGCGCTAACGGCGCCGGGAACCAGAGCCACAACAATTTTTTTTTTTAGCCTTGGTTATTATAGTGTGTATGTAACATGAGAGGGTATAGAGATCTTAGCCAGGGAGAGAAGTTCTTGTGTCGGGCCATACATTGATGGTGCCCATGAGAGACATACGTGTTTGTGAGCCCGAGTTGGGGCTGCCCTCGTTTGGGGCAGCGTGTATGTAACATGTGAGGGTATGGAGATCCTAGCCCGGGCGAGAAGTTCCTGCGCCGAGCCATACATTGATGGTGGCCATGAGAGACACACTTCATTTGCATGACGGAAATATGATGATTGACTGTAATAGTACGAGAAGTACTGGGGGGTCATGTCTGTAGGGAGATCCTTATGACACCCGTTTAGCTGATCACCACGAGGAGGGGTGAGTCCTCTGCACAACAGAGTGACCCTGACTACAACTACAACTATCATTTGGACCATGGATTTTGCCTATTTTCGGGATGGTACCACATTGCGTGCTGAGAGGCGAGTTAGGAGCATGCATCGTGTTAGACATTATATATTGACTTGTGGTTTGTTCCTTAATGTGTGTACGTGATGGTTGTGCTTGATATGTTTGGATTGTTTTTCCTTGACTGATGTTACCTTTTGCTTGTTATCTTATATGATGAACTTACCATTGCTTTGTTGTTGTACGGTCCGCCACGTCGCTACTGTATTACTAACTCATGACTCATGATATAAATTCATTTTTAATAAAAAGAACACCCCTTTAGTTACTTGTGAAAACGATGATAAATTTTTCGCGAGCATATAACGACCATCCTTATAGAAAATAAACGTAAACGTAATTAAAGGTACTCATAAGACATTTCGAAAATATGTATGCACATACCAGACATAATTTAATTACAAGTACAAACGATTATGTCTCGAAATATACATCAAGTGTTTTACAAATAGAAAAAGAAATAGAAGTCAGGGGTGTAATTGGCAAAACAAGGAGTGCATCCATTAAAAATAAGAGGTGCATCTAGCAAAGTATAACTCCTGCCCGGGATCATATCCATGGACATCCCGGCGAAACACGGTGGCTCCAAACAACCTGGTCCTCTCCCAAAAGTACTTACTGCTGCTTATCTGCTCACACGAACGCGGTTCGCGATCATCACAGGTATCAATCCATAAGGTACAACAAAGTAAATGTGAGTTCATCATATTAAATAACAACAATAAATACAACAAAAAAGGACACAACCTAATCAAGAAGTAACACGGTCATCAACATATCAATACGGACATTCCAAGCATCCATCCAACACTAACATCCACAAACATCTCATAAATCGACTTCTAATATCTAGCATGATGCATGCTCCTGACTCAATTCTCATTATGCAATGTGGTACCATCCCGGAAATAGGCCAAAATCCATGGTACGAATGATTACTGCAATACGTCAGGGTCACTTTGTTGTGCACTGGACTCATCCCCCATGGTGATCAGCCAAAATAGGTGTCATAAGGATCTCCCTACAGACGTGACCCCCTAGTACTTCTCGTACTATGCAATCAACCATCCTATTTCTGTCATGCAAATGTCGTATGTTATGTAGGCACCATCAATGTATGACCCGGCTAGGAACACAATCCTTCCTTGCAAGGGTAACCCGTCATACACCCCATATATAACATACCGCCCACACAAGGGCCCAACGATGCACTGACCATGGTCCTTGCAAGGTTTACCACCCGGTCCCGGCATCTCACGTCTATACATAGAATATCACCACGGCACCATCAATGTATGACCCGGAACCAGGCTCAACTCAACCTGGCTAGGATAATGCCATACACCCCCGTGGGTATTTACGTATATCCAAACGCATTCCTCATCCCAAGTCATCACATAGGCCGAGTTCAAATGCCACCAACATAATCATATGCATCACTCACAAACATATACAAACAAGTGAACTGGTGTGAAGTACGAGGTATCCGGTTGGCACTTAGATATACTATCTCAAGGTAAGAATCCGAACAAGGTTGGACGAAGGCGGACAAGGCCGGTCAAGGCCGGTAGAACTGGGACAAGGTTGGTAAGGGTCGGTCAAAAGGGGTAAGATTTGGACAAGGGAAGACAAGGGTAGCAGGAGCGGACGAAGTCGGAGGAGGTTGATCGAGGTCGGTTGGGTTTGGTATGGATTTGCCAAAGGCGATCATGAGGTCCTTAGGTTTCTTGTAAAGTTCTAAGGACAGGTTCTAACCTATGTAATCAATTGCATAAGCGCCGTAATCGATTACAACAGGTAGTGCTTGTAAGACCCCTGGTTTGTATTTCACCATGTCCACACAAGGGTGTAAGGGAACCCAGTAGCTCATTTCCCAAGAGCAGACAAGCTCTGCTGAGTAAGGAACCCGACAGTTCTTAAGAAAAGGGGTTTGGACTTGGCAATTCTAAGGAAACAGTCCACTGCAGGTAAGGAACTCAGTCTCTCTAAGGAAATGGAATGATGAGCTTCTAGAGACGACACGTGTATGGAACCCAACCATTCTAGAAGAAGGAACACCAGCTCAACCAAGTAGGGGAACTCAGTGGCTCTTTTCCCGAAAGGACACGAGCTCATTCGAGTTAGAAACCCGGTAGCTCTCTCTATGGTGAGGTAACTTGAGCTCAACAACTATAACGTATCACTCGGGTAAGGAACCCAGTATACCTTATGGAAAGGAAAATGATTTTTAACGACTCCAAAGGAACGACCCCGGGTAGGGAACTCGGTCTATTGACGTCCGTCACAAGGACTAAGTTGCGTCCTGCATGCATTCGTGCATGCCACGTAACCCGCTCATCTCGACCTACCCATCCTGGTAGCCGACATCAAAACACAAGGGTTGATGTCTATGTGCAACACGGCCAACCCATCCTGATGACTACCAAGACATGAATGCTTGGTTTGGATCGTTTCTGGAATTGCAAGCTTCAAGACTCCATGAATGGTGCTTTAAAACTCAAATAGAAAAATGGAGATTAAGGAATGACTAAGAATGACGCCACGATCCACAAATGGAACGATAAGTCAGAGGAGGATTCGCCACAAAGGAAAGCTTCCTTGATAAGAATCAATTTGGTTTCAATCAAGAACCAACAAGAGGCTAAGCTCCCAATTCAAGCAAATGCTTAATTTCTATTAATCAAAAGTGTCTTAGAAATATCAATATTTGAGTACTTATAGATTTAAGCCTAAAAATGCATACTTTGGGCCTATTTTAAGTCCACATTGAGACCCATTACACAAATAAGAAATTACTAAATTACGACATTACAAAAAATTACGAAAACTACGAAATTACGAAAGTTACGAAAGGAATTCTGAAGCAAGCTCTCCTACAATATTCAAGGTGCTCCAATTCATCTCCTTGTGTATCCCTCCATCCTTGTCCTTGTTAAATAGTCCAACCATGATTCTCTTGGTCATCTCTTCCTGTAGAAGCTTGGTTTTAGACCTTGTCATAGGTCCTTCAAATCTCACCAAAGGAAGTGCTTCAAGCTCTCCTTCTAGACCTTTGGCTTGGAATGAACCTCCATCATCATGATCCTTAGATAGTCATCTATCACATCCCGGTACTCATCACCTTCACGAACACTTCCGCAAGTGTCTTAGATTTAAGGCATACCCCATCCCATTCATAAAAGATGTAGCTTTTCTGGGAAAAACATCACACACCAGGGACATGCAATTATCATCACGACTGGACTCCCTGACCCCCAAATCGTGGTACCTAAAGCTGTTAAGAAACACGAAAAACTCCCCTTACCTAATCAGGAGTTCGTTCACAAGCTTCACGGTATGTTTGTCCTAAGCTTCAGTTCCAACCACTAAGTTCCTCTTAGCGTCGGGATTTTCGCAGTAGCTAATTGGCTCTCGTAGGTTGGAGATAACAAAGGAGGGGTCGAGAACGAGAGATTTCTAGGTGAGTTTTAGAGAGAAAACAAAGGAAACGCAAAATTAGAAGAAGGAAGAGTGAACTTGTTGCTGTGCCAGCCTGCTGCTTATAAACACAGCTGACACATTACATCCTCTTAACGTGCACAACAAGTAACCACAGCATAGCAGAGTTGACTTACGTCCAATATCCATCAAGCACGTATACCAAGACAAAAGCACTTAAACAGCAAGTTATAAATAAAATGATTAATCAATCAACAAACACGTGTAATTTAATTAATATAATACACACATCAAGCATCCAGGTTAACAACTTATAATTCGGGTTGTTACAGTTGTGCCATATGGTCTGGTACCTGTGATGATCATGAATCCGGTTTGTATGAACAGATGAACAACATTAGGTGATCTGGAAAGATGACAACTGTTTAGTTGGAGCCGCCGAATGCCGAGATGTCGATGTGACGGATCCCGGGCAGGGGCTATGTTTTGCTGACTATACCCCTGATTTTGATAGTCACACATGTTTTGCTAGTTGCACCCCTGACGTTTAATTCCTTACTTCTTTTGTAAAGCACTTGTACGTTTTAAACATGGATAATTGTACTCATTACGAAAACACGTTTTGTACATACAGATTTAAGTATGCAATTGGAATGCCTCATACGTGCCTTGTTTATGTTTATAATTGTCATGTGATTGTGACAAATTTACCACATTTTTTATTAAGTAAGAAATTGGGTGTTCTTTTTATCAAAAGTTACGTTAATGTTGTAGTTAAGGGTAGAGATACAATAGCGACGTGGTGGGTTGTTACAATGGTGCCCATGCGAGACATACAGCGTTTGCAGCCCGTGTTGGGGCGGCCCTCGTTTGGGGCGGTATGCATGTACATGGGAGGTGTATGGAGATCCTAGCCAGGACGAGTTGTTCCTGTGTCGGGCCATACGTTGATGGTGCCCATGAGAGACATACTTCATTCGCATGATGGAAATAGGATGATTGACTATAATAGTACGAGAAGTACTGGGGGCCATGTCTGTAGGGAGATCCTTATGACACTCATTTGGCTTATCACCATGGGGGGATGAGTCTTGTACACGACAGAGTGACCTCGACGTCAACTACAACTATCATTTGGACCATGGATTTGGCCTACTTTCGGGATGGTACCACATTGCATTATTGAGCGTCGAGTCAGGAGCATGCATCATGCTAGGCATTTTAAGTTGACTTGTGAAATGTTCTTGGATGCGTGTTCACGTTGTTTGCGCGTTGATATAACTGGACTTTGTGGTGATTTTGTGACGCTTGGATTGTCTTACTTAACTGATGTTATCTTTTTCTTGTTCTTTTATATGATGAACTCACCCTTGCTTTGTTGTGCCATGTGGTTTAATATCTGTGATGATTGCGAACCCAGTTCGTGTGAGCAGACGGACAGTGGTAGGTGACCGGGAAGATGACAACCTTTGGTTGGAGTCGCCGAGTTGTTTGGATGTCGATGTAATAGATCCCGGACAGGGGTCATGTTTTGCTAGATGTACCCCTTGTTTTGATAGTCATACTCGTCTTTTGCTAATTGCACCCCAACATTTAATTTCTTACTTCATTTGTAAAACACTTAATATATATTTGGACATAGTCTTTTGTACCTGTAATTAAATTATGTTTCGTATACATACATATGTATATTTGAAATGCCTCATGCGTACCTTTGATTTCGTACATTTCCTGTGTTGATGGTCATTATGTGATCGCGGAAAATTTTATCACAGTTTTCATTAAAAAATGAAGAGGAGTGCTCTTTTTAACAAAAATCACATTAATGTTATGCTTAAGAGTTAATGATACAGTAGCAATACGACGGATCGTTACAAAGGACTTACCACCTAAATTTAATATTTTAATAAATAGATTAGGTTAAGCCTTATGTAGGAAAGTGTTGGTAAAAGAACCGAAGAGAGTATAAAAAAATAATGGATGTGTAAGTGTTGAGTGAAGGAAAAAAAAAGGTTACAACGTTGAATTAATTATTCATTTGTGTGCTTAATTATGTCGAGAGTGCCTATAGTATGTATTTTTTTAGGTATGTGCGTATTCAACAGGAAAGAAATAATCTATATGATGAGTGAAAGAATTTAGAGTGTTCATGTAACGTGAGCGATTTTATAGTGTTAAACAAGGAAAAAAAGTAAAGAAGGGTTTAAAAATGTGTGATTTAAATTTGTACATTATATTTAAAGCTTTTTTTTTCCCACATATATGTTATTTTATCCTATTTTTTGATTCCTGTGATTTTTCTATTTTATTTCTAGTTCCTGTAATTTTTTATTTTATTTTTAATCCCTAATTTGTTTTTCTTCATTTTTTATCCCTCAATTGTGACGCTGACGTAATACTAAAGATGCGACACTTTTTGCTAACATAACACTAATAACATCATTTTATTGAAATTAATCGAGACTTTTTTATTTCCTTAATGTTTTTAATGAGACTCGGTAACATTCTCTTATATTTTCTAATATATGTCTTTTACATACAAAGTAAATATACGAAATCTATTAAAATTGTCTTATTTTTATAAAAAAAACTAGTGAAATTCTTTAGTGTGTAGACGTTTGGTTATGAATCTAACAAAATTATTTACCCACATGATCACTTGATGAGCTAAAATTATGGGGGATAAAAGAGTGCGGTGCCAGTCTAAGTGGTCCAGCGGGGGCCCGTGATTTACGGTTATCTGTTGGCAACTGCAAGTAATGGCGTGAGCGCTTCTCGACCTACACTTATTCGCACTACAGAAATGAAAATAAAGAGTGAACCAAAACCAAATTAAGACATTGAACATTGGAGTTTATTAAGGTATAAGTACGTTGACTTCATCATAATGATTTATAATTTTTCAATGATCAAGTTGATAAAATTACTAAAAATATATTTGGTAAATAATAAATAAATTTAAGTAAGGTTTAGTTCAAGATTCATATTTTTTATGTACCAATAAAAATAATTCAAATGGACCAAAAAAATTAATTTTATTTTTTTCTTCTAATTTTTTTTATTTAGTTTTAGTCTTTTAAAAAAAAATTTAGGCACTACCCTGAAAGAAGAAGTATTTATAGAGTACTTAGTATTTATACTTTTATATTTATTTAAAAAAAGACAAGTGAAAGTTCACAAGTGTAGAATAGGACTACTACATTCATATATTAAAATTTGAAATATTATTTTTAAATAAGAGTATTTTTTTAAAGTTATTTACTTATTTTTTATTTAAGTCACATCACATGACTTCTCATATATTAAGTATCAGATTTGTTCTTATTTATGTTGTCATTCCTTTCAAATACTATCACTTAACTTGAATAAATTTCAATTTTAAATCTTACGACATTATATCAAATTCAAGATATATTTTTGAACTATCAAATTATTGCAATCTTAGAAAATCTTAATTTAGATTTAATTTTAAACTTTAACACATTAATTATAATTTATATCGACAAAGATGGCGTATCTTATTATTTAAATATAATTATTTTCGTAATTTTAAAAGTCTTATTTTGCTCATTTATTTTACATAATGAAATTATATATTTATTTTTAACAATAAAAAGATCCATTATTTTATTTAATTTATTTTAAAAATATCTATTGATGCATGAGAAATTTACTAATACCAGAATAATTTCTACTATATTCCTTAACTAATTAGCTACGTGCTCTCTACTGAGCGTGGCCGACGGTACGTAGTGGCCAATTACAGTGACACGCTCTTCAATTTGTGACCTTAGATGTGTGAATTCGAGTATAGGCGCCATCTTTATTTTCATCTTAACATATTTTGAATTAGCTAGCTAGATTGTAGGCGTGTTTATTTTTAGCATTATTTAACCGTCTCTAAAAAGGTTGATAAATTAAGATGAAAATTCTGAATAAATAAATGAAGATGACACTTTTCCCCTCTTCAACTCCGCTAAATTTATAGTAGTAGTTTTAATTTACAAATTCGAAAACGAACCATTTTCCCTCAAAATCCTTGTTGATTGGTAGGTTAGGTATCTTGCTGGAAAACTATTTTAGAATTTGGTGGCTTTTGTTTACAGTGTATTCGAGCCTGGTGATATATAATATATAATTTACATGTTGTATATATTATATATATAATAGTTATATTTGATATAGAAAAAAGTAATAATGAATATTGTTTCGAATGTACCACTCTGGAATCATTCCATGAATGAGTTGGCGCCTGGCTACTTGGTTACGAGTTGGAATGTATTTTTTGAAAAATACAAAGTAGAAAACGATGTGTGGATGGATCTGGCCTGGATGGTTATGGTCCGGGGTGATGCTCGATGGTTTTCATTTAAGTGTCACACTGTGTTTCTCTTGTTTTATACTTTAGTTAAAACACCAACTTGATTGACATGCTCATATTGGAAATATGAACAATATTAATTTGAAGTAAATACTAAATTGACACCTACAATTTTTTTTATACATTTCTACTGGCACATTATATCATTTACGATATTTATATTTTTCTCTCTACAAATATCTATTACCATAGAGTCCATACAACATTTTTCATAAAATATTTTAATTAATGTAATTTTTTTGCATTAAATATAATATTCAGCGTAATTCAACAATGAAAGAAAGTACAGTTGAAAAAACATTCCTATATTTTTCTCTCTACAAATATCTATTACCATAGAGTCCATAAACATTTTTCATAAAATATTTTAATTAATGTAATTTTTTTGCATTAAATATAATATTCAGCGTAATTCAACAATGAAAGAAAGTACAGTTGAAAAAACATTCCTAATGGACTTTTAAAGAAAGTTTTAACACATCTAACTTGATTTAAGTGTAATGTTGATTAAGCCATGAATTCTTGAATGATCTAACTTGATCTATTCCTAATTCTCTATTATATATATATATATATATATATATATATGTATATATATGTATATGTATATTCAGTCAATCTTAGGCGTGTTTTGATCAAAAAGGCACAATCTCACCTTAAAAACATATATATAAATTAATAAAATGCAACAAGAAGAGATAAAAGGGTAATCCTAACTTTTATTATAGATTATAGAATAGAAATAAAATACAACCTTATTATTCCCTTCACACCCCAATGAAAGAAGCCCGGTAATGGTGTTAACCTTACCTTCACCCTTTCTCTAGAGCCCAGATGGAGTTTCTAAATAGGTTGATTGCTTAGGAGTGTTGTTGTCTCCTTCTATACTCCATACAAATTGGACAAACACCTTAGGACCGTGACTTTGGCTTCAAGTTGAAGTATGTATTGTTCAATGCTTTGGAACAAAGTGTGCATGTCCATTCCCTCACTCCCAGGAACTGCTCCCTGAAGCTCTCTAAGCTTCTTTTGCAAGGAAGGTCTCACTTTCACAGCATTATTATTGGCCAAACACACTTTCGCCCTTCTCTTCCTTCCTCTTACAGTTACATGTCTCGACCATCGCCTTGTGCTCATTTTGCCTAGCTAAGCTACACACAACTAAGGAGAGAGAAATTAGAGATAAGAAATTTAGAGTAAACAGTACTGCAAGGACACAGAAAAATTTAAGAGAAGCTATTATAAGCCAAGGAATTGGAGATAGAGATGGCCTTATCATATTCCAGGGGGGAATGAATGGATGTTTATATAGGGAAGAAAGGGTGTGGAATTCTCTCACAAATAATTGAATTTCACACTCAAACATATACTGGTAGAAAAATGTTAGAGGTCTGTCAATTTCCAACAGTAGTAGTGTGTGGTGGATACTCACACCACTGGCATCTCTCAATGACTAGAGCTTGTATCCAAATCCAATACGTGATCATGTCTTTTCAAGATATGACCAGAATTTAATTTTGAGTTTACATGATTCTGTCTTTGATCGGATGTGCAATTTGTGACTACACATCACTGCTACATACGCTATCAGTTGAAACACCTGCAACTTTTCTATATAGACACGACGTATATTAAGTGGGGTAGTTACATATTAGCCCATTTAATTTAATGGATGATGGATCCGTTCCCCCTATAATAAGTACTTCTATATGTGTTTAAGAGACCTTATTATAAACTGTTTCTAGTTTTATTTCAATAAGTTCTACTGGATATTTTATAAGAACAACTTATAGCTTATATAATCCATTTATAAATACTTACATAACAAATACTTATTTATAAGTTCTTAATTAACTTTTTTTGCTCAAAAGACCCAAAACAATACGATCCCGTAAAATATTTGACTTCAGAAATTGAGCATACAGGAAATTTCAGTAATTTTAATTAGATAAATATTATTATTACATATTTTTAGAAGAAATATGTGATCAAATTTGTGAATCAACTCAACCCACTACAGTTTAAATTAGGTTGGATAGAATATTTTTTTTCATTTTGCTTTCATCTTAAACATGGATTCAGAACACACGATGGGATGGATTCACTCACTTAACCCATCTAAAAATATAAAATAATAAACATGAAATGCTTTTGTCATTTTTTTAAGTTTATGTTAATATAAATTTTTAATTATATGATTACCGTAAATATTTGACTTGCATTTCATGCCAAGATATTTTCTAGCGTTCATATATTTTGTTGTAGGTGAGATGTGTGAATATCCAATAATTTAATTTAACTAGTATTTTCTATTTTTAAACTCATGAAAATTAAAAATAATGTTATCCTTCATTATTCAAATTTTTGCTAAATATTTAAATTTATTTTATAAATAAATTGGTTTTCTGTTGAATAGTCCTTTTTGGTGGATCGAAAGACTAATCCATTTAATCCACTAACTCATGGTGGGACAGAATAATAATTTTATGACTAAATAAAAAAAATGAATCAGATTAAATTAGTTCATTCATAAAATAGATTAAGGTGAACCAAGTCCAATATTTTTATATGTCAACAGAAAGTAAGTCAAGTACGTTGGATTGCGTTTATAAGCTGAATTAAGTTGGATCTTATCCAATGAGCCGCTCGCATATTTGGACAACTCTAAACTTTTAGTGTGTGCAAATTGCATCCAACATGCAATAACAAAGTTTTTTTTTTTTTTAAGTTTGTAGCCACAATGCAATTATAGCTCTTTCTTTAATAACATAATATAAATAAATAAAAAACCAAACGTGTACATGCAACGGATTTAACCGCAATGCAACAACTTTATTATTGTACAATTTATAAGGATAAAAGGATAAGACCATGGAATGAATTGTGAAATATATTATTATAAACAAATCTCATTTGTGGGAATTAAAGTGATGTTGTATAACAATATTAGCATCTCTAATGGTGTTGATATATAAATAATTCAATTTTTGTTACCTTAATCTTAAACAACTTAATTAGTTTTCTCTCCAATAAATATTTTTATTAACAAATTGTTTAACTCACAAATATTATATTTCTCTTTTATATTTAATATAAAGTTAAAGAATTTATAAACAATAGTTATGTTCATAAACAATTCTCTCCAATTTTTAGTAACTGAAAATGGTATGTGACATATCAAAATAACATTTTTTTGGTTAAACAACCCATTAAACAACTTTCATTGAAGCATGTGTGGAGAGTCGAAAAAATTCTCAAAATTAATTGTGGAGAAATCAATGCTAACATGGTATTTGGTTGGAGGAGAATGAAAGAAAGGTACTAAGTTTTTACAATCTTTTTATGTTTGGTTTAATTATGGGAAAATGCTTTACTTTAAGAATTTGTATTTTGTGCAACACAAAATGAGTGATTTCTTTCCAGTGATATTTTGTTTTGTTTGGAGATATAAGATTGATTTAGTGATAAAAAAAAGAAGAGAAGGATGGAGAGATCATGAGTTTGAATCTTTTGCTAAAAGAACAAACAATTATAATCATATTAATAATTAATATTTACTAATAAAAAATGAGTATTGTTTTATGATTTCTTATTTAATTTACATTTAGTCAAATAAAAACACACGACCTTATGAGTGTGAGAACTACAATTTCATACTAAATAGCCGTTCACTTTTTTTTATAAAAAATAAAAGAAGAAAAGAAAAAGCTAGCAAAATGCATGAGACTACAAAATCTTTCGCTCTTTCAACAATTTGGTATATAAGCTCTTCATCTTTTCGAATATTTAATTTAATGTAATTGTATATTTAAAATTTGAATTGATTAAATTGTAATAATCTTATACAGTTCAACTGCCATCAGTAGTGAATACTTAGTATTTATTCTATACTTGTGTTTAAAAAAAATTATCTTCCACTCCATCCGTTATTACCAGTACGAGTATGAACGTGGAATTTAATGTCACTTCTGTTAAACAAAAGTGTTATTCTGTATCTTAATTATAAAGATAAAGCTGTTAGACAATTAACTAGATGCTGCTTTAAAAGCAAACTTGAATAATGATCTTAATAGTTACAACAATACTGCAAGTCTGCAACACAGTTACCAAGATGAAGATATTAGACGACAACAATAAGAATTAAGGCTCTTCAGCTTTATCATGCAAAAAATCAAGTCACCAAAATATTATTTGTAACTAAAACTATTGAAGGTGTAGGTATAACATTAGTTTTTCAATTTAAAATTAAATAATTTAATACTTGTAGAATTTAGTTTTTGAAATCATTCTTGTAGATATGATAAATCTTTTTATCTACTGAAACCATATATTTTTGGGGTAATTTTTTGTCTCATAATCATGAATATATTTTTTCTAATGCCTACTGAATTTGGGTCAAATTTTAATTTTTATTCCTATTTCTTTAAATCAAATAGAATGTAAATGTAATATTTTTTTAACTTTTGAAGCGATTAAAACTAAGTATAAATGTCACTAAAAATCAACACGAGTGATTAAGAATAAATTATCGGTTTTTCATCGATGTGGGTTTGGATTTCTAAGAGATTCTCAGTCCTAACACATAATTAGTGTCTAGTCCAATGGTATTAGGAGTTTTTTTCGGTTCTATCCTCTTTTTAATTAAAAAAAACTAAGTATGAAATCCACATCTTTTAAATATATTCATATTTTATTTAAAATATTTTTAAATGCAAAAAAAGATCGTCAGTAAAAATACATTAATTTTTTTCATATTAAAAAAATCAATTCCATTAAAATTTAAATCAAATGAATAAATCGGAAGTGTTTTGTTAGGTTTAGAAGGAGGACAATAATGAACCCATACATATGCAGTCCTTTTCACAGTTGGGCTCTTGCGTCGCCTCGTGCACATTGTGAGGGATTGGTGTAAATCACAGCAATAGGTACAGAAATCATGCTGCGCTGTTTGGTTTTTCCTGCAAACGAATTGAAAGAAAAGATACTGATCCACCTTGGGAGAAGAAGAAAAATAACAATTCCAGACTATCTAAAAAAGTAAGAACACTTCTAAAACATTCAATAACATCTTTATTAATCTTCACACTTATCAAATGAGGATAACGTTAAATATTTTTACACTTATAAAAGAAGAGACAATTATATAAAAGCTCATTTGTGAATGACTTGGAAGAATAACTATTTTTTTTTACAAACTGTAAAGTATTTTTTATTAGAGATCATCTTGTTGGAATTATATATAAGACTATTATAAATAACAAAATATTCCTGAATAATTAAGACAATTATATATTTAAGATTTAAAATCAAAAATTACAAATAAAATTAGAATGATGCATTCAATGGTGAGAAGGACATGCTTTTACTGAAGGAAAAAGTTGAGCTGAATGCATTATTCAACAAAAGGGACGTCAATTCATTCATTATATCCCAGAGCATGGAATCGGATGGTGACCAATCTTATCAAGAAAATTTTTTACACGTCTTTTTCTAACGTTGGGAGTATCTGAAACTAGCGAAGACACCAGCCTAGCCTAGATAAAGATTGGCACTGCACTATTATTGTTGAAAATAATGTTAAATTGTACATATATACATAGATTCATGGATCTCTCGTACACGTCTGTCATTGTATTGAATTCAAATGCTATATATTTTTGAAGTATATATTCACTATTCATATATACAATTTCACAATCATTGCATGCGACTATGTTCAAGGTATTTTTTAGAACAAATATTTCATCAAACTCGGACACATTTGTTGTGTGTATATAGTTTACATACTAAGGAATAATTAAGGATCGATGCCACAATTGTGTGAGTAATATATTTTTGTGCCATTTGCGACAGATGGCAATGGCACTGCGATTTTAAGGTGAGGGGTATGCGTATTTAAAGGCATACACGTGCATAGATTTGGAGGGGGCCTTCTATAGGTGTCAGGAGGCTTTTTCCACCACAACTTCTCTTTCGTGATAAGGCTACAGCATATAATCATAAGGAGTTCAAAAATAGACTAGTCTTTTCATTATGTGCATGTGGCCTCCGGATTTTCTGCCTTCAAGTTCCAGCATCCCCCCTCCATCCATTTCATAATTACCGTACGTAAATTTCAACTCCTTTGCTTTTCAGTGTCAGAAAGTTTCTGTGTGATATGACTAACTGATATAAATGCCAAATTTAACAGCATGGTAAGAAATTTTGCTAGTGAAAGGTAAGTAAGAAAAATAAAACTACTACTATGTGCTTGCTTGAAAAGATATATATACATAAATGCACCTCGCAAACCCGCCAGCAACAACTAGACGTAAAATGGAAGAAATACAAGATGAATTGGATGCTTAAAAAAAATATTAGACTTAATTTTTTTACTAATAAAATTAATATTTTAACAAATTAAATTTATCGATAACAATAAAACAAAACTGTAAAATTATAAATCATCATGCATTATTTGAATCGAAAGGCTTGCTATGGTCAAGAGGAGCATGATATATAGCTTTAAGGACAATAACATTATCAATTTGACAGTGGCAGACCAGATATGGTAGAGTTACCACTACGACATCCTCGGGGGTTGTACTTATAAAGTCACTTAATGGCACAAAACGAAAGTGACATTTCGAACAGGTCCAATCTCGTCTAGTAAAATTTCTCTGGCGCATGCTACACAATACACATCAACTTGTATCTTTACTTTGTGATTTTACAGCCTAATGTGATGAAAAAACTAAGAATCATTTCACACATCTTATGGGATTTGTACTTCACCTATTAACAAATGCAACACACAAGATGCTTACCATGCTGCATCCTTCACGAAGTCAAAGTATATATCAACCATAGGATGAAGTGTTATATTCTACACTGCTGCCCCCTAGCTATATACATCGGATATTGTTGGGACCAAATAAAAGGAGTCTAGTGCATGCGTAAGATTTTAGCTACAAGTAATGTGCATGCACGTCTATTCTCAAAACCTACCTAAGGAAAAATATATAGCTAGCCCTGACCCCGCAATTATATATAGCATTTACCACATGGGGTAAGAGTAAAATTCATACATCATGCTCCAATCTTGTACTACCCACAAGTCAAAACTGGGGCTGAGATGTTACGTTTTAACAACTAAAGTTGAAGTACGATGACATAAAACAGATGATTATTAAGTAGTGTAGGCCATAAAGACCTGGTGCACGGTTAGCCCCAAGTACAATATAGCTTTTCAAAACCCAGATTTGGCGAGAAAAACCTCCCAAATGCTTACTTCAATTAGCCTGTTAACGACAATGAATTATGCAAATGGCTTGTCATAACTAGCAAAACTGTTAAATGAAAGTGACAGAGGAGATTACTTGCACGTTAAGAAGAAATATCTCAACAGCGAATCAGCAATGAACGAAAAACAGTAACACTACGGACAACTTCCCTGTCTGCCTCCTAAAAGTGCTACAAAGATAAAGAAACAATGAACGACGAGGTCATGAAAGTATATTTACGTGCATAGGCATGTATCAACTACTAAAGTTCTATCAATTGAAAAAAACATGCCTATCTTCCTTTTGAAATTGGAAGTGAGCGTTATCCAAATTAATACAAACCAGCTTCAAACACATCACGATTGTGGGACATTGATATTTAAATCAATATTATCCTTATATAAAAAACACTATTTGTTAAACTTGGAAATAGAACCAAGATTCCAAATCTTAATCTGTGTTTTTATGATTGATCCAGACGCAGGATATAACGAACAAAAACAGGACTAATAATTAGATAGAAAAATGTTTGACAAACACCTAATATATTATTATACATCTAGAGAAGAAAGTGAAAAAAAAAAAAATATATATATATATATATAAATATGATAAAATTTATAATATCACAGATAAAGATAGAGAAAAATAAAAAATATTAATAGAATACTTAAAATAACTAGATACTGTCCACTCGGGTTGATACACCGAGTTCGTCCTCCCCAGCCTTTCCACTTAATTATTGTACAAATACTTTTAGTGCATGTATTTTGTATTTTTGTTACTGTATTTTTATTGAAAATTATAAAAATTCTATGGATTCATTTTTTACAAGTTTCAAAATCAGAAAACACACAAGTCATTTTTACATTTACTAGCAGAAATTATCAGTTAAAAGAAAACAATTCGAAACCGATGAAAGTGTGTTCCATTATTAAAAAATATCCCTGTACTTTAGCCGGCTGATCATCCAATGTACCAATAATGTAGAAAGAAACACATGGCTAGTCTTCAAGCATTGGTCTAGTATAGGTAAAACGATCATTTTGAATTTCGTGATTGCCAAAGATCAGTTTAAACAAACTGAGGTTCTCGGGTTTTTTTCCTAAAAGGGGGAAAAAAAACATTTATTTACCATTTGGAGGCAATTTTTAAAAAATTTCCGGAAGACTTCTTTTTTTTTAATAAAAATTGGTTGTTAAAATTTGGTCGCTAATTTCGGTCTCTAATTCCGTCGCTAATACTTTTTCGACAGAATTTTTGGTTGCAAACATAAAAAACCACAATATTTCTTTCAAAAAAGTGTTAGCGACCAAATTTTAACTACCAATTTTTAATTTTTTAAAGAAAAAAAAAAGAAGTCATGACACATGGCACGACTTCTGAGTCAGAAGTCGTGTCACGTGACACAACTTACCCCCAATCCGAAAATTTTTTAAAAATTACCCCCAAATGGTAAATAAATTTTTTTTTTTGCCCCCTTTTGGGGAAAAGGCCGAGGTTCTCGATCTATTGACAATGTTGATGATGGGAATACCCACCTACCTGATAAGGAAGTTCAAACTACCATTGAAAAAACTCAAAACACTGCATGAAATGCATGTCGAAGTTATAATACACACTATCTAGCACTAGCATATTCTATCAAAAAACGAAGACAGTATACATTACTAGTAAAATTCTACACACATAATGTGTACACCTACAAGTACAACCTGCATAGGTTATTATCTTCTCTGTTTACAGCTATATCCAAAAGTTTCAATCAACTATGAGCTCTCGGCTGCGAGTTGAGGGTAACAATTCCTGCAGCATAAATATAAGGCTATAAGCAGAGTTATAACTGTTCAAAAACAATTCTTAATTCAAATACATAAAAGGACTCCTTATATATGCTAAGTCAGCTTGGCACCAACAGAATCTATGTTGTCAAACTCAAGAATATAAGTAAATTCATGAAGCTTTCATTAACTTGTAAAGTCATAACTCATTAAGAGTGTTTAATATATAAATAACATCTAAAAAACAAAGATAGTATACACCCATAAGGTGAAAACCTATCACGAATTAGAATATTGACACGTACGCAAAAACGTACGAGAAGTTGACAAATGACAACACAAGGGTTTGATGGCAACAAAACTTCATACTACAATTGATCTTCATTTGATCTGCAGAAAATGAATAATGGTGAGGGTTTTTTGGACAATTGATTAGAGCCCCCGGTATAATGTGTTATTCTCTGAGATGACTTTATGCTGCTGCAGGAGATTCTAGCCCTTCAATATCTTTTATTGATATAATCTATATTTCTATTTTAAAATTGGGGTCTAAAAGGATAAACTGTGAGATCGTAACGTTTGACCATGCAATTTCTTTTTCACCCGAGATTATCCATTCCCCATAAAACAGTCATTTAGGGTCAATTGGGACAAAAATTACATTTGATTTCAAACTTGCTTCTTGACTTGAGCAGGTTATGTGAGTTTCCATGAATTTACCAAGTCTACTTGAGTTTACCTGGAAATGAGTTTGTAAACTAGTTAACTTGATTTCTCTGGTAAGAATTGTAAAAAGGCCTACAAGTTGACATGAGAGTTGTACAATAGTGATCAAAATGGTAAATTTAGCGGGTCTCATCTTCCATCAAAAGGCCAATAAATCTATTATAAGTCATATAATGCCCACCAATAAATTAAGTCTCATTTCTGGCAACAATTGACAATACATGCATACACAAGGACAATGAATTAAAGCAGCTAAAATAGCAAACTAATGCATTTTGTGAAGCAAATCTTTTACTTGTGGCAGAAGTTGAGCGACAACTTTGGTACACAGTATGCTTCACAGTTTCCGTGTGTCCCCGAGTATACTGATCAGAGAGGTTTGTTTGAGGAAGATGACTTTCAGAACTTTGGTTTGCATTTCCTAAATGATCAGTTCGTTGATTAACTTTCATTCTCAACGTTCTAGCTGAATCATCCATGCTTATTATTCCACAGTCCTGCAAAGGTTCTGCAATTTGGCAGATCAACACAAAATCAATGCATATTAAAAGCTGTCAAGAGTCACAAATCAGAGTGTGCAACCAATGAGGAAACGAAGATGGTTAAAACTTAAAAGACAATTTTTTTTCCCAAAAGAAAAAAAAAAGGACAAGAATAGAAAACAAGTGAAGAAACAATCAAATCGAGATAAATCATTAAAAATAGATGTAATGTTTAACCAGTAAAATCAGGTCACAGCAATATCATCATATCCGCACATTTCATTTTCTTTTTTTTGCATGTCATGCTCAAATATGAATTGATTCAAGCAAAGATGACTAAGAGTATTACTGAGAGGGCCACAATGTACACGCCTCTAGAACATAGTAGGACACCGTACCAAGAAGTGAGACAAGGCACCGGCATTTGTGATGAGCAAGAGCAAGCAAATAAGTTTGCCTTCAGTTTTTTGCTATTTTATGCAGCTATGACTAATTAATACAACATATTTTATTTTTCAGGACTTGCCTTATTAAGGATTAACCTTTCCATCCTTCCAATTCAACCGAAACAAGTAATTTGGTGCACCCTGTATGCTCCAGTTTCCAACATAAAGCTACAAATTCACTCAATAATATGATGCTGAATAAGCTACCAAATATAATCAATACCATGGGGGAGGAACTAGCAAAACACTAGTTTAAAGCGACTAAACCCGTATTAAGAAGTTTTTTTTGTCTAGACCATAGGTATTGTCCATTGGAGGCAATCCTATTCAAGCCAGTAGGACCATTATGGGTGACAATTTTCTCCATCCAAGTATTTAACACAATTATATTTTCAAGACCCAAATCTAAGACCATTGGTTAAGTTATAACAATCCCACATCAGTAATTCCATGGTCTTGGTGGTCTCTCTAGGGATTAAATCACATATGGGTGTCCGTTAATTATTTCCTAATTTTTATAACCCCCTTTTCTCTGTTTTACTTTTATCAATAAAGCCTCTCCACTTTTATTCCTTAAGAATTCCCCTTATGTTTAACAAAATCGCTCTTCAGTTCAAATACCAATCTGTAACCTCTCACCATAAAATTTGACACGAAATTTTTACTATATTAACAGCTACAGTAACAATTTACAAAGAAGTGCAGCACAGGTACTCTACAATAGATAACAATTAAAGTTGAAAACGGTTAAACAGCAAAGGAGGATTTACAACAAGTGTACCTAGAGATGAATGGGGAAGAAGAAGCAGCGGATCATACATATAACCATCAGAGTTGAGATACTCCCCAACTTGTTCCCCAAACCACTGCTTCTCTGTTACTGGTTTTTTATATTCCACCCCTGAGACATCATAAACAAGTAACAACTACTTCATCAAATGAAACAAGGAATGAAAAAACAACTGTAACTGAAACCAAAATATATATAAATAAAAAAAGAAGGAAGGGTAAGTGTTAAACCTTTAGCAGAGGAAGGGAAGGCGTTGGGTGAGGGAAAATCAGAGATTGGAGGAGAGAGGAGAGGGGCATACATGTAAGTATCAGACTTAAGATAATCTAAAACCTTTTTCAGTAACAATTTCCTTCCGCTGCGCTTAATGGGTCTCTTCTTTTGAACTCTGAGGCACGCTCTGTTTTCCATTTCTTCTTCTGTGAAAAATGCAACTTTGGAGTTGAAGGAATAGGAGAACTACGTTGTAGTTGGCGGTTTGCGAACTTTGACAACGACGCACGTGTCCGATTCCAAGGAACCGCTACTGTCACGTGTCATGTTCATTTTATTGCTTTGTGCATTGCGCATGCAGGCCGACGTTTGAGCTTATTGGGCCCTGTCCCAATTGTTAAACAACTTGCCTGTGGGCCGTAGCGATATTTCATGGGTCACATAGGCACATAACTATAAATTAGCTAAGCCTTCATAAGTTTTATACAGTACACTGGCAATTACTAACATTTGTAATTACTGTACTTGTTTTTTTTTTAGAAAATTACGTGTACTTGTTAGATATTGTCATATTGAAAAGTAAAATCATTACACAAAAAATATTCTTTTATATATTAAACGTATTACATTTTCTATTAAATACTATTATCTTTCTATACTTTAATAGTTCTCCGCAGAACATTTAATATATGTACACACTTGTAACACAATACTTTATATGATTTTTATTATGGATCAAATTTCATGAGAATTTTAATCTTTATCTTTTGTCTCTTATTCCTATTAGATAAGTCCTTGTAAATTTTAATTAACAATAAAGTGTGGATAAAAAATGTTATCATCACTTCTCCCTTGACCTTATTACAAAATTAATATTTTTTTTTCAAGGCTTACTTAATCACTGTAAACATTCACATAGGTTTGATATTTTAAACTTAATTATATTTTTTAAATTACTTATTAGAGTCAGTTTAGTGGCGAAAGATTTAAATAGTTTGTACAAAATTCTAGATTCTAATTTTATTGTGCCATTAAAAATATTTGAGAGAGAACAAAGTTCTAAATTCTAACTTAGTTTTGCCATTATATACTAAAAAAATTCTATTAGCTTTAATGGTTTGTATTTACTTATCCAAATACTCGAACATTTTCTTATGTGCGTGCAGATACATAAATAGATGAATTTGAGAGAGAACTCATTAACTTAATAAGTTTTCAAAGATGCAAATTTAACTAATATAACCATTAAATTATATGGATTATTTTAATAATTATCATAAACGTTTAATATGTTTTTGTCCTCTAAAATTTTATAATTTTTATTTAAATTATTATAAAAAAATATTTATTTATAATCTCTTAGAACATTTTTAATGGTAGATCCCAAATTGAGATCTTATACCACTTTTTCTTTGATAGACCTCACAGTGCCACGTAGGATTGAAGATCTCTTAAGATTTGTGACATTTCTTCTTTTAGTGGTAGATATTATTTTAAAATCTTAGATAACTTTTAATTGATCCCACATGGACCCACTTTTAAATATTTAAATTTTATTAAATTTAATTTAATTAAGTAATTAAATTTAATTAATAAAACATGGAAGAAAAAATATATAAATATTAAGAAATGAGAAAATTTAAGGCATTTTTATTTATAACTAAATGTTAAATTAATGAAAAATACATAAATTTGATAATAAAAAAGTGCAAGACATTAATTTTAAAGAAAAATCAAATTTCATTATTTTCTTGAGTGTAATGTTCCCAAATATGCTCCACCAAGTCTGCTTGAAGTTGTTGATGCATTCCTCTTGTATGCATAACGCGTCTTGTTTGCAAGTATGTAACAAAGTCAGGAGAAGCACCAAGAGATTTTTTTACATTTGAAATGTCATTATCTACGTGATCATAATCAACATTGACATTACCACCAAATGTATTTCGTTCATCTTCGATAACAATGTTATGCAATATAATGCATGTCAACATTATATTCTTCATTGTATCCATGTTCCATGCACGCAATGAACCACATATAATTGCGAATCGAGATTTGAGCACACCAAATACTCGTTCAACATCCTTTCTCACTACTTCTTGACATTTTGAAAATAATTTTCTTTTCGGACCTTGTGGCATTGGTATGGTCTTCACAAATGTGGCCTAATTAGGATAAATATCATCTGCAAGATAGTACCCATATTGTATGGAGTTCCATTAAATGTAAATTGTACTGGAAGAGTTCAACCTTGCAAAACATCATCAAACACAGGCGATTGATTTAACACATTAATGTCATTGTTTGAACCCACAACTCCAAAATATGCATGCTAAATCCACAAGTCTTGTGAAGCAACTGCTTCAAGTATTATTGTGGGTTTACGATGATCACCTGTAACACCCTGTATGCATCCGATGTATTAACAATTACTTAATCAGATTAACGCGGTAAATAATTTAATTAAAACCAAGGATTTTAAACAACGGAAGCGTTTTCCTTTCAAAACCATATTTCTTGATTCATTATGTATGGTAAGTAACCTCAATAAAATGTATGAATTCCAATACCCCCTAGCCAGCCTCATCGATCCAAATAACATAACGGATGGCAGATACAACAATAATATCTACAATATATATATATATATATATATATATATATATATATATATATATATATATATATATATATATATATATCAGGAGAATAAACCTCATGTATTTACATATACATCATCAAAGACACTTATTGTGTCTAAACAAAAGAATAAGCACCAAGTGCCATGATCTCACAGATCACCTCCTCACACGAGGGTACAAAATACAGAATATCAGTACATCATAAACATAATCAGAGTCCACAATATGTGTACACACACATCTTCCCTCGCAGGGGTACAAAATACATCAAAACAAAAGAATGAGCCACAATGCTCTCCTCACACTGCCAAGCAGCTGCACAGAGTTTGTCCCTACCGGGGCCTCCCGCCCTGGGACCCATCATCTCTGCCAGATGTATCACCTGCAAAATAATCCCCACACACGGGGTGAGATACAATCTCAGTAAGCTCATGGCTCTTGGAGGCTTCTCCTACCCCCTGGCTCACTTTCATGATACACAACATCAAAAGCATCACAATCACTCGGCCACCTGGCCCTCACAATAATACATAGCCATCATCTAGCTCTAATGTATATCTGCAGTACTACGCCCGCCACAAGATGCATCATCATCAGCATCTGAGACTCTCAGTCCCCAGTGTGAGACCATAACTCACACCCGTGTCATCCCATCGGGAGCTACCCCTTTACACATGGATGCACATATATGGCACCTCCGAGAATAGGTTTCAACTGCAACGGGACCATCTATCTCTTGGTCTTAAGGGATCATCATCACCCTTTACATGAGCAAACCAAACTAGGAGTTGCGCTCTACTCCTAGGGAGGTCCATATCTATCTAACTGGTCAGAAGATCTATTCAACAGATAACCATCCACACAAAGCATAGAATCATGCATACATATTATCATGAGAAAACTGTAACAACCAATTCAATGCACATGCATCATGTATGCAACCATCACTCCCTCAGAGTATGGTGGAACGCAGGCAGTAGGAAACATTCCCCAAGAGCGAAGAACTTACCTGGCAAAACAGCGCTCTGCAGTTCATCCCGAAACGGTGGTCTCCGCCACTGACACCCTCGGTGTCACACCCTATACAAAGCCGCACAAGCAATCAACAATGATTCTCAACCGTTAGCAAAGCATGAAACGTTATATTATATCGTTAAAATCCCTTAGTCTCCTATCTTAAGGTTATCAGAACTAACCACCTTATAGTCAACTCACAGACCCTCAGCAGGATCTATTTCGGCCTAACCAAGGCACTAGAGTCTCCCAAAGACTCTGCATCAACCAATTCAAAGAGTTTAACATTACTCAGACCCAAGACTCAAGGATTAACAATATGGCTAAAACGGTTACTTCAACACAATTTCACCGTTTATATAGCCTCCCAAGCACATAAAGGACAATTATCAAGGCTCATACATGTTCTACATTTACCAAAATAACCAACATTCTTCCTACATATGCATTACTCAGAGCCTAAATCCAAAGTCCATAAAAATCATATTTCAAGGCTAATTATTCATCACAACAACCTCCTGAGCATACTTTTCTAAAGGATCCAAGCCTAATTCCAGCCCTAACCCAAATGGATCACTATTCATCCCAAGAATAATTGCACAAATCAATTGGTAAAACTTGAGTTTCTTACCTCTAAACAGTCAAGGAATGTTAGAGGATCACTTCTCCAAGCTTTAGTGTCCTTGAATCGCTTTCTTTCTCCTCAATACCCAAGCTTTGTAAAGTTCCCAAGAGAACGGGATCTCTCCGATTGATGGTTCTCTCGAACAACTAAAGCTGGAATCTAGCTCATAGAGGAGTTCCCTACAACTTTCTAGTTGAGTGGGAAGCGTTTAGATGAAGATTGGAGAAGATATGAAGCTTCTTAGTGCTCTAATGGCGGAAATGACTCAGAGGAAGAAGAAAGGAAGAGTTTTGGCCCAAAAATCGCGTGAAATGACCTTATATAGTGGTCCTAGTCGCGTTCTGGCGCTGATCGCGCCACTATGGTGCTATCCGCGCAAAGTTCCAGTGAAAAATAGGCTTTCTGGAGCACTTCTGGCGCTAACCGCGCCACTCTGGCACTACTAGCACCAACTTCCAGTATCTGTGGTGCTACTCGCGCCAAATTCCAGTACCTGTGGCGTTACTGGCACCAGAATTTTAGCCGTCTCTAAATCCGTCGCTAATTACGTTGCTAATGCTTTTTGCGACAGAATTTTAAAAATTTAAACTTTTCTTTCTTTCTTTTTCTTTTATTTATTTAGCATTGGTTATTATATCACCTCTACAAAATTGACCCTACCATGCAACTAGACAATTTTTTCACTCTCAATGCATGCAATCAATAGAACCTAACATACCTGGAAACCCTCGTGCATCTCCAATTTGTAGTAGGCAGTTTATGTCATTGTTGTTAGGTCTTCTCAAGTACTCTTCTCCAAATATCTCATTGACACCTCTTACAAATTTTTGTAAGTATTGAGTTGTAGTGCATTCGTCAATTCTAATGTACTCATCCGCACAATCAGTAGGTGATCCATATGCTAATATACGAATAGTTGTAGTGCACTTCTGCAATGGCGAGAGACCCATTTTACCAACAGCATCAGGTATCATTTGGAATTACTCATCATGGTTACTAAGAGCATTGACAATTCGGTTGAGCAATTGTCTCAGCATTCAGAACCTACGTCGAAATTAAGTATCTATGTAAACCTAGTTTACGCCTAATTATTTTACAAAAGGCTTGATGGTCTTCGAGTTGAGTTTCAGACATTGTAGATGTGTCATTCATTGAAATGTCGTAATACTCTTTCTCGAGTTCTTTCTCCCGTATGGCTGCTAGTTTGACGTTCACAACATTTTTTTCCCACATTACTTCCTCTACATCAGTCAAGTCCACAACATTGGTAGATGTTCCGACTCCTTTCCCCTTACTCTTCCTTTTGGCTGCCTTTTGTCCCATTGGACGGGTAATTGGAGACGGTGTGCCAGCTTCGGCATCTTCGACTTGTGTTTCTGGATTACATGACGATGAATATGCCCCAATTATGGAAATTTTCGTCCTTTTAGAGCAACTTTCAGGAAATTGGCCTAACCATTTCGATTTATCTTTCAGAAGTCGCCAAGCATGTTCCAAACCAAAATTGTTTCCTTCGTCTTCCTTCCATATGGCGTATGCATGAAGCATGACATCATTATCCGTGCAACCACTTTTCTTCAATGATACCGCTTGCTTGTAATGACCCTTAAATTTTTGCACACTCAGATTAATTTTTTGCCATCAAGATTTCAGTTGATTTAGTGATCTTTCGCGGAGTTCACCTCCAAATTTGTTATAATTTTCTGTGACTCTCAATGAAAACACTTCTTTTCCTTAACCAACACCAACAATTGAATCGATTGAGATGTTGAGCCATGAACAAATGAGGTTCGTATCTTCTTCAATTGCAAAGGCGACACGAGGCTTCCTTTTTGTAGAAGATCCTCCTATTTCCTCAACGACAATCTCTTCTAGCCCAATTTGGATAGAAAATTGTGGAAATTGTGAACTAACTTCATCATTTGAAACCATTGTAGGATTGTTTGGTGGCATTGAAGGAAATGTTTGAGAATTTTCGGTGGAAGGGATTTGAGTTCTTGACATAAAATAATTTGGTGGTGGTGGTGGTGGTAAAAAAGAAGGGGGGGAAAAGGATGACGATTTTCTAAATTTTGGGTTGAAGAAGGCATGTGGTAATTTTGTAAAAAATTTATATAAGTTTGTTAATCAAATTTATTTGGATCCATTTCACATAAGTAAAATTTAACTCAGAGATTGGCGAACAAAAATTGACAAATGAAAAATGAGAATGAAAATTGTATATACAAATTATGCTTGTAATGAACCAATTTATAGGAAAAAAAATTACAAGCAACAACTACTTTTAAGTTACCATTACTATGTAACGGTAACTTTTTTCCATTTCAATTTTTTTTTCTTCTCGGTCTCCTCCATTCCTTCCTCTCTCCTCCAAAACTCTTCCAGATGCTCCTCCCTCTCTTCTCAACGCTCTGCCTTCCTCCTCCGCCTACATCCACCCTCCATGCACGACCCCCCTTCACCTTCTTCCTCCCTCCGCGCACAACCCGCTCCGCCTTCCTCCCCCCTCCACATGCGACCCCCCACCTCCTCTTGCCCCACCGTCGCACGTCCCCACTTCCCCCTGGTATGTTTTATTTTTCATTTGGTCTGTTGGTTGGAGTTGTTGCTCTCTGTGCCTTTTGGTTGATTTGTTGATGAATAAACTTGTATTTTTTTTTAAAGGAGTGCAGATCTTCAAAGTTATTGGGGAAAAACTTGATCTCCACGTGAAGATCATGAAGCCTCATTTATTGTTGGATATGGAAAATGAGAGATCTTCAGTTGAAGATTTCTTTCCAAGACCCAACACTAAATATGCTCTTAATGCGGACCAAAATAAATAGATTAACAAATCGGACATACCTACACTACACAACGACCTATGCAGATAAATTCTGTAAAAGATAATGTTGGAAAGTTGGAGTGGTTATTACGATTAACTATGTATGTAGCAGGAAGCTTTATTACGTGTTTTTATCAATGTCGTGATTAAATAGATTGAGCAAATCCCACCGGCCACCCGACCTTCTTCGTTGAACTTGTACTGTCCACAATCCAACCAATACCCACCCATCCACATTACTATCTTTTCATAAATAATAATTGAACCTGTTATTAACACGGCAGTTTAAAATAAATGCTAACATTTAATTGCTCCATTCTTTGCCCCAGGTCCCTATCACTTTCAGACCTAATTTAAAAATAAACAAAAAACTGCAATAAGTATTTATCCAAATTATTGATCAAATATTGTACTAGTATCGTTTTTCCAATGAATTAAAAAGAAAAAGAAAATTGTACTACGTTTTTTTTTAAGGTTAATAGTTCCAAAATAAGTGTTGTTATAAATGATTGAAAAAGATTAATAATTTTATTGTTTTTTCCTTTAATAAAATTTCATTTTTCTTGCTTTCTGGTTATTTGCGCGTTAATTTTATTTTCTGTGATCATATATGCATTAAATGAATATAAAAGGAAATATTTAAAATAACAAAGCAATCAATTCCCCCGCCCCCCACCACACAAAAAAAAAAAAAACAGAGCAATCTTGCTTTGGCTTAATTTATACCAGGAATTAATCACTGTCAATGTGATCATATGAACATACAAGAGGAAACATTAGAAATGTAATACACAGACTTGAAAGAATATAATCGAACTTAGTTGGCCACTATGATGTGCATGCAATACATCAAAACAAAGAAGGAATTAACAACTTGAGGAAAAACACTTTGACTGAAGCTGATTTTAATTTTCTTAATTTTACTGTGTGAAACTTGACACTGGTCTTAGGCCATGTTTGAGTGCTGCTTCCCACACAAGATCGATTCTGTTAACATCTATGGCCCCAACTTCGTGATGAGACCAACCTTCAAGGCTATGTACCACTCCTCCTGCATGGCACGCGTGAACCACTCCCCTATCCATCGTGTACTGCATGTATGTATATATATATGAGTGAGTGTGTTTATGAGGCAAATATTAATGTTAACAAATAGAAGTATGTAATTGGTTCATGAGAAAAGAACTCGATCCTATCAATTAAAATACAAAATCGAATGAGACAGATACTGCTAAAGTTGATGATTGCTCACCTCACAACAACCAAGTCCTTCCACGTCTTCTGGTAATCTCATTGCTGCCAGGTCACCATAAGTGCAATCTTTTCTAAATGGTAAAATTGGCGGGACAACAAATTGATGAAAATGGGTTCCACGTGGTGCCCAGTATTGCTCTCTTGGCGTGATCCACTTGCCAACGATCCAGGTCTGGATTAATTAAGACAAGTAAGCACCATCCAAATTACTCTAAAATTAATGGTACACAGATAATTCGGCTTTGAATGATTATAGTATTATTCCATTGGTCAATTTCCAAAGTTGCGTACCAAAATAAATCCAACTTGTGTGAATTAATAGTGATGTATAATGAAGGAGTATGTTAATCATAACAACTGGCATGTGATCATTCAATTAAACTTGGGGGAAGGATATTGGCAGACGTAAGTAGCATTACCAACATTTTGAGCTGTGTAAAGAACTAGTGAAGGATATTGGTATAGTTGTACCTTGCAGTTTTGTGCAGCTTGGTATTTTGTCACTTGGACAAGATAGCTCTGGTATTCAGGAGGGGCTTCCTTTTGAATCCTCTGAAATCTATCTGTTGAGAGAGTTAACATCTGCAAAGTAGCTCTCAGCCCATTAGTAACTAATTAAATAAACTAAAGAATCATGACACTTTGCATCATGAGAATTAATCGCTGCTATCAGCATTAGATCTAAACTACTAGCAAATTAGTATGTATGTAAAAAGTTACACTACACTATATGTCTATATCTCATTTAATTATATGCATCATTGATTAAAAGGGACCCCTGCCTACCCCACCCTGCAATCAAACGTTGAAATGTGTCCATTTCACAGCAATACAATTTCATTTCATCTTGTCACATCCTTATATCTAAAATTAAAAGAACGAGTACCCAGTGGTGAGAAAATGTAGGAAAAGAAAGCAAAAGTATAATGCAAGGAAAATGGTATAAAAAAAAAAGGGACTATGAGAAATTTTACCAGAACTTTGACTTTCTTTTGGCAAAGGTAGAGAGCAATTGCTCTTCCAAGCTTGGATGTAGCTCCTGTTAGGAACACCTCTTTCACATCTTGAGGGATCTCATTGAGTATGACAGCAGCAGTTAACGTGTTCCCATGAACAACACGGACCCTAAGGTTAGGGTGCTTGTCCACAAAAAGCTTTCCACCCCCATTTAGTGATTCATTCTGCATTCAGTGAGGAATAAGATTTGAATTAATGCAAGCTTCAACCATCCCCAATAATGGAGAGTAATGATAGACCGTATATCTTTACAAGTTAGTTACTATGTAGCAAATTTCTGATAGTTCATACTTAATACTAAGCTGAATGTATGATAAAATCATTGATCTGTCATGTACCTTGGTTTAAATGTATAATTAGATAACTTATTGTTGTTTACAACACACCATGGACTTGGTAACAATTAAGTAGTTAATATCCCTGGAAAGCTAGAAACTAGAAAGTAGTTATGCCTGAGAAACTTAAAACAGATGATGGATTGAAATCCTAAACGGCTGATCATGGAATAGAGCAACTCTTAATATGTTAGTATTTTCATTTCATAGCTAGAACATAGGTAGACTAAAAATGGGAGGCCATGTGTAATCTGTTTCAGAGGTTGCAAAGTGACCCACCATTTCTATGCAGCAATTATGATGTACAACACTACTACTACCTTACAACTTACAAGGCATTCAAACCTTCACCAACTTTGCTCAGAGAAGGCCAGATTCAATAAATTAACCAGTTTGTTTTACTATGCTTGTCAGATTAAATAGTAAAAGAAAAAAGTTCAACGTGTCATACCTTATTCAATGCAGCAAGGCTGATGACTTTGACCCCAATTTTATCAGCCCTGAGGATAGCTTGCTCAATTTGATTATTGATTCCCTCAGTAGCAAATGGCAAGAAATACTGTAAAAATGTTAAAAAAAAGAAAAGTCAATCAATACTTGTAAATTTCCACTCTTTCCAGCATTCACGGTGGTAAAAAGAAAATAAAAATGGATGCAAATTTGACTGATGGACCCACCTGAAAGCCACATCTAGGTACAACCCACGTTTGGTGAAGTCTTCCTCTGAGATAGTAGAAACTAACTAAAAAGGTCTTGGACCAAGCCCACATTGCTAGCAAAACTAGAAAAGTAACGGGCAAGCCTGGGAGCAAGAAGAACCTTGTTGTGAATGGCAATGAAGCAAAGGATCGAAAGACGAATTGAACATGCATACTGGATGACACATCAACCATATGTGCCAGGAAAACAAAATGGGGTACCGTGTCACCGTTTCCTGCAATGACAATTGATAAGTAATATGGTAAAAATTTATTTTACATCAAAACACATAATGCAAATGTAGCTTTTGTGAAATGCTATTGGTGATGTTGAGTTCCTATCAAGCATTGAAGTCAAAATGAACAAAAGAAAAATTGGATGATGTCATTATTAAATCATAGGACAGCTTACCTGAACCTGAACTTAGTAGTTTGTGTGATTGCCATGATTTTTTGTTGAGGGTATTGCCAAGTGCATCAAAGAGAGGCATGAAGAGGCAGAAGTTAGTGTCCTTATCAGAGTGGTGTAGGTGGTGATATCTGCATCATAGCATAGAAAGCAAATGAATGATACATACAACTCACAACTGCAAAGAAATGGACATGAATAAAGAGAAGCTTTGGAACCAATCACATTTGGAAATCATTGCTGGACTGGACCACCATATACAAAAATGCATGTTCACTTCTTATGTCACTCTCTTGGCAGTTGCAACAGATATTGAAGAAAGCTAAATACATTATGCGGCAGAATTTAAATAGGCTTCAAGCCAAACATCTTTAGCTGTTTGATCCTCCAAGAATTTAATAGCCTCCCACCTGTTGCCTAAAACTTATTGAACTCGTGGATCACAACTTCTCTCTTCACAAGAGAGAACCTTAGACTGTTAGCTTTAGGCCTTTTTTTTCCATCCCCCTTCTCTTAATGGTGTGTTTGTATGGAGAAGGAGGGAGAGAAATAGAAGCACTTAGAATTATTCTCTAGGTAATCAATCACTGATGTTGCTTGAAAGCTTTATAAAATAAATAAGGACTTTCAATTTTCATTGTAATTATCCGAAATCACAGATCCTCTAATAATTTAAGTAAACTTTGTTCCCAATTCAATTTTTCTTGACTTGTTTCTTTCTCTACCAACATTCAAATAAGCCATAAAGAACCTGTAGTGACACAACTATTCAGGTACGGTTTCGTTTGCATCTAAAGGTCGCACAGTAAATACTTTTCACTTGTCTTTCAAAAATTCTGACAGAAATCAATGCGAGCTTTCTTATGTAAAGTTGACGATCAAATATGTGATGCCAGTAACTGAGATTTATATTGGAAACATATGGATGCAACAACTCTAAATTAACTTACGTTGGTGTGTATATCACATATCTAAGAAATGGGAGTTTCTCGAACAATTGATGAGGAACAACTTCAACGTTACAGTGGCCCAAGCATCTCAGGAAATCAAAAATCAAAACATAGCCATATATCAAGCTTGCTGATCCATATCCCATCAAAGATGCCCCAAGGATAGGGGTTCCAATGATTACTGTCATAATAAGATGCTCCAAGAGTGTTGCATTTCCAGCTGCAGAAAATAAGTCATATTTCAATAACCAACAGAAGATCAACAGGTAGTTTGAAATGAAAATGAGATATTATGAATTATAAAGTTTGAACAGAATAAACATGTACTAGTCTTCTTCCTTTTGAACAATCAGATAGATCCAAAATCAGAATCTACGAGAGGAGGCTTAAAATGAAGAAGGGTAAATATGATTCTCACCAGTGAAAGACTCTGGTACAGGAGATGAATGATGAAGTGAATGATAATGGGTGAAAAGATAGTCTCCATGGAACTTCCTATGCACCCAATAATAAAGTGGCTCTGAGATTCCCACATGGAGAATCAAAGCAACAATTAGACCTTTTACATTCCAGAGAGGAAGATGCTGAAGAAAGGGAAACATATAGCAAGCCATGGAGGCAACTAGTGCTTGAAGAATCAAGAAATTGTCCCTGTTGGAAAAAACAAGTATATTAGAATGTACGTATGACAATTGACACCATTTTCAACATAATGTAATTTTAATCAAATGATTGAAAGAGCGAGAGAAACAAATAGCAATTTTTTACCAGTCCCATTCTTTGTCAATCTGCTTGAAATCAACACCCTTTTGAACAACCCGTCGATTTCTGGTTAGAAAGAACATGTGGCTGTAGGAACCCCAGAGCACATGAATTAGACCTCTGAGACCACTTAGTATGAGCAAATGAAGGCACCAGCTGAGGTTGTAGTAGGAGTGTTCTTCACCATAGAACCATTCATACAGGACTTTCCCCACAAACGGTCCATATAATAGATACTATATATCCATTGAAAAACAAATAAAAATCACACACATAACATAACCCATATCAGTACCAGTAAAATTAACATAACAAAGAAATAAGCACCAACATGCATGACATAGCTAGATTTTTCTGTACCTTGTATGTTCCAAAGTTGTCCCAAGGCCATACTGATAAAGGTGCCCCCATTGCAACTGCACTACTATATTGCAATTAAAGATTCTTCAAAATCTTCTATGCTATCTTGCAAACCGTTGCACCTTTTCCCTTGTGATCAAACGTAATTGCTCCACACACTATATTGCCTTTTCTTCTAGGCACCTATATACTTTTTTCCTGTATTTATTAAAACACAAGAGAGTCCAAAAAATCTATAACACTAGCAAAGAAGAGCAGCAGCAATCCACCAATACCAAAAAAGAATATCAGAAAAGTGTTCCTTCCTTCCTTTATCCTTTCTTAGTAGTAATTGCTAACTCTATCTGTGAGTTTGAGCCAACTTGAAAATATATTCTTTCGTCCCATCACGTATTTATAAGCGCTGTGGATCATTCATTGATCCTTGAGGCCTACAAAGTAAGATAGTTTCCCACCTGTCTTCTGCTAACTGAGACATTAAATTATCAATTAATATATTTTAAAAAAAAAATACTACTATTTGATTCATGCATCTCACTTGAGATTATAATCTTACGAAATAAACAAAATAATATATAGAAACTTAGTTAACCTGAAATAACCCTCCGCTTATTTATTCTGGTTTGGTGGTATAAAAACAAACGATTAAAAATTATAGTATTCAATATTATCAATGCATTTTATAGTAATTTTTAATAAAATTATTTTATCTATTTAATTTTTTAAATATAATAATTGACAAAATCGATTTTATTTTAATCACTGTTGTATTCAAGAGTTTAGTTTATATACCGATTATATTAGTTTTATTTTTAGATAGCTAGATATTTAATAAGATTTGACCATTTTATTATATCATCTTAATCGTTAATGCTAACTATAATTTAAGGAGAATGTAATTTTCTATTAAATATTTATATAAAAATATTTTAAACCAACTATATATATTAGCTAAATTCTGTATTTGTTATTCTGGTAATAACATCATTTTATTTCATTCCATGAGCACTCCTCCTATCAGATACTTTGTAAGATATTAGTACACATTAACAGATACATTTCTTCTTTTTAGATACGTGGCTTTTTATAATTATTATATTTTATAGTACTCCATGTATTAATTACATTGTAATTAATTATAATTAGAGCCTTAGAAAATTAAAATCTACGTAAATGACAAGAAACACCCCGCGTTGTGGTGCTGTAGCGTGTTGTAATCCAGCAGTAGCGGATCTGGAGAGTAGTAGTAAATGCCTTATATGGTTGGCAGCTGAAACAGTACCCCTCAGCTGTTAGATAAGGTAGGTTTGGAGTTGCCTCTAAATCCGGTTTTCATTATGAGAGCATTATAAAGTAACCTTATACTTAATTTAACAAAGACTGTATTATTTAATTTAATCTAATATATAAAATGAAGGAAATATCTTATATGTTTAACTTTTTTCCCGCTCAAATTCGGGGTAAAATAATAAATTAATTATAGAAACTGATAATTAATTGAACATAATTAAAATTTAATAAAAAAAAGTTAACGAAACTATTTAATACATGTATTGGGATTTGGAAATAAGAACATTCTTCTCCTCAACAAACCGTAACTCTTTATTTTTCATTTTGTATTGATAATAAGTTTTAATGACACCCACAATCTTATGGAATATTAGATTAAGAGGTGATTTTTTAATCTCTTCCTATTTAAAATCCAATTACTGGTAGTCGAAAATTTACTCTTTTGAGATTTTTTTAAAATTTTGCAAATCTTTTGTATTGCTCATTTTAAATTGATTTTGTTCAAGTCTTCTCTCAGTGGTACCTTCTCTTATTGTTACTTTCAACACACATTCGGCTATTTCTTTTATTCTAAATTCTTCATTTACATATTAAGATGTATAATTTTCTATATGATTGTGTTTCTCTTTCAGATGAGATTCTTTATTTAGCTAATGTTTTTGTTTAGGTTTTGAATTTTTTTCATAAAAAAATAGATTATTGTGAAAAAAATAATTAAAATGTGTACTACCGATTGTAAATACATGAAATATTTACATTTGTAATATTAAAACACTTTTACAGTTTTTTTTTATTTTATAAAAAGTGACGACTTTATTATTTCAATACCAACTACGAAGCAATTCAAATTGAGAGGCTTTTGAAATCTTAAAATCAAATACTATTAGTTATGATATATTATTAATTCAAGACATTATATTAGATTCAATTAACTTCCGCAATTGCTCTTTAAGATGCATTAAAAGGAATGTTGTTAGATTAAAATTTGCTATAATATTTTTTTTTTTGGAATTTTAAACATTTAAAAATACGTTATAAATGTTTTCTTGAAACTAATAGTTAGTGTGAAATTATTAATTTTAAATTTGTATATTTTAACTATTAAAAACATGATAAATGTTTTCTTTTTAATTTTACACTTTTAAAATGTTATAAATTCTTTTTTTATGGTAGTTATAAATGCTTCTTGAAAGTGGGCATAGTTGGTGTTAATTAATTAGATTTAATCTTACTAAGTTTAACATCTGTCATACATTTTTTTCTGAAAATTTAAACTTTTAATAATTGTTATAAATGCATTTTTGAAATTATTAATAGTTAATATGAAATTAGTAGTCTGTGGCATAAATGCTTTGTTGAAATAAGAAAAAAAAACTGATAGAAATATATTGGGAAACTAAGAAAAAATTGACGTCAAATAACTAAATTTATACTTATTATGTTAGATTTTTAAAAAATTGTTATCAATGTTTTCTTTAAGTTTTAACTTTTTTTAAATGTCATAAATACTTTATTTGAAACTAGGAATAATTGGAGTTAAGTTATTAACGTCATTTTTCTTATTTCACTCCCTCTGTTACTTTTTATTTTTTCTTGTAACGTTGTTACCTAAAAATACAACAAACTTTCTTAATAATAATAAGGTAGTTGTGGGGATTTTTAGTTTACTTATATTTCTTTCCGCTCCACAACAAATATGAGTAAACTAATGAAGATTATGAGACAAGTAAGAGTATAATTGATAGTAAAAATAATAATTAATGTGATTATAGACTTTACAAACACAGATAAATTGAAATGTTTATTTCAAAAAAACTGATATAAAAGTGGAGGAAGTAACTATTACAATTGGTATACATAATTAAAAATTTTAACTTAAATAATTATATAGTTAAATGTTATAATTCTTGAATTTTAATAATTTAAAAACTGTTATAAAAACTTCCTTGAAACTGAAAACAAGTTTAAATAATTAGATTCAATTTTAATAATTTATTTATTTTCAAATTTTCAAATTCTTTATATAATTTTTGAACTTTTTAAAAATGTTATAAGTGTTTTCTTGAAATCAGGAATTGTTGGGGGATAAATCAGTAATTTCAAATGAAAATGCATCATTATCTTACCAAAAGTGAAATTGATGATCTTATGGTAGCTAGTTAGTTTGCATGCTGAAAAAATTTGATGATAATTGTATTTTCATTATAAAAAAATAAGTAAAACGATTCAATAATTAGAACAAGGTTGTAAATGTATTTTAGGGACTGAAATTGCTGTTTAGATGCAAAATTTAAATTAAAAAATTGTAACTATAGAGATAAATTAATGTCAAATTAAGATTTACAAGCTAATTATCATTTTAATAAATAACTGACAAAATTGAATAAAATAAACTTTAGGTTTTAAATATGTCCTCTTATTAATTTTAATTTATAAAAAAAATATAAATTATATTCTCATAAATTTTTCTCACGGATGTATAATCTAGTTTAAAATATAATCTATAGTCTTAAAAAAAAGTTGAAGTCTTTGATTTTTTAAAGTTCCCTATTATATTTGTCTAAAATGTAATAAAATTATTTTTTAGCTTAATGTAACAGTCTTGAATTTCTTATCTTAATTTAATAGTCTTTGACTTTTTAAAATAACATTTATTTATTTACTTAAAAACAATTTTATTATCTTAATGTAATAAAAAAATATTTTTACGCCATCATTTACTTAAAAATTAAAC
Organism: Glycine latifolia; assembly: GCA_013407115.1. Lineage (NCBI taxonomy): Eukaryota > Viridiplantae > Streptophyta > Magnoliopsida > Fabales > Fabaceae > Glycine > Glycine latifolia. Next base: position 6,546,043 of record CM023947.1, read on the forward strand.
TCATATAAAAAGATAATTTGACTAATCCAAACCTATAATATAAGTTTGAATATTCTTTTTTATATGTATTTTTCTTGATGCATAGTTACTTCTTTTTTTCATTTCATCGCACATTTTATATTATATCGAATTGCATTGTTTTTATTTAATTAATTATTTGATAAAAAATAGTTTTAATTATCTTCTTTTAATCAGTACCTAATTTTTTCAATCAATAATTTATATAATAAAGAATTTATAAATAATTATTAAAATTATATTTTCAATAGTTAAACTAATTCTTGAAAAGAATTTAAAAAAATTAAATGTTTCAAACAACGTGATTTGAATTTTTTTATTACTAGTTAAACAATCTTTCGTTGAATATTTACAAAATTATATTACTTTTAAGTTTTACATGTACTATAAATATTCAAATGATATATGAAAAAGTTTCTAGCAATAATAGGTGATTGTGTCTCATAATTTAACATTTGTGTTCTCAAAACTAAATTCAGACCTTTCATTAGGACATCATGGCGGCTGCCGGCTTGGCATCAGAACTCGTAGCAACATAATATTTGATTTTCGTTAGATGGGAACTTCCAATCCTCCCAATAATTAAACTAAACATTGATGACAACTCTCTTGGGAATTCAGGAAAAACTGGTTATAGTGGCATTTTTTGAGACCATTTAGGAAATTGAATTTATTGATTTATAGGTGCTTGTGGCATTTTTACTAGTCTTAAAATTAATTCAGCTTTTTACGATGATTCATGGTCTTTAAATTAAAAGGCTTGGAATGACGGTCACGTAGTTATTGTTTGTGAAGCTGATTCGAAGATGGCCTTGGAGGCTTTCCATCCTTATCTCCCACTAATCAGGAAGATTCAAGACATGTCAGACTTGGACTGGAGACTGGCTAAATATGGGGCCAATCATAATGATAGTTTATTTTTTCTTTCTTGGATGCATTGTCCTTCTGATCTAACTCCCTTATGATTGTTGATGTAATGAGAGTTATTCATATTAGGAGTTAGTTCTTTTTTGTTTTTCTTCTTTATGATGTATAAAAAATAGTAATGTTTATATTAGAGTTTATTAAAAAAAAGTTAAAACATTATCTTCAAAATTTTATTAAAGAAAAAAATCTATAGAAATAAAAGAATTAAAAACTTTTTTAAAAAGTTTATTTTAAAAAAATTGATTGTTTTTCTTTCTTGCTTGCTTTTTCTCTCATCCAATTAATGAAAACTGAATTAAAAATTTTAATTAATGAAAAATAATATTTAAAATTATAATTCTACGAAAACATATTTTAATTGTATTTTAATATAATTGACTGTTCCTCGTTGCTTCCTTTGAATCCCAGGACAACGGTCGTTCGATGTAGCCATTAAATGCTATCTGAAATCTAAAAATATCTCTTCTTATTACTCCGAGGTGTACATAATTTAACACTCAACAATTTTATTTCTTAAACTTATTATCTAACAACATAATCTAAAATTAATTTTTTATACTTTAAAACTATTAATTTTTCTTTTTCCATACGGTATGTATTAGGATATTTAGTAAAAGTTATTGAATGAATATATATTGATCAACATGAGTACAGAAATGTAGGTTGTTTTTATGGCATTATTTTGTTGGTGTCCGCTTTTCCTGGAGTATAGTATTGGTTAGTAGCCTATGGACCTCCCCTTAGGAAAAAAAAAGTAAAGAAATACTAATAATGATGATCAGAAATTTAAATAAGTTAAGTCAAATATTTAAAACTTAATCTTAACTAATGAAGTACGACCCTCTCAAAAAAAAAAACAAAAAAACTAAGATTTATAAATAGGTTACTCATTTAAACTACCACCCCAAATAAGTTACTCATATTTAAACTCATTTATTAATAGGATAAATGAAAAACATAGACCTTGATTTGCTTAAAAAAGGAAATTTAAGATTTAATTTTAACTTAATTGTAACTTAACTACTTTTGTTAAGTTTCTTCTTAAAAATTTTAAGTATATTAATTTAACATTGAATAATATTTTCAGATAAAAAGATGAATTAAAATTATAAAAATAAAAATAAAAATCAGATCATTAAAATTTTACGAATAAAATTGTAATTATATTGAGAATTATTCTTATGAAAAATAAATCTATAAATATAAAATTGATATGCTTTATATGAGAACTTCCAATAAAATTGTTGGACTATGAAATTTAACTTTTGTAAAAAGTTATTAATAATGTTATCTTTTTAAGTATTTTTTTCTTTTGAATATAGATATTATTTCATACACATAAACATAAAATTAAACTCCTGACTACATGGTTAATAAACCAAAACTCCTGACGACTACATGGTTAATAAACAAAACTATCTATTAACTATATTATACTATATTAGATTGGTCTACCTCTTTTTTTTGGTACAGTTAGTTTACTAAGTTTGAAACTTATTTACGTATATATGTTTTTTGGTACAGAAAGTTATAAAAATTTGTTGTATCTATTATCGTCAACACCTTTATTACAAACTTTGTACAAGTTCTTCAATCAAGTCTTTTTTTCTTGGAAGAATTCTTCAATCAAGCCTATTAACTTAATTTGACGACTTATTTATATAATCAAAGTAAAAATCAAATTTGAAGTTGACGCATTTACTGAGTAATGACGCATTTATATTCCTACACTTTTACATTTTTTATCACAGTTTTTGTTATTTTAAAATAATAAAATATTTTTATGAATACCTGCTCTCATTTTATATATCTGTTTTAAAATAAAATTGTTTTTATTTATTTTTTATTAAATTTTTTAAGAAAAATTAATTACTATTTTCCAATTATATGCCTGTATTTATATAATTCTTAAATATTTTGCATGTTAATGATCATAAATGTTTAAAAAATATTTAATTTAAATCATTGATTATATAAAAGTTTTTTTATATGGTCATCTAATTATAGATGATCTCGTTAGAATAAAATTATTGACTTTTGTAACAACGTTTTTAAACATCAAATCTACAATAAATTTTTTTATTAGTTAACAGTATAAAAATCTAGATTTTTACATCGAAATACATGAAAAGTAAACTAAAAAAATATAAGTTAAAAATAATTTTAACATAAACAAATAAATAATTAAATTAATTTTTGCATTATCTTTTTAAGTTAACAAGTTAAAAGATTAAATAAGATAAAATAGTTTATGCTGAATTTTATAATAATTTTCATAAAAATTATATTTCTAAGAAAAACAAATATTTATTTTAGTCCTTGAAAATGGTTGGTCCTGTTACAGTAATTTCAGAAACTGAGAAAATATTAACCAAGTCACTGAAATGTCAAATAAATTCATAAATTTAATTATTTATTATCATTTTAGTCACTAAATATATGTTAACATTATAATTATATTTGCATTTTTGTTTTAATTATGGACTAATGCATCAGTACGTACCCACCATTTTTAGGAACTTAAAGGGTTGTTTAATCTTATAATTGTTTCTAAATAACTAGTTTTAGAAAAGTTTGTTAAAATATACGAACCTCATGTATGTGATGGGATTACGTACATTGACCACAAAGAAGAGGAATGGAAAGGAAAAGAAAGCAAGTTGTGTGGGAATGGAGAACCCTGGCCCTTGCTTATGGGTTATATTTTTATTCTCTTGCTTCTGTTTCTCTCCCAACCAGACAATATAGGAGTATATATTAAGAGGAAAAGATGGTCCAAGTTCACGGCAGAGTTTGGAGACATTTTGGAACCGTCTAATAATGAAGTTAGAGGGGAGTTATGGGTCATGTCTGCCTATCGGACATGGACGTGGTTGTTGTTCCGTCCAAGTTTACTGCCACGTGCCTGAACATAAAGTGGTAGGTCACTGTGTTTTACATCCTCTTAATTAATGTTCTTATTTATAACAACAAGTTCAAAAAAATAACTCTACTATTTAATGTTTCACAACTTTAAAAAAAATCAATTTGCATATTGAGAACTTAACTAACTGATTAGGACGACTTTTAAAAGAATATCTTCCAGCTGCATAACTAACTAAAGCTAGACATTATTGTGAGAGTGACTTGTTACTACATTTTTAAAAAGGATTTTGCATGCTACACATTAGAGACATTAAATAGTGTAGTTAATATGTTTAAATTTTAAAAATATATTTTTTATTTCAAATTTATTATTATGTTTTCAATAAAAATGCTTTTGGACGTACATTTACTATATTAACTACTTACTACTTTAGAACAAATCTGGATATAAATAGTTTCTTATTAGATAAACCCTTTTAAAAGAAAAGAACAGGATAGTATAGTTTAATTTGGGAACTTCACGTTTTGTTCTTTCTTTCATCATACCCATAATATTAAAGAAGAAAGAACTAGGTAATCAGAATTTAAAATAGTAAGAAAATAGTGGTGAGATTCAAGGGCGATAAGTGATATGCTCATAAGTCATAACTGGTAAGTGGTCACCGTTAAAAAAGGTAGTGTAGTCATTTGCTTGAGAGTCCTAAAAGTGAAACCTAATGTCCTTTCTGATCATTATTCTCAAACTAGTTGTTAATTTGTACGGGGATTTGGGATCGTTGAGGGTGATATATTTCATGGCCAAATTTTGGAATAAATAGACGATTAGACGCGGGTCGTAATTAATAAGTGGTTAAGATCTTTTCGGAGGATGTTTGTTTGAAATTATAATAATGCATTTTCGATAATCAAATTTCCAAGTATATTATCTCTAAAAATGTTATTTTCATGAACATGTTTAGTTAAAATTTAATGATTTTAAAAATATTAATTAATTGAAACAATTAGAAAAAAAAAGTGAAAAAAGAAATGTGAAATAATAAAATGACAAGGAGTAATAATTCTAGAAAGTAACTTCCATTTCTAAGGGAATATAAGATCCCAAATTTCACCATGAATATGAGAAACACGGTAAATTTGTACTCCTGCAAATCAATAAGTCATGTAACTATTTTTTAAAAATTTGTACCAAGAGAATATAATATTTTTCAATTTATTTTACCCAAAATTCTTTATGATACATTGAAACAAATGCCTCCTTTAAATTAATTTAATTTTGTCTATGAATGCGAGTTTAATTTCTCAATTTCTCTTGCATTTGGTGAATTATTTTAAAACAGAGATTTCCTAGTATTCCACAACTAATTGAGTAAATGTGATTGAATAAAACTACTTACAATTTATGTCTATTGCAATAGACCTCAGGGTGGGCCTCTATTGATAACCTCTACACGTCAATGGAGCATCTTTGTTAAGTGTACCAAAAACCGATAGTTGGAGATTATTCTTTTGAAGTATAAATATCACCAAAATAAATTTTACTTGTAGTAACAAAGTTTTCTTGTTTTCATATTTTCTATAATTAAATCATGCTTAATGACCCGGTCAACTATCTACCGCTTGTATTTGACCTGTGGGTCAATGGCGCCTTATTTGATAATAGTAGTTAGTTTTTTTGTGTGTTTAATAAACGAGATGAAAAAGGTTGCGCTGCATTCTATACTACAGTAGAGAGAGAGAGAACAGAAAGTGTTACACTGGACTCGAACGCATCACGCATGGCTTTGATTTTGCAGAGCTCATGGAACCCCAAACACACACATACACACAGCATGAGTTTATTTCTTGTTTATTTTTTCTTAATCTGTTATTTTTGTTTGTTCACCATTTTCTAAGATATGAAATTGATTGGCAATGTGCATGATGGGGCGGAGTTAAGAATTTCGATACTGCACTCGGCTTCGAGGACAAATCTAGCATTATTAGCAATGAAGATAATTTGCATTGTTGAAGTTCCTATTACATCATCTATGGTTTTTGCCCCCTAGAACGAGTTACTGCATAGTATGTGAGTTTAACGGTTGGGGGTAGATGGATGCAAGGTTCATACCAGTTTATGATAGGTATTTTGTATGCCTTCGGTCAGTGAAAATTTATTAAATCAGTAAATGAGAAGTGTTTAGTTATGAGACTCTATAGTTAACTATGAAAGAAAGAAATTAATTGGTGTTATCTATAAATTTAAGAGAGTTTGACTTAAAGTAATTATGAAAGTGACATTTTGATAAGTTATTTAAAGAACGTATAAGTGAGGATAAAGCACAAAAATTTTATGTTAATTTATGAAAATAATTAACGATATTGAAAAAGGTAGAGAGTTTTTAATAACAAAAATGTTAAGTGAAATATTTCCTATAAAATATGGTGTTTGAAAATTACCAAAAAATTGATAATCAAGAACGTTACAATAAAAATAAAGATAATAAATTTACTAAGTACAAGAACCAAAAATTAATGTCAAGCAACAAGGACCAAAGAATAAATATAAAATCTTCATTTAACAACTTTAAATTACCGCCAATATCAGGTTTATGCACCATTTGTAAAGTGGTTCATCTCATCCTAGCGTGAATCTTCATAATAATGCATACATATTTTCTCCAAGTGTTGATTATTTTCTAGTTTTATGGTTTTAATTTTAATTTTAATTCAAATTTAACATTAAGTATTAAATTCAAATTATGCAAATTAAATCACTCATTTTTTATTTGGGTTTATTTTAGGGATGTTTGTGGTTTGCTTTGAGGTAAAAAAAATATCTAATATAATTCTTTTAGTTTTGACATTGGATCTTCATTCGGTTTGGATTCTTTTCTTCTTTCAAATTCAATCTAATTCAATTCAATTAGAAGATATATTTGAGTTCGACTGAGTCGTGTTAGCTTTTTTTCAAAAAGCCTATAACTAATGAAGTAAATAATGAAATTCACAATAATATTATAACTAATAAACCAAATAAGATATAATATAATTGAAAGAGCATATACATATTAAAGTAGTAATTATAAATAATGACTTAACTAGTAAACCAAATGTAAGAAAAAGAATAAAAGATGCACATCAATTCTTAATTTTTGCTAATTCAAGGTTCCGGGCCTTACACTAAAATTAAGATTGAAAATTGTCGACAAAAGCATATAATCATATTCATTACAAAATAGATTGAGACCGTGGATATTGTGGCAAGAGCAATAATCACCAATGCCCACATCGATTGTGACATTGACGATGATAGTAAATGGTAACATGTAATTTTGTTGATGAATACATTTAAATGGGTTTGAATAATTTATTTTTAAGGTAAAATATGTTTAGAATCACGATAAAATTTAAAAAATATTAATTTGATTTTCATTAATTTTTTATTAATTTGATTTTTATAAATATAAAATATATTTTTATGGTTTTTAATAATAATTTTATTAGAGTTCTCAAGTACACTTAAGAAGAAATTAAAATTCATTATTTTTTATATTTTCCTTTAATCTTATCAAAAAGTGTGAGAAAATTTTAAAAAAGTGACAAATTTAAATTTTTGGAGAATTTAGTAGCAAAAATTTTTTTAATTTATTTTGATAGTTTTAACCACCCCAATTTATTTAATTCATTTATAATCAAATTACATGTCTAAGTTTATTAGTCACATCATCTTACAGTCTAACATATTTATCATTTGAGGATCATAAAAAATATGTTTGATTTTTACAGGAACTAAATTAACATAAAAAGTTTTGTGGATTGGATTAATACTTTTCAAATTTTACCAGGAAATTCAAATATATTTTACTCTTATTTTTACAATTGAAAATTATAAACTAAAACATTTTAAAAAAATAATCAAAAGTATTTCAAAAAACGATTTTAAAACTAATGAAACTTCTATTTTAAAATTTAAAATAAATCACATTTTGTTTGAAAATTTGCATTGAACAAGAAAAGGTAAAAGTCTATAACTACTCTAAATATGTCCTGACTGTACATTATTTTTCATTTACTATATTAGAGATTAAGACGGCATTATATCAACTTTAAAAAAAAAATACCAACATGGGTTATTAAATATGTTGCTGAGAGCTGACTGTTTAAAATATATCTGTCTCATTGTATGGTTTGAGAAGTTGATAATATAGAGAGAAAAAATTTAAGTTTGGTGTTTTACTTTATTTGTCTTCTTTAGAATTTGAATTTTAGCAGTTCCCCTTGGCAACCGTAATGATGAATAGTGCATTCACGTGTAGTGAGTCGGCTTGATAGCAAGACTTCGATGAAGGTTGGCAATTGAGCTGATTGGTAGCTCTACGAGCAAGTGGGTTTGGACGGAGAAAACAAGGGTCTCGTGTGTACTGTGTAGGATCAAATGATTATAAAGAGAAAACGAGTGTGGGAGATAGAAGCTATATTATCAGAAAGTGATTTGAGAAATGAAGATGACATTCATATGGATGCTAACATGGACAGAAGAAGAATGTGTTGTCGCTTTAACTTATATATTTTAGGAATCAAATTAATGTTAACTGTTTTCTCACTAACCAGACTGATATTGAGCATTCAATTTTGTCTTCAAATCTTTTATTACTATTATTATTATTATTATATCTTCACTACCGCGATTTTTGTTTATTATTTTTTAAAATAAAAAATAAATAGATTTGGAAAGTAAAGCGTTAGGTATAGGTTCTCGGCCCAAAATTTAGCCCAAAGAGACAAAATCCAGATTAATATTATATATATATATATATATATATATATATATATAATACAATAATAATACAATAATTTTAGAATAAGTACTTAGAAGGAGAATATTATCACTTGTAATAGTCTTATTTAGTTCAAGAAAGATTGTTTTAATAAAAATTACATATAATAAATCATGTAACTCCTCGTGGACTACCAACTCATTATTCTAAACTTCATCTATATACTCCATATTATCATCTTCATACTTCTCGTCATGTTATCATTGATGAGTTCATCATCATGCATATTGTCATCAAATCACGTACTTCATTTATGTTTAATTTTTTCATTTGGTCACGTGTATCATGCAATTGTATCGTTTCATCATCAACAAGAATATTCGGCATTCCTATGGATCCATTATCTTAAAAATAATCGGTAAAAATTGACTAATTTGACATACCATCTTCATCATTCAATGTGTCAACCATAAACAATTTTACTATAACCTTTCAAGCTGCCCACCATTCACCATTGTTTCTCCCCCTACTTTGTGGGTATATTGTGTGGTATACCTTTTCACCAATAGAAATTGATTCAATTAAAAAGGAATATTAGGGTGTATTTATCAAAAAGGAGGTGTAGTTAGCAAGTTCCTATAAGAAGACAACCATGTTAGACACCTGTCAATAAATAAAGGAAGCTATTGAGATAATCTCTAAGCTAAAATACTTTTTTTTGTGCACTTTGCAAGGGATTTGAGAGGTAAAGTATCATTCACAAATTTGCAATGGATTAGCGATGACATATACCCTCACTAATTGTAACTTTAATTTAACAACCTATCCCTGACTAAATAATTGATTATATTTGCGAGGAAATATTTTTCCTCAACAAGTCGTCGCTAATTTACAAGGATACAGGGAGGAAACCAAATCGGTCAAAAGTTTGCTAGCATTTAACGATGGAAATTTTCCCTCGCTAATATCAGTCACTAATTAGCAAATTTCTTGTAATAATATATGTGTGAGTTGTTGTAAAAAAATTTGTATTATTTTTATTTTTATGGATAAAAATATATCTCTTAAAAAATTTAAATAGGGATTCTAAATAATTTGAGTATAATTAGTTATAAATATTTATATAAAAATATCTTAAGTCATTTAAAAATATTTTTAAAGCTTTTTTTTAGACTCAAAATATTGTAATCTAAAAAAGGCCTTTAAAGGAAGGTTTAATTGAGTACCACAACCATTTTATAAATATTTAAATTACATGTTTAAAGTTTTGTGTATTAAATCATCGTAATTAATTGCATGTTACATAGATATTGGAATTACCTGCCTAGATCGAGATAAATTATGTATGAAGATGGTTGTGATCGAACCTCCTCCTACTCTGTGGATGGAGGATGCTCCTTGCTACTTGCTAGTCTTTGACACGTAGCTTCACTCATCTAAATTCGCGAGCTTCCAAGTGTTCATATGTTTTTCAAAAAATAATTGAAGTGGATTGGTTCCCACCATGTGTATTCGTACCTTTCTCTGAAATTAATTAATTGGTAACAATAAACTCCTCAAAAAATCAGTTTGAGGCATGACACATTACTTGACTTGCCCTCAATGTATCAATGAAGTTGAAACTGTTATGCATGTGTTGAGAGCTAGGTACATTGTGAGAATGTGGAGGACTTCTAAATATTGGGTTTGGAGGGATGTTGGTTGGACTTCAACCTGATGACATATTTTAATAACATCGGTAAGACTCAATTTTGTTGAACTACTTTCTTAGTCTACGGAAAGATATCGTAGTTATGCTGAGGAAGAGGCAAAAGCTATACATTTGTCCTAGATTCCAAATCAGGAAGAAATATATATATCATGGTTTGCTGAAGATGACCTCTACCTAACTCTTTTAAGGTCGACACTGATGGCTCTTATAATGAGGAGTTTATTTATATGTAGTGGCATTATTCATGATTCAAATGGTTCCTTTTTAATTAAAAGGTTTTTGTTCATAACCAATATTTACTTCATTCTCTAAAATCTCGAGAATGAAGTAAAAGAGCTAAAACAAAATGATATAGTCTTAGAATATAGAATATTAGAATTAGAAGAAAAAGAAATAATAAGGACTCAGGAAAACTCCCCCAGTACATCTAAATCTTATGAAGAAAATACTAATGAATAAAATATTTTTATTAACCTATTAAGTCTAATTATTACACATAAATGGCATTGTGAAATAACATTGGTTATTCAAGAAGAAATATTTAATTTAATAGCATTAATAGATTCAGGAGTAGATGTTAATTGTATACAAGAAGGATTAATACCTACTAAATACTATGAAAAATCTACATAAAAATATCTAGTGCAAATGGAACTAAGATGAATATTCACTATAAACTATTCGGAAGCAAAAACATCTCCTCAATATTCCCTTACGAGATCTCAAGTATTAAATACTTTAATCTGAGAAATGATTTCTTTTCAAATTGATAAAGAATGGATTAAAATAGATTTCCTAAGAGGACACAATAAAATTTTTAGAGAATGGTTCTTCAAATAACTGTAGTCAATAAGAGAGATATGAGGTAGTTTTAGCTAGTATATATTGTTCAACTACTATTAGTGGACTCACTTCTTGTTTAGGAATGTAGTTAGTATCTTCTTCGGTATTAGTTTGATAAGTTTTTTGAAGATTTTGAGAGTTGAGTTTATCAAAACCTCTGGGTCCTATACACTTATATGTGTGTGTGTGTGTTTTGTTAGTTCCTACTTCTTAACTTAATTAGGTACCGAGTCTCTATAATAGATAACCCACACCACCTTATGCTTAGTGTGCTATTGTAACACGAAGACGACCATCACCCTCATCTGATCACCATTAGGGACACATCAGCAACACAAAGTTATTAAAATCATCTTCAATAAGGATCTTTTAAGAAGATTTAATCTTGCTCTATTATTAGAACAAGATTTTGGATTTTCACATGATCTAATTCTTATAGAATAACTATCAAGATATACCTCCATTACAAAAAAAATATTTTTTTTAATCTTTCTATAAAATTGATTTGCATTCAATTCTTGTAGGACCTATAAAAAATAATTTAATATCTCAAAATAAAATATATTATTAGAGTAAAAAATGGAGAAGATCGTAAAATTGATGTGACACTACAGAATTCCCAAAAAGGTGATTCATATTTCAAAATGAGATTTATTAAAGATGCTCTGATTGTAATGTTATAGCTTATAGTAGCATATATTTAACTTCTTCACCTGCTGGGCTTGTAGTACTGTGGCAATGATAAGGCCAATCAAGCCTTGCCTTAGGCCTCCCACCAAGCTCTTAGTTTTATATATATTTATAAAATATTAATTTAAATTTAAATTATTAGGTAATATATTTTATTATATTATTTATTAATATTTTGTTAGTAAAATTATAAAATTGTAATATATGTATACACATAAATATATTATAAATCATTTGAGAAGTTTATAATTCATTTGAAAATTATAGAGAAATTAGTTTTTATTTACTTTAAATTAAAAAATCATATTAAAATGAATATAGAGATTAAATTTTATAAAAATAATATGATGTATATTTTGATGAAAATGAGAGTGGTGAGATTACACATTTTTTTATTGTAAAATATAAAAGTACTTTGTATTTTTTTATTTGAATCATAATAATTGAGAATTGTAAAAAAATGAATTGAAAAAAAAATTATCTTGAACTAAATTTAAGTTTTAGTGAACATTAATGGATATTATTAGTCTTAACTTTTCTTCCTAAATTGAAAGTATTAAAAGAAATACTGACAGAAAAATTAATGTCTTATTAAAACTATTAAAGTATATTTAAAAATTAATCTTTTAATATGTATTTAATGTTTATAAAATATAATTAATAATACTTGCAATTGTTGTTATTTTCAAAAAATATTCAAAATTAGTTTTTTTCTAGATTCAATTTGAAATCATTTATATTGTAAGATATAATAGAATAAATTACTATTGAATGAAATGTGAAAATATTGCTTGAATATTAAATTTTAATTAACAATTTTTACACAAAAAAGTGAAAGAATAAAATGAAAATAGATAAGACTCGTGTATAAAATTTGCCTAAGGCCAAAAAATATATAGACACTACCCTGTCGACTCCCTTAGTTGGTTCCCCACACGACGGGGAGCAAACGGCTGTGCAGAGTTTTTTTTTGGCAATCTTTAGTCAACTTATTGTTTTGGAGTGGAAAACTAATTATAGATAAAACTCCTCCTTGCTGGTGAACCCGCGAGATCTTCCTCCAGCTTTTGTTTTCTTTGAGAGTAATTTGATGGTCTAAGGAGTTTGGTGTCTATATTTTTTAACCCAATTCAATTGGAGCCTATATTCGGTTTGGATGTTGTGGGCGATTCTCTGATCGGGCTATATTTTTTGAGCCTGATGCTTCACTTTGAAAAGAAAAAAAGGGTCAAATTTATGGCACTTATCGTCTATAGATCTTTACTAAAAAAAATTATGACTTAATTATACTTATGGAAAATTTGTCCATTTTTTGTTTAAAATTTGAAAGTCTAATCTAGTCATTTGTGAGGACATAGCCGAATCAATTTTTGACTGAAAACTTAGCCTAACCAAAATAGTAGGTGAAGTCTAGATTGGTTAAACACTTAAACGTAAGCAACCTTACTCCATGAGCGTCATTGAAGATATTTTTTTTCTTAAAGAAATCGTTTGCATGGTTAAATGTATCTGGAATAATAATATAGATGTTGAAATTAATATTCTTGAGATGGTAGTGGGATAAAAACCTCTTCGGAGTAATGATTTTACGAATTACGATTTAAACTTCTCATAAGATAGATAAAGTTTGTCACTTTGTCTGCGTTCGCAATTCACTTGAATTGAAAAAACTATTTTTAACTTTATACAACAACAAATAAAATAAAACAAAATTTGTTTTCTAAAATGGCTCCAATGTGGTGTGGGGCTCAATCCAAGGAAAGGTTGGGCCAATAAAGACCACCTTAGCCCAAAACTTATTGGAGTAGGCCTAGTTGAAATTGTTGAATAGACCTAGAACAATAGCCTCTTGGTGCACTAACAAAAAAGTATAAACCTGAGAAATTTTCGATTCTTAAATAGAGCAATGCCTTGCCATTGCAATTATAAGATTATCTGTGAATTTGAACGCTTATGCAAGACGATCTTGCTGGTAAACTCTGTCAAGCCAAGCATACTTGTCTACTTTATGATGACAGAGTCCCTAGTGATTAAGGAAAATACGTAGAGGTGATAGATAATTGGGAGATTGTTGTAACCATTAAGATGTTTTATCTCACGTGTGGCAGTGCGGTGCATTGCTACAAGTGCTTGACTTCGGAGTATCACATCTCAGCACCATTTTGCATAATTTTTTAAAAACTATGTCATTAGAGAGAGAGAAATGTACGCTATAAATTTTTTGTTTTCTTTAATTAAAATTTATAACAAATCTTCTCCCCTCACTTTGTTTGGTTTCCTATCAAATAAAAGAAACTTAAACTGACACGTAACATTAGTGGGTCTCCAATTCTCTAGAATAGAAGAGATTACGTTCTATGACGTGGCGAGATAAGAATGGTTGTATGGATCCACGGTTAAGAACTTTACGACTGTGCGGTAACTGCATGTCGTTTGGGATAAGTTTGGTGCATAGCAAATTCTAATGGAAAAAATATGTCAACATTCGAGAGATTACTAGACGAAGGAATTCTTTTTCGTAAGAAAAAAATAATAAATAAATAAAATAAAGTTTTACGTTTATCCATTCTAATATTATAAAATTGACATCTAATTATAAATTATCATTTCAATTAGTTTAAAATAATTATATAAAAATTAATAAATTAATTATATATAATAAATTATAATTGGATGATCATATAATTTATTTTACATTATCACTATCTAATATTTTCTCTCAATAAAAAATCAATGAACATAGGAAAGATAGATAAAATAAACTAGAAATAAAATAAAATAAAATAAAGATGTTTAATTTAAATGAGATAAAAAAATGAATAAGTGGACTTCAAAACTTAAAAGTTTAAATTTCTCTCATCTTTTTTCAATGAAATATACTAAGTTATTAACTATTTTTTTATTTATTTAACCTTTTTTCTCTTTTAATTTTTTTTATCAATAAAGAATTAGAAACATATATATTAAAAGGAGATAAAAGATAAATAATTAATATAATTGGTTATGTGTGATGTGATAATGATAGAAAAAACTTGAAATATTAATATAGTAATTCATTTGTTTGGATAAAGAATTTTAAATGAGGATTAGAGAAATTAAAATTTTTTATTTTAAAATTTATTATTTGGATATTTTTATATGAAGACTTTAAATTTTTGAAATTTTTTCAAAAAAATTTAAACAACTCAAAATATGAAATTTTAATTTTCTTCTAAAATATGAGAAATTTAAATTTCCTTCTTTCTATAAATGCTAGCATCGCACCACTCTCTACTCCATTACGGTTTTGTTCCATAATTCACATGTAAGGCAATTCAAGTTTCCATGATAGAGGATTCATCACAGAGGCAGAAATAGGGGGCTAGGGTGGGCCGCGGCCCCCCCCTAAAAAAATTAATAAAAAAAAAGAAAAAATGAAAGAAGAAAAAAAGAGGAAAGAAAAAATATTAAAAAAAGGTAAAAGAAGAAAGAAAAAATATTAAAAAAAGGTAAAAGGGGAAGAAAAAAATATAAAGAAAACGTAGTAAAAAAAAGAAAAAGAAAAAAAAATTAAAACAATAAAAAGGAAAGAAAACATAAAAGAGGAAAAAAAATATATAAAAAAGGAAGGAAAATGTAATAAAAATAAAATGGGAAAGATAGATAACAGAAAAAGAAAAAAAAGAAAGGAAGATGATAAAACGGAAAAAAAATAATAAAAAAGAAAAGAATAAATAGGAAGAGGGAAAAATAACATTATAAAATGGAGAGGTCTGGACACAAAGGAGAAAGAGGAAACACAAATCCCAAGAGAACAAAAAAAGTCAAAAAAGTAAAGTTGTTTCATTTGGTAAACCAGTAAAAGAGAAGAGTTTCAAGTATCCCCTCATTCCTTTCTTTTTCCCTCTTTTTCTCTTTCTTCTTCTTCTTGTTATTCTTCTAAGATAAAATAAACTGCTATTTGCGCCCCTTATTGTTACACATGCACCCCTACCATGTTGGGTTGAACCCGTTTTTGTTAAATCTGAAACGAAATAAAAAAAACATAAACTATTGTTTCAGTTGTTAATGTTGTGCAATGTGCTGTGTGCATCACATTCAAAATGTAATAGTTATTTACTTTACGCGATTGTCATTGATACTTGATATTGTTTGTGATTAATGCACATAAAAATTATGGAAAAGAGTCCTACTACCATTGATGCTTATTTTAAGAGAAAGAATAGTAAGTCTTTGTCATTATCTACTCCTAATGTTGAATTGTTGAATATCGAGACTCCTTCTTCAAAGTCTCTTAGAATTGAAAATAAAGAGGTAGTTAAAAAAGTTAATCTTGCTTTATTGGAAAGAGATCCTGTACTACGCCCTCCAATATGGAAATATCCTATAAATCAACAAGATAGAATTTGTCATGCTTATCTTAAATTTAGTCCATTTCAGTGCAAGCTTCAAAATTATCCTTTTTCTGGGCCAGAGAAGAATCGACGTCATTTTTGCTCTTTTTAGTTTGATTTATTTTCCATCTTGGTTAGACTTCTGAAAGATCTTTCTCAGCTATGAAGATAATCAAGACCAGACTTCGAAATAGAATGGAAGACTAATTTCTTGATGATTCTTTGATTACATACATTGAAAAAAAATTGTTTTGAGTTTTAG
Organism: Glycine latifolia; assembly: GCA_013407115.1. NCBI lineage: Eukaryota > Viridiplantae > Streptophyta > Magnoliopsida > Fabales > Fabaceae > Glycine > Glycine latifolia. The sequence continues at coordinate 6,562,489 of CM023947.1, forward strand.
CACGGATTCAATTATAGATGATTTTAACAATATGAAAACACGTAGAGTAAGAGTTAAGTGAAATGATTTTAATTTCTGTAATAGTTTTTTTTATATTAGGTTTGTATTGTCTTCGAAGTACTTTTATTTATGATATAATTTTTTTTATGTTCGTCTCCTCTCAATAAAATTTTTGCCTCCACCACTGATTCGTTGGCGTATAGGGCCAACGCTGCCCCCACCACCACCAACAACAAGGAGCAGCGTCCCCAGTGCCGCCATAAGGACCTAACGTTGCTGCTGTCGTAATGAGACACCAACTTGGCGATGCCGCTTCCTCTGCCCCCATCGACGATGTTGCAAGTGATCTCATTCTCAAAGCTGGAGAGGTTGAATCGCATCGGGAGCAGCAGGACAGTACACAAGGTGGTCCATAGCACTAACAGGTGCGTGTACACGTTAAAGGTGATATACGTTTACCACGAGAAGTCGATGCGGCAACAGATCCACCAAAAAATCTAGATCCTCCTTGACGTGGACGATTCGAACATGGTGAAATGCCACGAGATATACAATCATAACACCAAAATTCAGGTGCTGCTGGAGTGCTGGAGTTCATGGATGGAGGGTCATTGGAGGGGAAATACATCCCATAGAAGCAACAGTTGACAGATTTGTCTCAATAGATTTTGCGGGGGCTGACATACCTACATCGATGGCACATTGTGCAAAGAGATATCAAGTCTTCGAATCTACTAATAAACTAGCAAAAATAGGTAAAGATCACTAACTTCAAGATGAGTCAGATTCTGATGACATTTTGAAAATGAAGAAATTTAATTTTTTATCCTTTTGAAAATGAAAGAATTTGAATTGAAATATTTGAAATTTTTAAAATTTAAAAATTTTAAATTGTAGGAGAGAGAGAAAATGATACCATGTGATAAAATAAAGAAAGAAAATTATAATTGTAAGAGTTAGTCTTTGACACTTAAAAGCAGCAAATCCGGTCCTTCTCATGGAGTTGTGAACGACTTGAAATGGTGGCTAGATGCGTTTGGTGGCCTGTGGTGAGGGAGATCTGTAGGAGAAGAAGCTGGGTTATGACTTATGACAATGGTGATGGTCATGGGTTACCCAGATCTGAGGAAGCTAAGGCTGAGATGACTTATTATTGTTTTGCTGGCAGCAGAGAAGGTTGAGGAACAGAGGCAGCCATGGGGAAAAAATGGAAACAAGGGTCTATGGAGTTGTATTTTAATGTTGTTGGTTGTGCATGATTGAGTACGGATGACGGCTGGCGGCTGGATGGCAAGTCTTGCGGTTACAGGAATAGGGAGAAAAAGATAAGAACAATATGACTTGGCAATTTTTGAAATCACTAGAACTTTCATTTTTTTAATTGGAAATATGATTTCATAATGTTTGGCTTGAATTACGTTCTCTACTATGATAATATTTTTTTGTTTCTTTTATTTGCTAATGGAGTCAATTTAAGTATTAGTTTTTTTTTGTTTAATTATCTTTTGGTTATAGTAATTGCAACAACTTTTATTTTTAATGTCTATAATTTAAAATATTGCATTTTTATTTTATAGTTATCATTTTTTATTCTCGTTGTCTAAAGTTGTTTATCATTGTTTGAGATGAACATGTAAATTTAATGAGTAAGGTACTAAGGTGATGTTCATTTCAAATTATGTTAATTAATTGATACTTGACAGTGAAAATAAGGTAACAAAAATTACAATTATAGAAACAAAGATTTTTTAATTTTAAATAGAGACTAAAAAGAAAAACGGTTGTAATTATAAATATTAAAAGGTAAAAAAATTTTCCAACTAATGTGAGGGTATTTAAGGTTCGTATTTGATATCTAACTAATTTCGTTCACCATATTGACTCCTTTTTCTCAATTTATGCCCTGCAATTTAAAAATATATAATGGAATTCTGAAAAAAAACATTCTCAATTTATATTCAGACATAACCTATTTTGACAGGCACGGTTTGGCGATCGGTATGAAGAAGACAGGACGAAGCCTAAGAAGCCGGCAACGGGATTGGTGGTGATAGTTAAGGAAGCCAGCAATACTGGATATCAATTAGATCGACATCTCATTATGATGGTAATTCAGAATTTTTTTTCGAAAATAAACTTTCAAAAACATTTTTAATATTGTATTCAAATAGGTTCAATGTCAAGAATTATCTTCGGTTTACTTTTAGTCGGAAAATTTAATTATCCACGATGTCATGAATTAAGATTTGAATTTCTTTTGCTAAAAGTGTCGACATTTAATTTTGGTATCTTCAAAAAGGAATACATGTGGGAAAAAATGCGGAGAACAGTTTTTTAATTATTTCCACGGTGGAAGGATTGATTTAGCCAACGAAATTGAATCAATCATCACAATAATATAAAAACTTTCGCTGAAGCAATGATGAAATAATGCTGGGTTGACGTCAGAGTAGAGTCAATTTGGTTGTGCTATAAAACTGGTGCAATAATGCATTTTATTTCCATTATTTAATGCCGCACTAGACCAGTAGGAAGTAGAAACTACTTGAATTCTGGTGTATATATATATATACAACTGTACAAAACAACAACGCTTTTGGCATGTGCACACATTTGATCTTTTTAGGTGCAGGTTGCCAAGAGTTTACCCGTGAACAACTGGTCTCATTGTCTTCTGTCTGACATTTGTTGTGTAATGAACGTGTAACATCTAGTAGTGGCTTGGAATATACTGTAATACTTTTTTTTTTATAATATATCAATATGTTTTTTCTTTATTTACATCAATGGTCTCATCCGTGTCTTCTCTTATCACTTTTTTATTTTTTTATTATATATGTCATCATACAAAAATTATATAAAATTAGAGGGAAAGCACTAAATATTGATGATTACCCAAGTAACTGGAATCTTCAAAGTAGATTCCTTTCGTTTATCTCTAACAGTCGGCCTTTGTTACTATACAAATAATTGAACTTTTTTTTATTATGGCCATTACATCAAAACAAATCTGACTATATCCATTTTTAAAATATTAATTTTATTTCTATTCGGCTGAATTTGATGGAGTCGTACGCTAAAAACTGCCACCGCTTAAGGAAAAGACAAAGATTGAAAATGAAATATAATTGAAAAACACATTAATTATAAAAAAAATGGAAAACTGTGTATGAATTAAAGATTAACATGAACTCTTGAGACGTTGCCAGTGGTCTGTCCGTCCAATAATTTTTGACTTTGCCAGCACTGCCGTGGACATCCTATCTTCCTAATGAGATTGATTGGACTTTGTCCCTTGTGCCACATGCATGGCAATTTGTATTATTCACCTAACCTTTTTATGTAGGAAGTGCCATTCTAATTTCTGAGGCTGCCAAAACATAAATAATTTAGCATCATACATTTTATCGAGTTATTGCTTTCTTACTAGAAGCTTCGTCTATATATATATATATATATATATATATATATATATATATATTTTCTTTAAACGTGTATAGGTGTATTTCATCTTTCCATGATCTCTAATCTCCGCGTATCCTTCGAATGATAGCCTTATCTTTGGTACCTATTCACACCAACGTGGATGTGTCCCTCTTCATTAATTTGTCTATTTTGTCGACTCTGTATTTTTATTTGTTGTTTTGAGGCTACAAGTTGTTCAGTTCTTTTAATGTTTAACGGTAGTAATTGAGGCATACTTATCTTTCACATTTGTTTTTATTAATTAGATATGACATGTATGGTAGAAATTAACTTCAATTATCAATACGTTTTCAGGTTGAATTTCTTGGTAGAAAGCTATTTAATTAATAGTATAAGTTTTGATTTTGACCTGCATTAATGCCAAAAAAATATTATTCTTAAATATATTTTGAATAATATTTTTAATTCAGTTTTTATATCTTATTACATATCAACGATATAGTAAAAGAGATTAGTTTCTTATAGAGTAATGAATGAGTCAGAAGATTCAAATCCAGTATTTAATGTATTACAATATTTTATATCGATATTTATTATTCATGAAGAAAATGTATAATAATATTTTAAATTGAGCTGTCTCTAAAAAGATATTTATGAAAGAGAATAAAAAAGAGTTGTTATTAACATTTCTCTTATAGAAAAAAATCATTACCTTACTCATCTTATTTTAAACTTCTTTTTTACTTCTCTATTAATAATGATAAAATTATAGAAAAGTGGTTTACAAATTGAGTTTGCCTTGATATAAATATATCCACCCCCTTCTCTTCCTCTTCATATATGTAATAGGTGTCAAAGGATTTCAACTTTAGGATCCATCTAAAAAAAATGGGTGATTTAGCTAGCAATCTTCCTCTAATTGTTATGATAGGTCTGCAAATTCATTATGCAGCACTTGCCATATTCACAAGAGCCGCTCTCTTAGATGGGTTGAGTACAACGGTGTTTGTAGTATACAGGCAAGGCATAGCCACTTTGGCTTTGGCGCCTATGTTTTTCTCTCCTAAGAGGTAATAATTAAACCACTTTTTCCTCTTTTTATAGCTTAGTCTCATCCTATTTCACTAACTCACATATACATGCTTACTTTTGATAACAGGAGACAATCAGTGAAAGATTCTTTGGGATTCAGGAGCTTCTTTTTGATGTTTGTGACCGCTCTTGTTGGGTACACTACTCTGCCTAAATCACTTGTAACATGCTGTTGAATATATACCAAAGAGAAAATTTTAAAACTTACCCTTAATTTTTTATTTTTTCCTTGCAGAGTCACAGCAAATCAGAATGCATACTTCAAAGGATTATTTTATGCATCTTCTACTGCAGCTACCGCTATGAGTAATCTGATACCGGCATTAACGTTTGTAATTGCAGCAATTGCGGGGTAATGACTCTAAGGATATACATGCAATTACAAAGTATGACAAGAAAAAAAAGGATTCAAAACATAATTACTTAAGCTAAAATAGAATATAATTAATTAACAGTATAGCAATAAATCGTATTCTTTTGCTGATACGCGTTTTCTTAAAATTTAATGAGTCAGATTTGAGAAAGTTGACATAAGCTTAAGAAGCACGGCCAAGATATTAGGGACAGTTTGTTGCGTCGCTGGAGCCTTAACCATGGCATTGGTCAAAGGACAGAAGCTGTTACACACGGAGTTCCTTCCTTCTATACATCTCACCGGCAGTGCAGGTGACGATTGGCTGCTGGGTTGCCTATTGCTCTTAGCAAGCAGTGTTTTTTGGTCTTGTTGGATGATCCTGCAGGTAAATAAAAGCTGATTTATTATTATATATTTATTTTCTCTTTTTATTTTTCTCATCCTTCCTTTTATAAAACCGATAAATAGAAAAATTATTATGTAATATGAAATTATCACATATTTATGATTCAAACAAATATGTAATGATGAACAAGTTGTTAATCTTAAGTGGATCTAACTCAATTTCTTTAAACAAAATATCAAATTCAAATTTTATAAACGAAAAAAGAATGATTAAAAATAAAAAATCTACTCAAGATAGCAAGCAAGATTCTCCGACTTGCAAAGCAAATGGATACTTGCACCATGAGTCGTGATCCAAAAAATAAAACTAATCTCTAATGATTCTAAGTAGTAGGGTAACTATCTCGAACTACTTAATTATTTTATTTTATTTTTTGGTAAAGTTGGAGTACAAGATTATCACTTTTCATAAAAAGTAGAATATTCTAGGATGATTCCTTTCTCCATGAGTGGATCTGACACAAGTTCAGCTCAACAGGTACCAATCGCTTCGTGCTGCCCAGACCATTTATTATCAACCTTTTGGATGTGTCTGTTCTCAACAATACAGGCTGCCCTATTTGCCCTGCTTTCAGAGTCGGATCTTCAAGCATGGGTTTTGCAATCACCTTTACAGATTTCATGTTCTTTATATGCAGTAAGTTCCAAGCCACTCAGCAAAAGTTCAATTAGTAATTATTTGTTGTGTAGTACGACACCGACACTGTTAATTAGCAACTTGTATTATTGTTATTCTTATTATTAATTTTATGAAATAGGGAATCGGAATAGCGGTTAGCTTCTTCATTCAATCCTGGTGCATCTCAGAAAGAGGTCCCCTGTACTGTGCAATGTTCAACCCTTTGGCAACAGTCATAACTGCTTTGATAAGTGCAACTTTCCTAGAGGAAAAGGTGTACGTTGGAAGGTAATTAATACACTACTAGTATTATTTTTCTACGTACCTTTTATCTATTCATGAAGAAACTCAAACATTATTATTATTATTATTATATGTGTGGCCTGATCATAATTCATATGCGTGATTCATTTTCAGTTTGGTAGGGGCTGTTGGAGTTATTGCTGGTTTATACATTGTGCTTTGGGGTAAAGCCAAAGAGTTTGCTGAGTTTAAACCAGAGGCACCACAATCATCAAACTTACAAGATGATGAGATAAGTAGTAGGATAGATTTGGAACAACCCCTTCTATCAGAGAAATTGTCTGAACATGTAACAGAAGCAGATAGCAAGGTGTAGCCATGATGATTAAATAAATAGAAGTTTTGGTGAAGTTTTGATCATTTCAGAATTGAAGAAACTGAAACATGGAACAAGTTGCAGCTTAAACAAACTTGGCTTAATTTCTTTCACCAAAATTTCTAACGAATAGAGTGTGAAAATAAATTCAAGCTCATGGCCTGGACTTGGAGTAATGGTAATTATGTAAAAGTGATAATATATCTTAGGAGAAAATATAAATTTAATTTTGTTTCCTTCCATCTCGTTTTCTTCCATCCGTTATTCCGATTATGCTGGGAAAATTAGAAGTGCTGCGCTCGTATTATTTTTTTTTCCTCTGTAAATTGCTTCCATCATGTTTGTGTTTTATTTTCATTATAGATATTGCAAACCACTTATTCATTTAGAAAATTTAAATAAATATCCTATATGATAAAATAAAATAAACATTGTGCAACGAAAAATTACACAAGCCCTTGTTAATTTTTCTTCAAGTTTCACAAATCTTTTAACGTCAATAATAATAATAATAATATAATAGTGAGAGTGGTTCATTATATTGTAAACCAATGGATCATTTTTTTTCCTTTAATGAAGATGGTTCTCATCTATTCAATGAACCTCTTTTATAATATTGGAAATCTTTTTTTGTTTACAATAATATTGGAAATCGTGATAAAATTTAATGAATTAATGAAGAATCTGATAACAATTATATGATATATTCAAATATCTTGAATAAAAATATGCTTTTCAATGACTATTCTACTTCTACGAGAACGAAGCAAAATAATTCAAACTCAACCACGACAATGACATTTATGATTGAATAGGTGAATCAATTAGATCAACAAACTCTAGTGAAGAGATATTTTAGTTTAATTATTATTTTTTATTTTTGAGTTTGACTTGTGAATATACACCACATTAAATATTTGATAAAAAATATTGTTATGCATATATAGTAATCTTACTCAATTCAATAAGGATTATCTCTCATTCATGAAAGAGATATATAGTTTATAAACAAATAAAAATAAGATGAAGAAAACAATGATACTCGGAATTAACAGAAGTTCTATATCACAACGATGTATCTGCCTTGTTTCTTCATTCCTGATTCTGAATTTGAAATGAATAAAAATCTAAACAATAGGAATGCGTGAATAAAATAAGCACTAATACAAGAATAAAAAAATTATTAGTCATGATGCTTAGTAAGAGAAAGAGAGAGAAAATTAAATAAATGTAAGTATAATAATTGATATAATATAATATAAAGAAAAAGATATATAAAGAGAATTAATATGTGTTAATGTAGTGTTTAGAATAAAAAGATATCCACCAATCACCATTTTACAAGAATAGAAGAAAGTCATCTCAACCATAATAATGACATAAGTTATGGTTGAGCATGTGGGCCAATTAATTTTTTTTATATAGACACATGGGTCATTAGCCAAGTATGTTTTAGTTTACTCAGTAATTTTGAGTTTGAGTATTGGATACAAGTGTTTTATATGCTTGAAATAAAAGATTTGTTTATAATTATTTCTCATTCACGAGAAGGATACCTATAATTCAGGAGATTTACACGTGAAAATTTTACAATAATTTGTGTATTCTGTTTAATCAATTGAAATAGATTTTCTTAGTTATTATTTAATTAAATTTAATTATGAAACCCTGCAAAATTGGTTTTCTTTGAAAAACATTATTCGAAAGATCACGTTCAGCTAATTTCATGACTAAAAAAATGCACATTACTATTCAAACACATCGTGTCCTCGTGCTGTCTTGCCCCCACTGCTTTAATAGAAAGAGACATACAGGGAAAAAATGTTGTATAGGTACATAAATATTATTGTACCTATAAGGGGGAAAAAAGGGAAGGGAAATAAACTTCAATAATGATTGTATCCTCCACGCCACGTGACGAAAATGCAGAAAAATGCTTTGCTGGCAGCATAGAAAGAGCTGAATCTGAATACTTTGCTGACCTTTTGCAAGTCCAAGATTACCCCAACAATCAAGAGTTGATGATTATCGTGGCCAAGGCTCGAACCAGAATCTATGAGCTTAGATTAGCAGAATCTCGAAAGCTTGCTCAGCTGGCCAAGAATAAGTACTTGGTGGAGTCTGATAAAAGCAGTAAATTTTTTTATTCCCTTATTAATAAGGAGCGAAATGCGAAGTTTATCCCTACTATCTGTCGAGATGATGGGACCAGCACTAGTTCTCAAGAGGAAATTGGGGCTGAATTTACTAATTTCTTCTCCTCTTTTCTGGGTACTGAACAAGAGTGTGAAACCCCTTCAGATGCTGTTTGCCTTAATGGAGTTGTGGTCTCGCCTGATTGTAGTGAAGGGCTGCTTTGCCCTGTTTCTTATGAGGAAATCTGGAACATTGTTGCGCAGATGGACATTAACAAGTCCCCTGGCCCGGATGGTTATAATGCGCTCTTTTTCAAGACAGCTTGGCCTATAATTGGTGGAGATGTTGTGGCAGCTGTGCAGGATTTTTTCAAGTCTGGAAAGCTCTTAAGGCAGATTAATCATGCCTTTATAGCGCTGATTCCTAAGACTGAAGGGGCTGAGAAGGTGACTCAATACAGACCCATTTCCTGCTGCAACCTTGTTTATAAGATTATTGCCAAGGTGCTGGCCAATAGACTGCGGCCTGTTTTGGAATCCATCATAGATCCTGCTCAAGTAGCTTTCGTGAAATCCAGAAAAATGGCGGATAATGTTTTCTTGGTGCAGGAGTTAATCCGCAAATATTCGCGCAAGAGGATATCCCCTAGATGCATGCTGAATGTTGATTTACATAAAGCTTACGATTCTATATCATGGGATTTTCTTAGATGGATGTTGATTTCGTTGGGCTTTCCTAACACCTTCATTGCTTGGATTATGGAGTGTGTATCTTCCACCTCGTTTAGTGTTTCGGTGAATGGGCGCATTTATGGGCTGTTTGAGGGGAAGAGAGGCTTGCGTCAAGGGGATCCGCTGTCACCCTTTTTGTTTGTAATCTGTTTGGAATATTTCTCAAGGGAATTGAATGGGTTGCAGTCCAATATGCTGTATAATTTCCATCCAGCTTGTGCGGGTCTTAATATCACTCATTTGGCTTTCGCAGACGACTTGGTCCTCTTTTCCAGAGGGGATATTTCTTCTGTTGCTACTATCTATGACAAGCTGTACAGATTCTGCAAAGTTTCAGGCCTTTCCATCAGCCACTCGAAATCTGCCATGTTCACTGCTGGAGTTGAAAACGAGTTGTTGAGTGATCTGCTGGCTGCTACTGGTTTTCAGCAAGGCTCTTTCCCCGTTAGATACCTGGGTATTCCTTTAATGGCGTCCAGGCTGAATGTGTGCCATTATTGTCCGCTGCTGAACCGTATTGGAGGCCATATCCAGAACTGGCACCGCAAATGTTTATCGTATGCTGGCAGATTGGAATTGATCAGGGGTGTTATTGGTGGTATGGTAAATTTCTGGTTGGGATTGTTTCCTTTACCGGTGGCTATTATTGATAGAATTGATGCGTATTGTAGAAATTTCCTGTGGGGAAAAGGGGAGTTGGGTCGGAAGAAGCCTCTTGTGGCTTGGAAGAGGGTCTGTTTGCCGAAAGATGAAGGTGGGTTAGGTTTACATGCGCTGAAAGATTGGAATTGGGCTTTGCTGTCCAAAGCTTTTGCAGATATTGCAGCTAACAAAGAGTCCCTGTGGATTAAGTGGATTCACCATGTCTACTTAAAAGGTGGTTCGGTTTGGATGTATGAGTGCTCCAAATCAGATTCAGCACTTATTAAGAGGCTGTTCTGCATTAGGGACGCGCTGATTTTAAAAGAGGGCAATGTTGTCCAGGCTGGTTGCGTTCTGGAAGATTGGATGCTGAATGGGAAGTTTGATGCAGAAGCCGCTTATAATTATTTCAGTGAAGCCTCTTCTAGAAAGTTTTGGGCCAAAGTGGTTTGGAATTCTTCCAACCCACCTAAGGAGTCTTTTATACTATGGCTGGCTGCGAACAAAAAGCTGCTCACCTTGGACAGGGCTCCCTTTCTTGACAAAGGGACACTGTGTTGTTTCTGTCACCAAGAGGCCGAGACTAATGACCATTTGTTTTTTAAGTGCAGGATTATTTTGAAAGCTTGGGCCGTTATCCGCGAGTGGGCTGGATTTCCTGCGAAGAATATTTCTCTCCTTGGTTCTTGTAATAGCTTGGTGCACTGTAGAGCTACTTCTGGCATAAATGGGAAGAAGAGGTGTCTAGCTTTGGCCTCTTCGGTTTATTGTATATGGAGTTACAGAAATTGTATTTTGTTTGATAATCATAGTTTTAATTTATCAGAGTTAATTGGTAGAATTAAGTTTAGAGTTCTTAGATATGCGCACTTGTATTAGCAAATGTTTCTTTCTTCACCAGGTGTATTTCTGGTAGATTAGCATTTGCTTCTTTTGGCAAGTGTAGTTGTTTATTTTGGTTCTCTCCGGGGTATGCCCTGAGTATTTTGTAAGTATCTTTGGAATATATAAAATTCACATATTTTCAAAAAAAAAAAAAGAAAATGCAGAAAAATGCGTACTGGACCACGGAAAACTAATCTAATTTCACTCATCACTGTGTGGAAATAATCTCTTAAAAGATTTTCTTATCCACAAGACAACCAATCAACTCATGCATCGGTAATTCAACACTACCATCAAAAGATTCAAAACTGAGAAAGGCAGAGGCTTTCTCTACCAACACACACGTTCAATCACGGGGAAAAAAGAAACACAGGGAAGGTTTAACAGTGGATATGGCATTATGGCCAAAATAATGCTTTTTTTTTTGTTTAATGGAATCCAAGGGCAGCCACAACTCATGTCCCATTCAACCATAATTTGAACGGTTAACACAAAAATCTATAAAAAAAATTGGACCATCAACTAGAGGTGAATTATTGTTCAGCACTGGACAGTATAAGGCGGCGTTGGAATTGGAATAGAAGGAAATGCCGCGTGTCCAAGAGTAATATCTGTGGCAAATAAATATGCAGTAAGAGAAATAGTACGAGGTGTGTGATGACACTCACAATATAATGGATAACTATAGATGGACCCCAGCCCTATTTAACATTGGGAAAGAGAAATGATGAAAAATGACATGAAGAGAAGATAGACAAAAACCATAAATATAAATAGTGTATTATATTTGTAGATATCTATATATCATCACTTCAACATAATTTTAAATTAGAGTAAATTATAATAGAATTTTGTGATATTTCGTAAGATTGTATTTTTTTCTTATTTGTTTTATTGTTGCAAGTAACTTTCTTTATAAATTATAAGAGTGTTTGTGTAATCATTAAATTAAGGAGTAGTATAATGTATAAGGGAGGTTAGTGTGGTATTTTTTAAATAATTGACAAAGTTAATATAAAAGGAGAGTTCTTTATGAAGAAAACAAAAGAGAGTTTTGTACAAATCTCACAAAACATTAAGGATCTAAGCATAATTTTCTAATTAATAATTTAGATGACAAAACAGAAAATAATTAATCTATTAAGTTAGCGGAGAAGGAGAAAAAAAATTTATCTATTAATTTGGACATGAATAGCACGAGAGAAATGAAAGATGAAGTGTATGAATATATGATAGTAACTAGACAGGGATGTAAATAAGTCAAATTATTTCTGAATATTTAGGCTTAATTTGTAAATTATTTATTCAAGTTTGTTTGTTTAATTAAATAAACAAACTTAATCTTGAGATTATGATCATTTAAATGAGTAGACCCCAAGCTTAAAAAATTTGATATTAAGAACTTGGGAATAAATCGTTCATATATATATATATAAATGATATTTTTTATGAAAGCAATTTTACCTCTTAAAAAATCGTTAAATTAATTATCTAGTACATTTTTTAATTTTACTTATCACATGTTAAGCTCATTTTGCTATCAGTAGATAATTATCTATTATTAAAATAATTATTAAATATTTTATTGATAAAGTAGAAAAAAATTTAAGAAAAAAGATTAAGTTATAAAAGAGGTAAAGAAGTCAAGCTAGAGCTTAATATTTCTTAACAAACCAAATTTAAATTTTCTATCAAACTTGATTAAATAAATGAGTTAAACTTTAGGTCAATTTTTTTCTCACAAATCAAGTCTCAAGAGCTTGGTTCAGCTTGACTGGTTTACATCCTTAACAGTAATTAGCTGCGTTAACACAAACTCACCAAGGTTTATTTTAATGAGGAAGAGGAGTTTAAATAGCTGGTATCAAGGTTACAGACTTTGGACCATTTCATTACAAGTCAAATGTTGCTGAGGAAATGGGCCTTGATTGTGGCGGTCCAGATGTGTTTCTCATTTTGATGATGGATTGCAACTTGCAAGAGTATGAAATCCCACTTTTCCATATGTGATTCCTCATTCATTCACAAAAAAAAGAGCTGGTAAAGTTTGCTATACAATCAAAATAAATGTACCGGTTAGAAGAATATCCCCACCAGATTGCAAAATCTTTTTTTTTTTTTTGGATGTACAGAAATAAAATTTGCCTTTATAATACATCCAAGTGTCTATTCAGTTTTGTTTTATCCGTATCATTTATTTGATAAAGCTGGATAGATTAAGTACAATTTATCACCAAACACGTGGTGCAGTCACATGTCATATTTCTCTGGTCCATTTATGTGTGTAACAATTTTTTAAAAATTTAAATAATTTTTTGTTAATTATTCTACTTTTCTATGTGATCAATATTAAATACATTTATTTTCTATATAATATTTTCCTTATAAAATAGAAAGAAGATTTATAAAACAATACACTTCTTTTACGTGTAAAGCAAAAACATAATACACGGAAGATAAAGAACACACACCCGCTGAAGAAAAAAAAAAGGAAAAATAGAAAAAGAACACGCCGTTTAATCTTTATCTTCCTTTATCACTTATCAGTTACCACACTGGTTATTTTTTGCATATATATTTTTTACTCATTTGAAGATCTATTAGTGCAATAGTTTTAAATTGTTTTACAATATTTTCTTAATATTCATTAAAAATTAAATATTTTATTTTAAAAATACAAAAGAAATTTAATACCATTTATTAAATAAATATTTAAACTTAACTTCGAATTATTTATTACTTTCATAGATAAAGGGTAAAATTATAATTGTTAATTAGAAATAATAATTAAATAAATATATTTAAAAATTATTAAAAATTAAATCATACTAAATATTCTCTCTCTATATATAAAAATATTAAAATAGCTATTTTTTTCTTCAAGGAGTGAGTTTTAAAGGATTTGTCTTGACAATTTATTTATTTTTAATGTATCCTTTCATTTTTTTAAAATTGAATTTTAAATATAAGAAAAATATAATTTATTCCTCCAAAATCAGTCATTTTCAATAAATTTGAGTCAACTACAAAAAATGTTAAAAAGAGTGCGTTTTAGAGAAAGTTAGAATTAGCAAAGAATAAAAAATAAAACATAATAGTAAGAAAAATTATTTCTCACTCAACTCAAGTCTAGTAGACCAAACATGCTATTAGTCCTATCTATCATAATTTTCTTCTACTTAAAAAAGATTTTTTTCTATCCAAAATACTTTATGATAGAATTAAAATATAAAGTAATTGTAAAATTTTAAAAAAATGAAAACTTAAATAAATATTAACAAAATTATAAGATATGAAATTAGGATTTTGCATGAAGAAATTTTGAGATTTTTTATTTTATTTTGAGTTGATATTTTGGTTAATGATTTTTAATTAAAAACAATTTAATCTATTCATTCTATAAATAAATAAGTAGAAAATAAAAACTTACAAGTCTTAAATAAATAAATAAAAAGGATGAGAGACCAAATTTCTACAATTTTTTTTTAAAAAATAAAAGTCATTAATTTAAAAACTTATAAAATTCGAATGCAGTATAAACTAATGGGATTTAAACTAAACAAAATTCTTTTAGACCGTCAATGACGTAGAGGGTGGTAATTCAGCACTGGACAAAATACTAGGATTTTGAATGAAGAAATTTATAGAGGGTAGACGTTGAATCCGAAGGAAAAAAACTGTGTCCAGAAGTGATAACATTTATGTATAGATGATACCAGGAAACTGCTATATAAAATTGAGCAATTTACATAACAGACTGTACTGAAAACAGCGCATACACATAAAGCCCATAAAAAAATAAAAAATAAAAATCCAACATATAAACCAGATTGTCTAGCAAACTCATCTACACACTAGTACTAATACTGAGTAATCTTAGCTAATGAGAATATCCCTTCCAATTTTCCCTCCTATTGTTCCTGAATGCACAGCACCCTATGGAGTAGACAATAATGAGGAAGACAAGGAATACGATGTTAACAACAGCCACCCTCTTCCAATCAGTCTTGAGGTTTTGCAGTAAGCCAGCCTTGCATGATTGGCAATTGAAGCACAGAACTGTTGGGTCGTTATTCCAAGCATCACAGTCAGGGTTGCTGTGATTAGTCACATTTGTGGGCTTCGTCCATGTCGTTGGATTCACATAGCTAAACTGACATTCTTCTGCAGGTTTACAGCATCCAGACTGCACAAAACATCCAACAAATTAATGCAAAATCCACAAGGTGCCAAAATTAAGCATAACTTATTGTGTGTCACAATGAAATTCAATCGTAAGACATCCATTAAGTAAAGCAGTCACAATAATTTGCACTTATTATGATTAAACAAATAAATCCTGTACAGTGTATAACAGTATATCAATACTATCGTATAAGAAGATAACAGTGATATATATGAATTACTCTTAATTTTATATATTCCACTAATATCTCTCTATTTCTCTTTTTATTGCATCATACACTCTGTAATATTTATATATATTTTTCTTTTTTTATTCTTTCTCGGTGTTAAAGGTATTAAATAGCATATTAGATATCCACCAATAATTTCAATAATTTTATTAAGAACATCTCATTTTGGACAATTCTTATGTCCTTTATGGCAGATATTTTCCTTCACCAAGAAAATTTTGACCATGTGATGCCACCAACTAGGTGGATCCCACTGTTAGACCCAAATAAATTCAAGGGTGGATGCTCTTGGTGGAAGAATGGGCACATAAAAACTTCACTTTTAAGTTGTATCATTCACACCTTAGAGCATCTTCATGGGTTTTCATGCAAGTAACTTAATTCATGTCACCTCAATCTTAAACAGGTTAATGAATTTTCTCTCTAATAAAATTTTTATTAACTAACTCAATTTTTTTTCTCTCCTATCTTTAATAGAAAACTAAGTAAATAATGAGTCAAAATTATTTATATAAACAACTTTTTTTTTAATTTCAAGAGACTCAAAATCACACATATCAAAATAATAATATTTTTTGGTTAAGTTCATTAATTAATCGATTCTCGTTATAGATGATCTTATAATAACAAGAGAAGTGCACGGTAAATCATGCAGGTTTTTTAAGAGAAAAATGTAAAAAGTACACAACTTTTAGCCGAGGGAGCGGCACTAGCATCGTTCAGTCCTATTAAAAAATTACTTGTAAATACAAGAACCCCAAAAAGTCCGACAAAAAATACATTGGGAATAAATAAAGTAAAAGATCACAGCCTTTTCAGATGGAAGCCTATCCCAGTTTAAAAGACCCCCTTTCAAAAAGACACCATCCTTGACGTCTCTACTACTACTATAAAATACCAGTAGTATCTCACAAAGTTGAACTGACGAAAGTTCACTTTTTTCCAGAAAACTACTCGAATTGAAACTCGCGTCGAGAGTAAGGAGACAAAAAAACTTAAAGGGGGTGTGCCAAAGGGCATATTTACCATCATCATAACCGTTCTTCAATTTCAAGCAAAAACCCAAATTCAACCGAAAGCTTATGGTCTAATAAAGACAACCAAATTTCAAGAAACAAAAGCTACTTGCAAATATTTTTTTATTTTTAATGTCCTTGTTCAATTAAAATTAAAATTTTCAAACAAGGGAGCTGAAACTTTAATTTTAATTGAAAAAACCCTCAAATACACCTCAACAACCAAAAGTTTATGATCTAATGATTAAGGCAACCAAATTTTCAAGAAACGAATTCTTAACAATTTCTTTAGTTGTTTTTTATAACCATTTAATTAGAATTGAAGTTTTATATGTAACTTATACTCACTTTTAATGAGGTAGTAAAACATTAAATCTCCAATTCCTATCCAACAATATTTTTTTTCTAAAAAAGAAAACCCTAAACAACTATGGTTAAGTTTTTTTCATTGTGAAGCAACCCCACAAGGAAAAAGTAAACAAAACAGGATATCGATCGAAAACCAGATCGTCCACGAACAAAGCTCAAATTTTGACAACAACCCAGAAAAGGAATCAAGTCAAACAAAGGAAAATTAAGAAGAAAGAAAGAAAGAAACCTGAAGCGCGGACAGGTTCTCGGTGTAAAACTCAGAAACGGTGTCGTTTAGAAACTTGGATTGAAACTCAGTGCAAACTTTCCCAGACTGCAAGCAACTCCTGATCCTGTTCCACGTCTTAGTGTTGTTAACCCTCTTCTGCAACCAGTTCGAGTAATCCCCAAGCCTATACTCCTTATAGCCTCTATTAGACACAACTTCGCCAGCGCCCCTGTTGGTGACAACGAAGGCGAAGATGGTGAAGGCGAAGAGAAGAACGATGAGGACGAACATGACGAGGAGGTAGAGCCAGAGGAGCCACGACACGCGACAGCACGCGCCGACGAGGCCGGCGAGTGAGATGAGCATGAGGAAGACGCCGAGCGCGATCACCGGCTTCTCCAGCCACCGCTCGCACTCGGTGGCGCCCTGCTTGCTCAGCCACACTCCGGCCACCAGGATCGGGATGGAGAGGAGGAAGGTCAGGAAGTTCAGGAGTCCGATCACGTTGTTGCTGAACCGAACCATGATGAACGAATGAATGAGAAAATAATAATGGAAGAAGAATGATTGTTATATCATACTGTATGCATATGCGCGTGTATAAATATATAGTACATTTGCGCGTGGTGTTTGTTGTGAGTTGTCACTGTTAACAATATTTTGAGATATTATTGCACACGCCACGGTACGGTACACGTGATTTCGCCGTTGGAAGGAAGAAGAGGTGTTCGGGTTAATTTGGTTAAAACGCGTTTATTTATTTATTTTTAAACTAGAATCTGTGCTGGGCTCTTCCTCTAGGGGCTTTCTTAAATTTGGTAAATTCTAAGTGGGAAAAGAATAAAGTTAGTTTGAATTTTTTTTATTTAAAAAAGTTATAAATAAATATACATATATATATATATATATATATATATATATATATATATATTCCGAACGTGTTTAATTAAAAAAACAATATTGTACTATATTGACTAATGAACGGATTTTGTAATTAATTGTACTGTCCATATTTAGGTGTGGATTTTATAATTAGGTTGATTTACTGCTACAATTAGACTGAATTTATTTCTCATAGTTAAGTTAATTTGATTTGTATTTATTGGTATTTTTTAAATCATGTTGTTAGTGTAAGGTATTTATTAATATTGTCGATAACTAATTTTTGTTAAAAACATTATTAATCTTCTTCAATGAGATTTTTGTTAGAAAAGTATTTTTTATGGTTTATAATTGTCAAAAAATGAATCTCCATTAAATATAATAAAATAAAAATAAAATTAATGTCAGATCATTGTTTAACGGTGATATTTGATGGTAAAAACTAAAAACAATTACAAAGCAAAAGTTCAAGAACTAAGATTAATTAAAATTTTATATAGGAACCAAAAGTAAAAATTTGAAAGAGTTGAGACTAAAAACATAATTAATTCTAAATTTTATGCTATTTAGGACCACATTTTAAAGATATTGATTAACAGCAATAAGAAATTAAGGCTTTTTTTTTTTTTTTTCAATGGATGACTGTGACAATAGTTGTCAAAACAAATGGTGAGAGCTCCACTGATTTGTGACAAAAGCAGCTGGGGCATTCATCTTAGGTAGTAGAATTGTTCCCTAAGGTTGGTTCTAGTAGTAATACTAATTTATGTAATTAAGCATGTGATGTTTGCCTCAGGGCAAAACAAACAAGAGATTATTAGTGAAAATAAAACAACTAAGGTGTTTCAGTTAATACATTGCGACATATAGGGTCCAAATCGATCTCCATCTTTTTTATGGTGCAAGATGTTTTACTATCGACCTTTTTAACCTGTTCATAATACAAACTATTTTTTAAGAATAATAGTCAATGAATCAACAGCAAAAAGTACGTATAAAAAATAGTATTTGATGTTTTTAATTTAAGAAATTATAGTTACCAAGATTGTATTAAAAAGTATAACTTTTTCAAAAGTTGAGAAAGAGAATTTGAAGAAGAATAGGTCACCAGTTTCACCTGCCTCGGAACATACAATAAAATAAATAATCACGAGATGTCTTTATAGTTTATACATTTGGCTTATTGAATGGCTAATGAAACTAATTCATTCACGTTTGACAATAGAAGTACGAAAGTAATGCAATTTCTTTACAAAAATTACTTCACTAGAGAATTAATTCGCAAGATATTAATATATGTCTGGTTGTACCAAACACGCAGGACCAGGTCAATTCCTTGTTACTTGTATTTATTAGTTTAAATTTAGGAGAAATTTTACTTACCAATTGCCCCTAGTCATCATCTATGGGTTGACCGTTAGGTTGCTTTAGAACTTAGGGTCACCGAATGACTCACCACGAAACCACCTACGTGGCTTCCACGACATCTATTCTGCGTACTATGATTATGATAGAAGATTAGAAGTCACTACCATTCACCACCACATCTTGTTATTTTCATGAGAATAAGTTTCAAACACATAAATTAGAAAATAGAAAATATAAAATTTTAATATAAATATTTATAATTTTATTAAAATAAAAAGTGCATTTATTCATCTTCACATGAATATAGGACTGTCATTGCGCACAAAGAATTGGGTTACAATTAAATTTAGCAAATAATACTAATATATTATATATTTATAACCTTGAGAAGAATCTCAAATAGTCAGATTAAATAAAATACAAATAGAATATTTTTTTATCATTAATTATTAGTGTTGGTTTTTATTAATGAAGAAATTCAAATTCATGATTTTTCTCAAATTCATGATTTTTCTCTTTTTTTTTCTTCCTTCACTACCAAACCAATCTTATATTATATCTTCAAATACAAATAAATTTTGTTTTTTAAAAGCCGTTAAACATGAGTGTCAATGCTATGCAAGTCTGATTTTTGGCTCATTTAGCCTTTGATTGGTTTACTGATAATAATAATAATAATAATAATAATAATAATCAATAAATATGAGGAATAAAATAAGATGAAAACATTAAATTATCACTATTTATTTATTTGAGTAAAAAAAGATAAGAAATTTTTTTTTATGAGATTTACAAACAAACAAAAAAGCTTACTCCCTCAAAAGAGAGAAACTGGAGAGGAAAGCTATTTCTTTCTAGACCAAACACATAATTAAAAGATAAAATAAATAATCTTAATTGTTAATAAAAATAAATACTCAACATTACGTTTACATGCATAATACAGTAAATTGTAAATAATTAAAATATCAACAATTTGATTTTCTTTTCTTTAAAAGATACTACAAATCCATTATTTTGAAGCAAGTGGAAGTGGTAAAGGCAGCAATTGACAATTGTCCTGTTGGCAGGCAGAGACAGGTGGCGCTGCCACCGGCTTTGAAGGCTAATTGGAGGTGGCACTTGGCTTGGTCTGTGATGAATCGTGACGGCTGAAAACATGTGATGACTGATTATGATTTATGACATAACACCATGGAATGTTCAATTATTTTGTTCTCCTGTGGGATGGAGCTAGATTGCCATTTTCTTTGGAAGACAAATTAATAAATTTATACTCAGGTAAAAATAGTAATTGTAATTTCTATATTTTTATCTATTGAATAGTTATATATTTAGATTCAGATTCGTTACCCACATTTTAATTGGTTTGAATATAATTTTTTTATTATATACTTGTTCGGTAATTTAATAAAATATAAGTATTATTATAAAAATTATATTAATGATAAAAGCAATAAAAATAATTTGAAAACAGAATATAAAATTTTAGCCCTAAATATATAAAAAAAAATTGATTTATGGTTCTAAAGTATTATAAATAAAAATCTTCAACATAATTAAAAAGTTGAATAAATATATACTATTAGTGTATTGTCAACCAAGAAAATGCCGGCTTATATAGGCTAAGTTATAAGTCTTTTTTTTTTTTTGCTGGAAAAGAAAAGGAAAGAAGTAGTTTAATATTATGTAGTATATTATAATACTCTTCTACTTCATTATATTTAAGGTTTTGACATAAATATTAAAAATATTGTTAATATTTAAAATTTCATATACATTATTATGTAACTTCTTAGTATAATATTTTCTATCTTTCTCATTAATTAGAAAAATTCATTTACTGCACAAAAACAATTACTCCAAATAAGGGTACTCCATGAAGAAAAAAAAATACTTAATACTTTATTGAATTTATAAAACGATAACTACTGTAATTTGAAACTTTTTTTTTTTTCCAAAAGACATATACTACTTCATTTATATTTATCCAAAGTTAGAAGTGATTTTGATTATTTTTTACAAAATTAAATGAAAAGTTAGTTGAAAACTGAAAAATTAGCTTATTAAACTATAAAAATTTGATATAATTAGTGTTGAAGTAGTTGAAAAGTGTAAAATGATAAAAAAAATATATGATTATTTGAAAAGGGTAATTAGAAAATTTAATAAATATATTGGAGATAAAAATAGAAGAAAATATAAAAAACTAGAAGTTAACATTTTTTAAAAATGGTACTTCAAGTAGCATTAAAAAAATGCTATAAGCTACTAAGATTATGCTTAGCAAAACTAGCTGAAAAGCTAGTTGGAAGCTAAAAATCTAATTAAATTATAAGTGTTCAATAAAACTAATGATTGAAACAACTGAAAAGTGTAAAATAATAAAAAAATAATAAAATTATGATTTATTTAAAAATGATGATTAAAAAATTAGAAAAATATATTGAAGATAAAAATGAAATAAAATATAAAAAATTAGAAGCTAGCGTTTTGAAAAATATTACTCCAATTAACGTTTAAAAAAATATTAGAAATTATTAAGAAAACTTGTTTATTGAATGGCCAAACAAAATTTTTAGTTAGTAAAAAAAGTAGAAGGTAGTTAAGATATACTAAAAAAAAGGTTTGTTTGAGTAACAGTCAAAAAAGTTTTTTAACTAGTAAAAAATTTAAAACAAACTGAAATATTAAACCGAACATAGCCTTTTTTTTTATAAAACTCAATGTATAAATCTTTTTGTATTGATTATTTTTAAACTAAAATATCCCTAATTAAATAAGAGAAAGATTGTATTGATAAATGTTTAAAAAAGAGAAAAGAACATTAATGATACAACAGTATTTTTGAAATATATATATATATATATATATATATAAATTTAAAAGAAATTTAATATTATTAACTAAATTAATTATTTTCATTAATATTTATGAATTAGATAATTAGAACTTATACCCAAAATGAAGATAGTGATATAAAATAGAAACGAAAGAGTAAATTCACCCAACTTTAATGCAAGCAAACCTAAAATCAAGTTGCAAAAAAGGTTACCCAAAAAGAGAGAGGGAGAGGCTACCAAAGTCAACTGATTGATTATTGCATCTACTAACATTAGATATAACTTAACGAGACCAGAACAATGTACACAAAATCGAATAAGGTTGAAGAAAATGAAGCTGTGTCTACTGTCTAGAGTGGCATTTGCAGCCCACATGTATCTATATTTTTACGTTAAATCAAAGAAAGATGCTTAAATTATCGGGAGTAACTTTACACTCGACACATATAAAATATTTTCAAACGTGTAATCAAATTGCACGAAAAGGTTCACAAAAAAAAAAAAATGCACGAAAGGTCCAAATATTTTAATTAAGGACTTTACTAATAAGTATTCCATTGATATTAAAATTATAATAATTCATACATACTACTCAATTAATTAAACTAGACTTCCTTCTCAAACATATTAGGATTGCTATTTAGTACCGGAAAAAAGACATAAATGCACCAAATTACTTTCCTACTAATTAGTGCTTCCCTAATGTAAAATGCAAACATGTCTTTAAACAATAGACACAATTTCATTAAAAACAATATATTTTATTACATTAAAGTGAATATAGTTTTAATAAAACTTAAATAGATTTCTTCCAATTTTTCTTCAATATTTTTCTATCATTGCCTTTATCATTGATGAAATATTTTTTTCTACTCAAAATTCTTGCTAAATGAAATACATCAATGATCATAAAAAGTTATTTCTTTGTTAAGATGAAAAATCACTAATAATATAATTTAAAGAATAAAAAAACACTGATTGAGATTTTTGATGCTTCAGACCTTCACTAATTGTCATTTACTCTTTTAAAGGTTCCGTTGGTTACCTTTTCCTATAAGTTCTTTGACTCAGATGTGTATCCTCAAAATGTCAAGTATTTTAAAATATAATTTGCAGCAATAATATAAATTACAGACAATAATCTCTAGTAAAAATTATAAATTCACACACATTGGTAACTATCTAATATTCGTATCCAATAATAATAATAACTCAATAATAATAATTCGAGTACTTAACAATTTTTAAATTTGTTTTATTTTATTAAGACAAATTTTCAAACTTATTACACGAAGTTATGCCAAATCCACATCTTCAAAAAAATATTTAAGAATCGTTTAAAAAATGACTACGTAATATCTCTTTCTAAAATCGCCAGACTTTGTTAATAGATTCAACAAAAATGAAACCCCGCGACTCATTAGATGTTTGACCAATTTCAGTATAAAAAAATGCTGAGTAGTTTTACAAAACTTCCATGCATTCCTGTTTCCCCTTTTTTAATTATTTTTTTCCAAAATAAAGAGAAGTGAAAAATTAATCCATTGTAGGGTAGCTTGTTGTGGGGATAGAGTTTAGTAATTAATATTCAATTCAATGCTGAAGAAAGAAAATACCAGAGTCAGAACAATAATATCAACTTCAAAAGCAAAATGGCTTCAACCATTTGTGAAGTAATGAATATCCATGAACTGCCTTATTCACAATTACTCAACAACAGAAGAAAATGAGCCAACAGAATGTTTAAGACTTCTCATGCCTCAGAAGGATATCCAAGTGCCACATGATTTCAAAGAGGTCCTGGAAAAGTCCCACTCTCCCTCTGTTCATTCCACCTTTCAACCTGCCACAATTTATGCCACACAAAATTTAAAATAGAGAAATACTAACCCACCTAGTGGAAATTACAGAATAAAAAAAAATTAAATATAATGTGTTGTCGTGGTTTGACTTTGACTTAGTGATCCTGTTGTGTTGCAAAGTGGTTAGCCTATCCTTGTGTGGTAAGTAACGTCCTTCATGTGGTATAACACCGATCTTTCAAATTTGTGACAAAATTAGATACATAATTTGCTTTATGCACAAGTGGGCAAAATATATTAGCAATTCTAGGAATGCCCAGACATTAAGTAGAAGAGAAGGCATTTTGGTGAATAAACAATGTATGCGAGGCAATCCTTGCTTAGGAAAAAGGCCAGCGGAGAATCTACACACAAACAAAATGCATATATTCCCACCAAAAACTTGCAACATTTAAAGCAAGGGTGCAGGAGCACAGCTAATGCAACGGCTAAACAGTATAAACTGAATAATGTGAAGTCACTCGAGTATACTTTTCCTTTGCCCTAGTGCATTTGGGAATGCCTTACATCTGAAATAAACTAAACCACCATGATTTACATTCATCATATCTGAAATGTACACAGTTGTTCATCTTTGTATGTGATTGTTCAGACTTCAGAATCATAATGAATTAAATTTGTTTTGAAGACTGTGTCTCAGACCTCCAGATTTGACTCCTCTAAAGTAAGAAAACATGTTAAGAAAGAGAATATCCATCCATGATTAAGCTATTGAAGCTGCTCCCTCCCATTCATCACTGCTTTCGCACCAAGGGTTTACGGGATTAAGGTGGATACACTCTTACTTCCTTAATATACACACCTTCCCACTTTAGAAGACCTAAATCCCAAACTTCCAAGTACGTGAATTACAAAATGTCTATGTGAGATATTATCCAACTTCAATCAAAAGCCTCAACTTCTTTCATCTACAAAAATACAAAATTACCCAACTACTCTTCTTTTGATATGTCCAGGATGCCATCTATCAGTATTATTAATTGCCATAAAAAATGAAAATAATGAATCTTACAGAGCTTTGATTCAAAGGGCTAACAATTAACAAATAACATAGTAGAAACCAAAACCAACATAGTAAAGCAAAAGATTGTTAGAAAACTACCATTAAAATGATGTACACTAGCTTGTAAAAACATTGATTAGTAATGCTGTAAATAAGTAAAGGACATTGGGAACACAATGATTCCTATCACAACCAAAAACAAAAAGAAATCTATAGTTCCTAACTGTATAAAACACAATCTCATGAACCATTGAACACCACAAATCACATTAACTTCGGCTATGGCATCAAGTTATACATTAAAGTACATATGAAGTCAATTCCAACTAAACCAATAAGTTAGGGGTTGCTTACCCATTCACCCGGGCAAAGGGAGCGGTAATATTTAGCAAATCTCTCACATTCACCTGAGTTTTCAGCCTTTGCTGCCAAGCATCTGTAATTAAAATCAATATTAAGTAAAAGATTCTAGATAACATTTTCACAGAACCACATAGCCAATGACAGGAAATCCACCTGTGAAACTCTATGTAGCGAGTGAAACAATGTCGGGTTTGATTTGTTGTAGGAAAACGAAAATCAGCAGGTGCAGTTTTCAGTTCAATCTAGCAGGAAGTAACAAAATATTACGTTAGCAGGCAAAATCTACAGATTTACAGAAGATAGGAACATACCAAACCTGTTGCATCAAAATTCAAATTAAAAAAATAATAATAATAATACAGCAAAAAGCTAGAGGGTGATTTTGTATCTGGCCTCTAGTTTCAAGCAATTAAGATAAGCATGCCTCAAATATATTATCCATACCCTCCTCAACTCATAGAACAAAGAATGACTTGTATGAATAATGAATGTCCAGTGGCAACAGAGACCAGAACACATCTTGATTCAGAATCTTATGTAAATTGCATAATGAAGGGGGTTCAATACCACGATTTATAGTGAAAACAACTTTGGACAGCTAACTCAAAATATCAGGATCAGAATCTTAAAAAAAAATGCAGTAGCATAGTTGCATGGCATTTGGGTGTAATAACTAAGATATACAGGAAATGTAATCATAAGTAACAAATTAGAAATAGAAAGCAAACATTCTTGGAAACAAAATTCAAAATAATTTTTCAGGGAAGCAGACACATACGAATACACTATCTGTGAGTATCTTCAAATAGGTATGGTAAAACTATGGCTAATCAAATTTCTAGATCCTTGTACTTTTGGGGGTGTTCAAATAGGTGTCTCTATTGTAACGGGGTGGGACCTTAAGAATGTATAACTTTTAAGTCCCTGTAGTTCTAACTTTTAAGAATGTATAACTGGATTCCTGCTCCTGCCATTAGAGGCTGGGTTCATGAATTCAATCATTTTTTTTCTGAAAACAATATAGATTTCAAAAGTTTGCAACTGGATCCTATAGTTTAAAATTTGGAAGTGATTCCCTTGATTGGGATCCCTGAATCCTAATTACCAGTGAATGACTATATCAGTGCTCAGATGATAGAACCCAACTAATTTTTTTTTTCTTTCAAAACTATACGAATTAGCAACCCAATTGCAAACTTTCCGAAGACATATTTTAACATAAAAAAGGGCTACATATTAACTAAACTGTATAACATAAAACTATCAATCAAACAGGGTTAATATATTTCTCTTCAATAATCTAGCTTTTTTTCCCTTCAATAATCTCAATCATTGGCTAAAACAACAACCTCAAAATTGAATGGCTGAACCCGATAAGAATATTAACTAGCAAGCACCCTAATCTATAAATTCCGGAAATGCTACTCTTTTCACATAGAGGGAGAAAAATCAATTCACCACCTCACTTGTTGTAAGGACAAATAGCCAGCGGTAAAGTGATTCGATAGATCGGAAAGACAATATAAATTTAATAACAGATTAATATGCTACACCTCAAAAAGATAACAAATCGGAATCTCGAATGGCAAAAATAAGAAAAAAAAAATGAAAACGGAGATTAATTGAACGAAATCGTCGAGTTTGTTATTCAGTAATGAGAATCAGAGTCGGAGAAAAATGGAAACCTACCTCCGCCATGAGTCAGACTCGATCAACAGATGGGACGAAAAAAAGCGCATCATAGTAAATAAAATATAAATAAATAGTAACCAGTGGATTGCATGGGCCTCAAAGTAGGCCCAATTACACATTTTGATTCATTTACAATTTTCTTCCACTACCAATCAAAAATCAAATACATCCAGCATAGTGAAAAAATAAAAAAACTCTTCTTGTAAAATTCATACAAAATCAGTAAGGTCTATATTGATTTCTGATCCATATGAATCTTACGGATTATCTATAAGTTATGTTAAAAATATGTTTTACGAAATAATTTAAAAATAATGATACATGTAGTTCTTAAACTTATAATTTTTGAGTTATTAACACGACGCTCCAATCAACTGAATTAACGGATTAGTTATGTTAAAAAATAATTAATGTCACGATATAATACTAAAATTTCTAATGTATATTTAATATACATATAAGTTTACATAATAAATTTTATAACAATTAATTTTGATCTAATAATGAATTTTTTACATATATAAATTTTAAATAAAAATTATAGGTTTAATAAAAATTTATATATGTAAAAAAAATACATTATTAGATCAAAATTAATTTTTGCAAAATTTATTGTGCAAACTTATATGTATATTAAATATACATTAGAAATTTTAGTATTATATATAGCGACATTAATTATTTTTAACATAATTAGTCTATTAATTTAATTGGTTAGAGTGTTGTGCTAATAATGCGAAAGTTCGAAACTTGCATACATTGATTAGACGCAATTCTTGAAATCGTTCAATCCAATTTAATCTAATTAGATTTTTTTAGGTTGGATTGAATTGATTTTAGTTTAATGAATCCTATTAAAATTGGATTAGGTGACACTATTAGAGTTTTAAACCCAACCAAAATCAATCCAACTTGTATACAATTAAATTACTATACAAAAATCCTAAACTAAACACATTTCATTCTCAAGATAATACATGATTTTGAAGTTTATCTTTTTTTTTGTTTATTTAAGATATACATGGTTTTATAAATGATACTGTAAATATATATTTATGATTTATTTTATCATATGAATAGAATAATATTTTATGAATATTGATTTTTTTAAAATATTCTTATTATTTTGTTAAAAAATATTCTTACTATTTTGAGTTTGAGAATTTTTTTAATTTTTTTTTCAAGACATAAAGATGTGAGAATTTTTTAATGGTCCAACCCGATAACCAATCTAATTCAATCCAATTGAATTGGCAAAATAAAAAAGGTTAACCCAATCCAACACAACTCAATTAAATTGAATTGACTTTGGTTAAAAAAAATAGACAAAATTCAACTCAATATTAGGGGTGTTCACGCGCCGATTCAGATCGATTTTGACCAAATTCAAGACTCAACCCAATTAAATTTGATCGGTTTGGTTTGGTTCAGTTTAGTTCGATTCGGACTAACGATTCGATTTCATAATGTCTCTGCCTCTCACGAGTCACTACTCACACTTTTCTCAGCCTCTCTCTCTCAGCCACTCACTTTGTAAATATCTATTTAATATTTATATTTTTTTATTGTTGGGCTGGTGGCCCAGTGGGCTGGCCCGGCCTTGGCCAGGTTTTGGCCCACATTTTGTGGTCCGATCCGTTTTAGTTCAGTGGGTTAAAAATGTCAATGCAGCCAACTTTTTTTCATGGGCTAAACGGGTTGGCTAGTTGGGTCAGACCCGTTTTGCCAACCCTAGAAGAGAACTCTTGCTCAGTTGCTCATTTAGTGACTCGTGAGTCAGTTGAGGCTCAAAAGTGAATTTGCAGTCGAAACGATGAATTTTTTCTTTTAAAAAAAAGAATGTGCTCAAAAGTGCTTCTCAAAAATCGGCCGGATAAATGGGTTTTCACCGAATGCGCGCGGTCTAAAATGGGTCACTTCCTTAACCGATCCACTACTAAACTGGACCAGACAGGTCATCAATCCGATTTTCACAACACTGGATTAAGTAAGTGATATTATTGCCGAGATGTGAGAGAAAGTTTTACACAGAGATCTGTTGCAGAGCAAAACTTTGGATTCGAAGCTGCCGCAATCTGTTACGCTTTCATTGAGAAGAGAAAGAGGCGGCAGCAGGGTTTTGGCAAGACGATAGCACTCACTACGCGGGAGAGTGAAAACTCAGAAGTTGGATCTAATTGAACTTTTAAAATAAATCAAAGGATAAAAAAAATATAGCTTTCTTTAACAAGAAATTGGATAGATTAGATTAGATTACATTAGACTAGACTGAATTAGAAATGATATTAAATGATTTAAAATAATAAAATAATTATTATAAAAACTCTTTTTTATGAAATTATAAAAGTTAATCATTTCAAATTATGTAATAATATTTAATTAGATGACAAGTGTTTAATTATCGAAAGTTAGGATCTTTTATTATTTATTTTTTTAATAAATACTTTTAAGTATATAAAATAATTTATTTAGTAGGAAAATTCATGCTTAATTCTCATTATATGTAAAATTTTCTTGAATCAACAATAGTCATACACTCTGAATCATAATTATGAAACTCGTTCTCTTTAGTCATATTCTCTCCTAAATCTTTGTATTAAGCAAAGTTTCACAGCTAGGCATATCTAGGTGGCAGAAATTATTCACATTTGGTTTGTTTGCTTCATCATACTGTAAGACACTTAATTTCAGTTAGAGTACCCTTTGAAAAGGATCTCCCACAACTAAGGTGATATCTGACCACTATTGAGTTGGTAAATTCTTTTGCTTCAATGTAGGAACCATAATTCCATTTAAAATAATGTAATTATTAATCAACATCGAATTTATCACAAATAAAAGAGTCAACTCAACTAGATTAATAGCAATTACAGATGCAATCAACATGTGAGAAATCTGCAAGCATTTGGTGGCCAAGAAAACATTCCTAATAATTCAACCTTGTTGGCTTTACGCCAGCCTCAATGGTTTGCTGAAATCAGCATTCATACCTTAGTGTTTAGTTTAGCATGATTTTAGACCAACAGACAAACTTACAGAGGCTTCCCATAAGAACCCATTCTAATTAAACCACAGCCATGAGCCTCTCAAAATTTACATGTCATCTAACATTAGAGCAACAAAACAAACAACGACATAACATTAGTAGCATTTACTAAAATTAACGAATAAGTTAAAGGGCTGAATGCTGAGTTGTTATACATAAATGAGTAAGGTATTTTCTTCTTTCCTGACGCTTTCCTCTTTCTTCTTGTAGGAAAGTTTTTCCTATTTGACTCTGTAGCAATGTAAGTTGCATAGTTTGGTCCCGCATAAAACCGCTTTACAAGAACTCAATGTCATTTTCCTGATGTTCAAGAATAATAGAGGCAAGAGCAAGTCTATATGCTGTAGATCCTAAATTCCTGACAAGTACGTATATTTCCCTCCTCTTCTTCATAGGCATCTCCTTCCACTGTTCCTCTCTCAAATGAGATAGTAAAACAGCCTCACAAAAGCCCCCTGCTACTAGACTCTTGCTGCAATGTCATTGCACTCGGTAAGATTCTCCACAATGAGACATTTATATTATATATTAAAGTAAAAAATGGATAAGATTTCACAACCTTCCTTGAACAGAAGCTGTTGTGACAAAGCCAATAGGCCACCGGTGAGACTTGCTAGCAATTGAATCATCTGGTATCTGCATTCCCCATTTACCAGAGGAATGTTCTTTGAAGTATAATCGCATAGCAGATTGAGACATTTGAAGTCCCTCTTCTCTTTTCTCACAACTGCAATGACAATATATATAATTATATTTAAGATATTGACATTATGCTGCATTATAGTTTTTAAATTTAACATCTACTCCAAGCAACAGTAGAAGAATCTATGCTGTTTTGCTAGCTGCTATCCTTCCCCACATTCTAGCCTACATTTAATTGAGAAATTCACAAAAGAATAACTTTTACAGAAAAAAAATAGTTACACATCATATTCTATTACCCTGTACCCCAACGAAACATAAGTGTTGGCCAAAATCAAAATCAGCAAAATTTATGAGAATAATGGACCATATCCAACCAAGAGAGGAAATTAAAATTAACAAGGAAAGGAATTTGTAATTTCAATGTTAATTACCTTGAAGTCCATAAAAATATATCAGAAGGATATGGTGCACAAATAACGGCACCCTCTTCAAAACATCCTTCCTTGAATGGACGAAGATGAACTCTTACAAAACATAGCTTATGGTCATAAATGTCAGAGCTTCTATGCCTTGGATCAAGCTTTAGTTCACCATTAATAACCTTAGAGATTCTAGCCTTTCCATCTGCTGCATAAGGAAACAATAACAATTGACCAGTTTTGGTTTCATTGAGGAAAGTAGTCAGCATACAACCTGTCCTCACTACAGTTCCATCAAACGAATTACTCCCGGAGTCAGAATTTAAAATTTCAAAGTTTCCACGGCAAGGGTTTGGTAATGAATTAGCATTAGTCAAATCTTCCCTAGTTGATAGATCAGGAGTCTCCATTGCATTAATCACTTTGTCAAAAGTAATGCGAACAATACCCCATGGAGGCAGTATGGGAACTCTTAAATGCCTTATCACAGGAGGACGGAGTTCTTCTTTTTGATTAAATGCAGCAGCTTTAGCTTCCATTAAGCAAGAGTATGCCTTACAATCTGGGGAATCAGAAGGGAAAAATGGTAGCCCCATCTAGATAAACAGAAAAAGGGTTTTGTGCAAGATTTATTAGCTACATAAAATAGCAGCAAAAATGAATTTTTATGCAGTAGGGGGTGCAAATACTTACTTCACATGAAATCCAGTGCTTCTCTTGCAAACCTATTGCATGTGCCCCATTAGAGATGAGCGGAATCCAGAAGGCTTTGACCCAACTTAAGGGAAGTATAACAGACCATCTAGAAGACAATCACAGAAGCATTTATCATACAGTACATAATAAGGAAGGTTTTGACATAAATACTTCATGGCTTCATGCATTGCAAGGAATCATGTTCAATCTAAGCAGGGAATTAAAACAAATTATGATTATTATTGTTCTTGTTCTTGTATATCTTAAGCAGGTGATCACAAATACCTATCATTTGTTTTCAAGAATACAAGCTAAGCAATACTACTAGATAGAGTTCATAAACAACAGTAATTTCAAACAAATTAAAAGGATAAATAGATTAAAGACGTTACCCTATAATCAATTCCTTCATATCCTTTTTTAAAAGAAGAATAGGGCAAGATCTCGAGCACTGCACCTGAGTTGAAGAGTTGCCCTCTCCAGAATCTATATCATCAAGGCAGAAATTAACCATACGTTCATGGTGTTTCTCCTTGGAAAGGACACTGTCTTCCACTGGAGGCCTCAACCCTCTGGTGGTAGCATACCATAGATCGTCAATATTGAACTGGCTGTCTACAAGTTTAGAACTTGATAATGAAGATAAATCTTTATTCTCTTCCAATATTCCTCCCAATTCAGCAAGCTCTTTGTATTTCTTTTCTTGTGCATCACTCGGAGTCTTGGTTGAAATGGACTCCACTGGAACAACAGTCTTCTTCCATGGCAATTCTCGAGGATCCTTGACATTAAGAGATAGCATAGCACAAGAAGAAAAATAATCCTCATTTTTCAGTATGGATGAATTTCTGATCTGAGAAACAGACTCTTCTTCAATAGGCACATGTTCCTTCAATTGCCAATAATTCTCTGAAATACTGTAATGCCATGAAGAAAAATAAGCCATTTCAGATCATTAATGTTTAAGAAAATGGGGGAAATGTTTTGTCTAAATTAAATAACAAACCTTCCAACAGCATGTAATACTTTTTGAAGAAGTTGAAATGTCCCTAATCCAATTAATTCTAATTTTGCAAGTTGACCCTCAAGGGAAAAGCAATTAATTGAGATGCCTCCCTTCTCCATCTGCATAAAACAAAGCATATATTGTGAGTGTTTATGTATAGTTTACAGTTCTATTCTTCAACATCAGCAGGGAAATTAAAACCTTGGCCAAGCAACACCAACCAAATTAGTGATGATTCATCTGACAAGAATTTTTATCTGAAAAATAACATTTTCTCAACTTTTAACATTTAAGCAGTTTTCTAGCAGGATTAATATTAATTGTGATTTCAGACCAAAAAAAAATCATATTAAGTTACATCTTAAAGAAATAATGACAAGCTAGTGAGACAGATGGACCTATGATCATCTGAATCTTCACACTGTCAGCTCAGATATAAATCCATATTAGGTCCCACCACCCAACCATGCTCATTGTTGTAATGAAATATGCCACTGACATGAAAGCCTTTCAAATGGACAATGACAGAGAATGCCACAGTAAAATGAGATTACTTGTTTAACATTAACCTATGGGAGAATTGGTTTCACAAATTTCTCCCTGTTTTTATGTTTATCAAGTACACATATTGATAGACTCATAAAGGCCATGACAAAAATAAACGAAAATAAGCCAAAGTAGTTAGAGTAGATGTATAATTGGTTAGGGTTGGTTTGACAGTAGTTAGTTACTGAATTAGTCGGGTTTCTAGCTTAAATAGTAGAAAGGAAGTATAAGATCACCCGTTCTGCATTGTCACTTAGCATTTAGGAAAAGAACATTAGCTTCATTTGGAAGGAGAATTCACTTGTTCGTACTTCTGTTATTGACACAAATATGATTTCTCAGTCCTTTCTATCTAAACTTTCAGACTCTGATTTTGAGTTTATAACCCAAACTACGAAAAAAAAAATACAATTGGATGGTCCATAGAAGAAGCTAAAGAAGAAAGTGAACCTCTTTCTGGCAGGCAATTTTTAGATTATCGTATCCTTCTTCAAAGGCAGAAGCATGTATCCACACCCATAGACGTCTAAATGAAGAACCATGCTTCATTTTGCCTGATTTTTTTTCACTTGACTCCACACCATGTTTGTTTGAATCATTACCAATGTCATGTTGTCCAAAAGAAGTACAATGATTTCTTCCATCTAGCTCTGTACTCATATTTTGTTGGGAACTTGGTTGCCACATGTAGGTTACAGGAGCAATTGGCTGAGAAACCGGTGCTCCACATTGATGCAGCTGTCAAGAAAGAAAAATTAGTTTAATTTAACCAAAGCAACCAAGCAGTTACTGGAGTCAGCAACAGGTCACCTACTATTGCACTTCCATAGGTTACACTGTAAAGAACAGAGTCATCATGATTTCCAGGATGTGGTGTTGTTGCCGGATACGGTTCCAGCACCATTCTTAATACTGACATTAATGAATCCTGTATACAAGAGTCAGCCTTAAATAAAACTAATAAAATTAAACCATTACTTTTTCGGGCTGAGAGCCCGCAATAATTATTTGATACATGCATTCAATATGTTTGAATCAGAACATCAGTTTAGTGTGTCTTTTAGACTCAGATGTGTAACAATGAAAAAGAAGAAATTTCCAACAAAAAAGCTAAAACTAAAACTAAAATAAACTACCTCTCGACCCTCCAATTGGACGGCAGTATAATAGCTTGCATCATGTACAAACACCCCTTGTTTGAGCCTTTTCAAGAGCGCCCTCGAACCTTTACCCCTGTGTAAGCACATGCACAATCCTTGTTAGTGTTTCCAAGGGAATGTTAAAACACTCAAAAGCTTGTTGCATCATGTTTCCATAATCCCATTCAAAAACATCCCAACAAAATCAAAGTATCTAACGACCGTAAACCATGAAATTAATTAGCTTTAAGTTCCCCCATAGACTCTTTCATAAGCTTTTAATTTAACCCAAAAAGACCTACCTTCCTTGAAGACACAAAGGAAGGTGGTAACCCCAAAGCTTGGTCATAGCAAACCGCTTTGCATGCCAAACATGAGTTCTCAGCCTCTTGGTTCCATCCCCAGAAGTGCAAAAACCATTCTCTGGGTTTTTCTTTAGTTCATATCTCCGACGAACACACCGAGGAAGCTTCTTTAGGTGATCCTCCTCCAAACCTGATCTGGCAAGGGCTTTATCAATTATCCCCAGTTTCTGCCTCTTTCTTCTGCACCCTTTTCTTGCAATTTGGTTATCAAATGCAGTTGTCCTTCTTCTCTTGTTCCTTTGAGACCTATAATCACTGTTTACTCTATTTTCTATGATAGATTGAAGACTCTGGATTTCAAGAGCACGGGATTCAGCATATTTCTGCACATTGATTTTTCGAGGTGGTGGTGGTGGTGTAGGTACTGAAACTTGAGGTTTTTTTGGTTCCATCAGTAACCATGGTAAAGAACTAAGCAAAACCAAAAAAAACAAAATAAAATCAGTTAACAACTTTGCATTGTACAGACACAAATTATGCTGTAAAGCGTAAATAAAACCCTTGGCTTAATTGGAATATCCAATCAGAATTGAATTTACACCACCATAGTCCAAAAGGAACTAGATGGGGCATATAGAGATGTTGTAAATGAAATATACTTTACCAAGGCTCCTATCTGCTTGGTTAAATAGTATCATTTGCCTTTAGGAAACATAACAGGCAAACCAAAACTATCATAGAAAATTTCTCAATCCCTAATTCACAGATTCCCATATTGCCTAACTAACCAAAAAATAGAGATAACCAAATCACTTGTCTCCAACAACAATAATAAAAAGAACAAATGCATACCTGCCAGGTTAGTAGAGCCTGATGGTATTGGACTGTTGGTACTGGTAGAGCTGTGCAAATCAAATGAATAAATTCTTTATCACCTAGATGCAAAAGTGGGAACTGCAAAGACAGACATATCATGGAATACAATAGTTTAACCAATTTATTTAACTACGACTACTGGGATTAAAACAGATCAAGACAGTTTTTTCCTAATTTCTAATGCTTACTTTAGAAACTACAAATTAACCCTCGACTTAATTTTGAAAACTGGAACCACCAAATCAATACAACTATTATCCGCGTTGCAAAGTTGAACTTAAGGATGACTCAAGCTTGGTAGTTGCAAGCTATCAACCACTACCAGCATCATTCAGAAAGTTACTAAAATCCCAAATCCCAATAACCTCTAAAAATAGCACACAGATTTTTATTTCCTGTTATTAGCCATGCTACGCACGAAAACGCTAACACTCATCCAACCCATGGAAACCAAAGTCACAACAAACTAGTAACTACCACCACAGTTCAAACGAAATGCACAAAACAAATAAAAAACAGAAGAGGATATTCTGGAACAACAAAGCGAGATTTGAAATTTGAAAGCAAAGAGGCAATTGAATAGAGGGAGAATTGGATATCTAGGATTGCAAAGGAAGGTTTGGTGGAAGTTAGTCAGAGAGTACCTTACCTGATTCACTCGCCGAAAGGAAAAGTATGGAGTACAAACACATTTTTCCCAAAAATAAAATAAATAATAATTATAAATAGACGGATATTGGGTCAATGTAGTCAAAACTGACTCGGTCATCGACCCGGTCAAGAAAATGAGTCAATGTCCGTTTATCATATCATATCTCAACAAAGTTATCTACAAGCTATTATTTATCTACAAATAACAGTATATTAATAAGGTATACATTATCTTATATTTAAATTAGATAACTGCCTATTATTATCTTATCAACATATTATCAATAAACAAAGGCCAAAAGTTCACACTTCACACTATAAATAAAACCTTACATGTTCTCTCTAAACACACCTTCATATAGTACTTGAACGCATTACTCAAGTTACTCATTCTCTACATCTTATACTGAGTTTCCACACTCAATTATTTTCTTATAAATTGATGTACTTGAGCGTCGGAGTGTTTTTCCTTTGTTTTGCAGATTCCTCCTCTAAGCAAAGCCTACACATCATCCGACGTGCAAAATTTGGAGTCCACATTGGCCACGCCTACCTCACACATGGAATTTCCAGATTTTGGTAAGAACACCTAACATCCAGAATAACACTAGAATGAAGAGAAGTTCATCCATACTCCTAAGAGAATTTCATTTCAGATTATGCAATTATTACATAGATATACTAATTTTATTTCAGATACATTCATTGACAGATAGAGATACATATGTACTTCAGCATCCAAAAAGTATAAACAAAACTACATAAGCTATTGCATCCGAGTATCCAACACTTCTAGGCTTCTACCAAAAAAACATCAACCACACAACATTAATACAAACACACATATTCCTCGAAGGCCTGAACAACAGTGATTCTTCAAACTTCAATCTCAGCTTGCATCAATGCACATATGAAAGAAAAAACATTAAATTAAATTATTACCAAATTGAAGTCTGAAAGACTGAAATGGAAACAAAATATTCGGGAATGGAGATTTTCAGCTACGACGCGCTGCGCTTCTCCGGCCTCCACCACAACAAAACACCCGCGCTGCTGCGATGCTCCCCAAACCTTCACTTCGGCAAGAATCACGGTGGACTGCGCCGGCGACAAACACCGAATAGAAAGGGGCTAGATTTGCGATGCCCTGCGCTCCTCCGGCCTCCGTGACAACACAGCCTCCACGACAACCAAACACTGACACTGTTGCGATGCTCCTCTGACCTTCACCCCGCAAGAATCACCGTGGAATGCGCCAGCGACAAACACCGAAGAGAAAGGGGAGAGGGTTTAGGGTGAAACCATTTGTTGGCAAAGTGGGTCGGCCAACCAAAAATGGATCGGACTGGCCTTAGCCCACCAAAAATACAGGCTTGATCGGGCTGATCCAATTTTATAAAGTGAGCTGAAAATATTAGCTCGCCCCACTGAAAGGTGCGTCGGGTCGAGCTGACCTATTTTTGTAAAGTGGGTTGAAAATGTTAGTTCGCCCCACTTTAAGGTGGGGTTGACAGACCAGTCCACCTACAAAATAAAAAAATAAAATTTTTTTTAAACAGACAAAAAAATTATTTCAGAAATAATTTTTTTATTTTTATTATTTATTAAAAAATATCCTTACTATTTTG
Source organism: Glycine latifolia (assembly GCA_013407115.1). Classification (NCBI taxonomy): domain Eukaryota; kingdom Viridiplantae; phylum Streptophyta; class Magnoliopsida; order Fabales; family Fabaceae; genus Glycine; species Glycine latifolia. The sequence continues at coordinate 6,600,380 of CM023947.1, forward strand.
AGTTTGAAATTTTCTTTTCAAGACATAAAGATGTGGGAATTTTTTAATACTCCAACCCAATGACCAATCTAATTCAATCCAATAGAATTGGCAAAATAGAAAAAGTTAACCCAATTCAACACAACTCAATTAAATTGAATTGACTTTGGTTAAAAAATAGGCAAAATTCAACTCAATATCAGGGGCATTCACGCGCCGGTTCGGATCGGTTTTGACCAAATTTAAAATCCAACCCAATCAAATTTGATCGATTTGGTTCGGTTCGTTCGATTTTCACAATTATTTTTTTGAAACTCAACTCAACCCAACTGATTCATAAAATGTTTGGTTCAGTTCGGACTAATGAGTTACTCATTTAAATTTGATCTTTTTCTTCTTCTTATAATTACTATTTTATATCATGATTCATGCAAATATTCAATATAATTTACACAATATTATCAATTCTATAAAAGTAGAAAAAATTAATTCATTTAATGTCATCAAAATAATATTCCAAATGAACTAATAGAAATTAAAACAAAATATTTTTCAACGATATTTACTATAATAGTTTGAATCACAATTATGTTCAACAAACTAATTTCTTACAATAAATTTTGTTGCAACTAAATTTGCTACAACCATATTTTCTAAAAAAAGAACAAAATATGATTCATTAATATTATAAGATGATAGAAAAAATAAATATGAAAAAAGATAAAACAAATAACAATGTACTTGAAAGTAATACCTTAAGAAGTTTCAATACTAGTAGTCACAACACTTGCAGTTTCAACACTTGGAGTTCTAATATTAGCGGTATTTAAAGTCAAACCAAACAAATCTAAAATTTTTAATCTATCCGGTTCAATTTTGATCGGATCTATAAATTTAAACCTGCGACCAAACTCGTACATGAACGATTTTGATCGGTTCAATTCGATTTTGACCCAAATACATAAATAACTCAACTCAAACTGTTCAGATCAGTTTAGATCAATTCGGATTCACGGGTTATCCATACTCATGAACACCCCTACTCAATATGGTTCACTCACACCCTTATACAGTGAATCATATTTTAATTAAAAAAATAATGTTTTTATCCTTTCTTTTCCAATATATTTAACGGATATTGTATACCATGTGCTACATGATACATGCTTGACTAACAAGTTTAAGATTCATGTTCAATTCATATTGACACAGTAGGTAAACAAGACCAAGAATATGAACAGTTAGCATGGATGGTGATTAAAATAGTCAAGATTCTAGCATTAACGATAATCACGGTACAATGCTAAACATGAACATAAAACCCAATGTCTACTCGAGAGTCGAGATGATGATGACAAAATCAACCTCGACTCTTAAATAGATGTGGCTATTGTTTTTTACCCTTTAGGAGATCTTTTACCGGGCATTTTTCTCTTTTTATGAAAATCATCTCACTTGAGATAATATCCAACCCTTACGAAAGGCAAATTGAACTCCTAGAGCGGTGATTTTCAGACCTCTACTAATGCAAATGGTCACAGGCAAAAAAAACAAAATATTATTTTTTAATAAAAAATTATGAATTTTGGATTTTTTTGAAACATATTACGAATCTGGGGTGGGATAACATGTCTAAAATGGGCATGACTGGTCACGCCCAGATTAAGCATGACTAGGGGGGTAGTCACGCCCAAATTAGGCGTGTTTCACCCCGTGGTGACACGTGTCACGCTTACATGAAGTGGTGTGTATAAAAACTTCAGAAAGTCATAACTTTTGACTGAAATGTCCGATTGAGGCAAAATCGGTGGAAAAATGCTCGAAATTGAGAGGAGAAGGCTTGGGAAAATTCCCAAAGGGGTTTTGGTCCACTATTTTTTCCAAAAAATGTCTCTAAGTACCTCAAAATTAGGATTTAATCTTCAATTATCCAACAAATTCCTTGTTTTTCTAATTTTTTAATTATTTAATTAGTTAATTTAATGCTATTTTTTATTTTTTTAATTACTTCTCTTAATTTCAAGCATTTTGACATATCGTACTTCTCAATCGGACATTTCTATCAAAAGTTATGACCGTTCGAAATTTATACACATATTTAATGCTATTCTTTTTTTTATGATTACAAAATAAATAAATTTTATTTAATTTAAATATCCAGTTACCAATAATATTTACTAGCCACAGTGATACACTGACACGTCACGTTACTTAATAGTCAACGTTTTTTTTTTTTACGATTAACTTAATCAATTTATTAAAGCAAAAGAATTAATATAATAATTATCCGAAAATGAAAGTTATTTTTATAAATTTTATTTAATATTATTAATTGTTATTTTTATCTAATTTTAAAGTATATTTAGACCTTTATTTAGTATTTTTTAATTTTATATTATTTTATTCAATATATTTTCTATATTTTTTAATATTATTTTATTTAATATAATTTCTAAATTTTTATATGGTTTTGTTTAATATTTTTTGGATTTTTTATATAACTAATTTTTAATATAATATTTTATTTAAAATGCTTTCTATATTAAAAAATTATTTACAATTTAAAAAACAAAAATTTTTAATTTTTTTAAAACCGGCCTCTATTTTAGTCATTAACACTTTTTGCGACGACATATTATTACAAAATGTGTTAGCGACCGATTAACGACAGATTTAGTCACACCAATTTTAGGCGTGTTACCCCACCTCAAATTGATAATATGTTTCAAAAATACCCCAAATTTATAATTTTTATTTACTATTTTTTCCAATGGTCACATACCAAACAATAAAAAGTTTAAGACATACTTTTCATTCAATACTTATATTTAACATTGTTACAATATTATTTATTTCTTTATGTCTCTTCATCACATAAATCTTTTTATTTTATTTTATTTAACGTTCATCACATCTATCTTAGCCTACACTTTTTCTCTCTAAATGCTAGTATTTATCTAAAAAACGAGTTTTATGCCAGCACTTGGAAATATAATTTGAGTTTACTTGTTGCTAGCAACAATAGTGATTTGCAAACAGTTCGTCATGTTGGATGGAAAACAAAACGTGAGCATGTTTCATATGCACTCTGAAAAATAGGATTGCGCTCTATAGGTTAAACACTTAAGAGCAGTATTATATAGCTCATTAAATAGGCCATGCTTGACCAGACTTTCAATTCATTCTACCAATAGTTTTGTTTGAGACAGAAACCTTTGGCCTCTTCAATTTGCAGATTTGGTTCGACAATTCACAAAATTGTACTGTATTATACTAAATGAAAATGAGCTAAAAATAAAACCACCCAATCTGTGAGATTTACGTAGAAAAACCAGCAGTTCCCGTGTATTTTACCAGCAAAAGCTGAAGTCAAGCTCCATCTGATTAACTATCGTTAAACTTCACCTCCGGCCAACTGAGGGATCATATGGACTCGACCAAAGAGCACCACTAACACCAGCACTATTGATGGCTGTTACTCCATTGCTTTCACCAACTGGTACCATACTCTCTCCTACTTGGCCAGCAGCCATCTGACCATGAACTCTCCCGTAAACATCAGCAAATGGACTGCTGCTGTGTCCAGGGGTAGCAGCCCCAAACAGATTAGGAGCTGTTTACATAGCAAAAATGCATCAGAAACATATATGTATAAAAATATCACATGAACAGACTATGACTCACTGAAGCAAGAAAGCTACCATTTACTCTTTTCTCAGCATTTAAAATCTCAGCTCGTAACACTTCAACTTCTCTTGCCATCGCTATCAGATTCTTCTCTTTTGCTTTCATGTAATCCACTAGCTCTATGTTTTTTTTCTTTTCATATTCAAATGTGCCACTATTACCCAACCAGATTTAAACAATTAATAGAGAAGTTACCAAAAAAAAAGAGATACTAGTAATTAAGAGGAACAAACTGCAACAAAAAGAATATGCAACAAGATGTGAAGGAATACCAAATATTTAAGAATTTAGGCATATAATGGCACAGCAAATCCTGACTTAAAGCATGATTTTATAGATGTTGAAAACACTTCAGTAAATACTTATGATCAGGAATCCATCATACAAATTTTGAACTAATTTTCTTTCCATTGTATGACAGTCTCACCTTATATATACCAATGACAATACAATAGGTGACTCACACTATAATGTCACTTGTGCTACCCACTTCAAAGATAACATGCCATATCTTGAATGCAATCAGATCCTATCAAGTTTATGCCTTGTTAGACTTGAGAAAACATGTTCTATTTTCATTTCTAGTAATGATAAATATTTACACGTGTCATCCTATTTTCAAATATTTGCAAAAGAACAGTGAAAACAAGAAACAAAAAGAAAATAAAGTGGCATTTTTTAAATTATTTATGGAAGCAAATGAAAAAAAGAAAACATTTTCTCAAACTAAATAGACTTAACATAGTGAAATGAAAGGAATAGTTATTGTAAGCAGCATGTGGCTTGGGTTCTTCCTAAAATTAGCTATTGGAGGAGTACTTGCTGGAGGAAAAAACAACAAATAAATTTCAATGATTGTTTCTTCATTTTTCATATCTTATTTTTTTTTAGTGGCTGTATAAAATATGCAGCTTTGGCTTATAGAATGTTAGTGTATGCCATTCTTATGTTATATCAACAACAATAAAAGCCTTTTCCCATGATGCAGGATTGGCTACATAGATCAAGATTTTCAATGGCGGGTGGCATAATATGGTGGAAGGCAAAAATTCCACCATATAAAATTATAAACATGCCATTGCAGCCTATGGTGCCACTATAGCAGGCCTCCCTTCACAAATTGCCTATGGCAAAGGGGTCAAAAAAACGCATGTTATAACATTATGGCAGCGCTATAACGGTTATTTAATAACATTGACACAGATCAATTGATGCCAATATGTTTTATCAAAAACCTAGTTTCCAGAAAGCCAGTTTAGACCCTACTGTAACAACATTAACTAAATACCCTGAGGAGTTCAGTACCAGTTCTGATTTACATGCAGGTGGAAATAGCCGTACAACGGACTTCAATACTCACCATAACCTCTGTTGCTCCTGCAATAAACCGTCCAGTTCAGCCTGCAAATCCGGAATACTCTTGACATCACTATGGACCTTCTTCAGTTCCTGAGTCGCTCGATGAATTTGGGCGCTCACTTCCTGCCTGGAAGCTGCCAAGCTCTGCACCTCAATATGGGCCTTTTGTAGGTCCTTCTTCACACTATCACTGGCCCTAATATCAACCTCCCCTTTGGAAATCTTATCTACTAGAATTCTGATCTGAATGTCACTTTCAGTCTGGATGCTTCTAATGTGTGACTTCAGCTTTTGCACATCCTGTGCAGCAGCGACAAGCGCCTCTCTTAAGGCCACATGTCCACTAGCCAGACCACGGTTATCACTTACAAGCTGCTCTATTTCTGATTCCTGAGCAGCAATTTTATTCTCCAACAGCTGAGGAAGAGGAAGGGACTCCCGAGAACGGTGAGAAGCAGCAGAACCTAAACCAGAACCACGTCGCATCATCCCAGGAACTTGCACAGGGCACCCCTCAAACAACGGAAGAGCCTTGCCCCTAGCAGTCATTCACCAGATTATGAAATTAATGCAAATATCAATACCCAACTCTCTCAAGTATCTGCAATGCAAATAACCATTACAGCATTACTCCAATCAAGAGAGACACAAAAACATATCCATGTCAATAATCAAATTTTCAACAGTGTAAAACAAGTTCCTACAATTCAACTCTTCAGAGATGGTTTTGTTTCATTACCACGGCCTCAAGGTCAGAGTACGCATTACAGAATATTACAGCAACTATTTTTCACTCCCTTTAAAGTCATTGGCTTTATCGCATCATCTTAGGTTTTCAAATGATGTGCGTCATACATACAGAAACGTTAATCGGTACTAAGTCCTTGATTTAAAGAAACATTTCAGAACTCAATGGGTGCGGTGCTCAATTTTACAGAAATAATAAATACCAATCAAATAGGCAAAAGAATATCAAATCGTATCTGTGTGTAGCCAGCAACGAAGAGAGTGAGAAATCATTGAAAAAATGATGTGAAATAAAAAAATCACAACCAAAGTTAATGATGCAAAATCAAATAGATTAATTTAAAACGAAAAAGTTCGTAATGAAGATGGAGAGATGAGGGTTACCGTTTTGAGGTATTTATTTGGCGACGTTAAAGGAGACAATGGGCGCAGCAGGCATCCCCTTTTCACTCAACCGATGAAATGCATAAATTGCGCAAGTCTCATCCAATTTATAAATTTTTATCAACACAAGAAAACGTAATCCCACGAAGCCAAAAGGAAACATATATGTGCAAAGACCCGAGTTTCCTTTCATTTTTTTTTTATATTTTTTTTACGTCAATTTAGCTTTTTAGTTGAAAACTAGTATTTTAGTCATTGTATTTAAGAGGATTAAATCAAGTTTTTACATTTATTTTTCTTAATTTTTTTTATAAGAAATTCAACTATTAAAGAATATCGTAACATTTTGATGATCGTGTGCATAAAATTTTAGATAAATATACTGATAGGTATGTAATCTATAGTCAGTATTTATTTTTATATTTTAAAAAATATATTATATATTAGAATAAAATGCATTAATAATGAAAAGTGTAAGAATCAAAAAATAATTTAAGGAAAACTTAAAAGATAGAATAGAGAAAATGCAATGTATGGTGCTCCTCCTCCAATGGACCTTCTAGATGGGGGAGGGGGTGTGGAAGGAGTGGGGTTTAGAGAATGTTTTTTCGAGGTGAAGTGTTAGGATAACAATTGCTTCATCTTACGAGGGACATAATGAATTTGATAGCCAAAAATATGATAAGATTGAATAAAAGGAGGGGGATCATTTGAAACAATGATGCTTTATTGAAAAGAATATTCTTCTATAGGAGTTGTGGTTGCCTTGGAGGGATGCAAATATTATTAAGCTGCTAGGGTAGAATTATAGTTTCTTTGGTATATGAGGGAAAAAACTTAAAGCAACATGGAGGCCTATTGGGTATGAAATTGGTGGATATTGGGAATGGTTTGCATATGGTGAAGTTCCATTTGGGGAGGATAGAAAGAAGATTATTAATTAGTGTAGTTTATGGATAATCTTCGATCATTGTCTTGCAGTGAGACTCTAGGTTTCAAATTTTATGTCATTTTGAAGTTCTCATTAATGGTACGATATATGTTATGAATACAACTTTTTCAATTTGAGAATAGAATACTATGATGTAAGAGTTCTCGTGGTCGTAACCACAACAATTGGGAAATCAGTTTAAATGGATATTCAAACCATTGATACTTTCAGAGGAAAGTTTACACAAGATTGTGCAAAAATTAACCTTAATCGGACTATGGTGGGTAGTGTATGGTTTTGAAACCACAGGTTTCACGTGGAGTATATGAAGACCTATTTGATTTCTTGTAAGTATATGATGATGTATTGTCACATAGAAAGAGCTAGAATGCTTTTGGGCCAAAGGAGAAACTACGATGAAGAATATTATAGCAGTTAGTGGTGATCAGGAAGGGATGTTAGCTGAGCATGCACACCCTAAACTTATTGCCACATTTCAAGTGTAATTAATGATGTTAATTATAATATTAATGTGCATGATAATTTGTATTGGGAATGGATTGTGGTTACAAAAGGAAAAAAATGAATAAGGCTATGTTGGAGGTAATTAACAAAATAAATATTAATTATGAAAAGAATATTGACAATGGTGAGAATATAGGGGTTAGCAAATTTAAAATACAACAAAATATTAAGGAAGGTAAGTACTTCTAGTTTAAATATAGCCAAAAATGATCATCGTGATTTGGCTAAATTTGGTAAGAGGAAAAGAGAAACGAATGATATAAGGCTAAATATGAAAAATATTGGGCTAATTAATAGCACAAGGGTGGGTCTGGTTTTGGTAAAAAATACTTCACTTGTTACGTGTAAACAAAGTTGTGGCTAATACACCATATATGGAACTTGGTAACACTAGCAATATAGGTGTACAAGAGCTCTCAATAGTAAAGGTGTGGCACGGGCCAATAAAACTGATGTATGATTGAGTGAATTGGGATTTTCTTTGCAAGACAATAATCTTGTTTCTAGAGGTGATCGCATCATACGTCATGAACGGCTTCTCTTCTACCTCTATTTCACTTCTTTGGAATGAGTAGAATAAATACATTTAGTCTGGTTTGTAGACTTCATCAATGTGATCCTTTATCTTCCTATTTATTTGTAATTTGTATGGAGAGACGGGTGGTTATGATATCATAGAAAGTTCAAAGGGAGAGATGACAATCAATATAAATGGCAAAGAATGAGCCAAAGATTCTGCATTTATTATTAGCAGATGATGTGTTGCCATTTGTTATGGTCAAGCCTTCTCAGACATCCCTAATCTTTTAACATTTTTAAGTTATATTTCAGGTTAGTATGGAGAAATCAAAGTGTTATGCATCTAGAGGAGTGACAAGACATGAAAAAGAGATTTTAAATAATGCTACCCAAATAAGGTTCACGAACAAGATTGGCAAATATTTGGTGTTTAATATAGTGCATGAGAGAATCCAAGTATTAGATTTCAACCATATTGCGGAGTGCATAAATTCCAAATTAGCCACATGGAAGAGTAACCTTTCAAACAAACCCGGGAGACTGATTCTTGCCAACATTATTCTCAGTTATTCCGTGTTATGGCATACAAACTATTTGGTATCCCCAATATGTTTGTGACTATATTGATTGGAGTGTGAGGAGGTTTATATATTAAAGGGCCAACATGATTAAAGGGATTCATATGGTTAGGTGGACATAAGTGATTAAACTAAGGAAGCATTGTGGGCTAAGAGTAAGGAATTCTAGGCACCATAATAAAACTGTAGTTGGAAAACTTGTTTGAGATATTTTACAGATTTCTAATCTAATTTGGGTGTCGGTGTTAAAAGGTAAATACATTTAAAAGGGCAATATCTTCGCAGCTTACTCTAACTGGTAGGGGTCGCTAAGGTGAAGTGCCATGGTCAAGGCCCTGAAAACTTTTAAAGGATGGTTTCATTCTAAAAATCGGTAATTAGGAGACTAACTTTTAGTTTGATCCTTATATATCTAAGACTTTTCTAAGCATTCAATTCATGATTCAGAGTATAAAATAAATGTATGGAATGTTGGTTAGTGATAGTTGGATATATAGGTTGGTCGTGTCTCTCCTTTTAGTATGAGATCTTGTGTGGTGCCTACCCTAGAATTTTTTATAATTAAGTGACTAGTTCTTTTTATTAATTTCTGTTCACAAAATCAAAGTAATGGCATTTGTAATTTTTTATGGTCAGGATCCTCCTATTTATTAATGAATATGACAATTTAATGTTATGAAAAATGGAGACACTAATTTAAATTAATAAACTCTATATAAATAATACTTTGTATTATACTATGGACTCTTTTCTTCTATAAATTAATAAAATTTATATGCTTTATTAATACTAGCAGGATGTTTATTTCATTTTCCTTATTCCTTTTCCATCCTCTTCGCAGGTAATTTGATCATATATGGATTAGGCATCCTGCACTTCTACTATTGCATCCTATATCTCTCAATTTCTCATTGTATTCCAGAAAACTCATTCGATATAAGATGCAAATAGTAGGATTGCAGGATGCAATAGCCATCCACGTAGGGGTGTTTTGCTTCGACTGCAAACTGCAGAGCCTCTTATTATGTCAAGTTATCAGCAATGGGCCTAAGCCCAAGAAGTAACCAAACTAAGAACAGTGATCTACCAGAATAACGGGTTTGATCTCAAAACTCAACGAGTAGAGTTCTGCAAGGAATATTGTGAAGCCACAAAACTAATAAACATTTTAAAATATTTATTGGTCAAAATTTAGATGTTAGCATATGATTTTATTTAAAATTTTAAAACTTATATATTGTAATTAACTTTTAAAGACAATTATCTATAAGAAAAACTTTTAAAGTCAATTAAAAGTTTGAGTTTTAAACTTTTAAAATAATTTTTATCTTAAATTCATCCTAGAGACCTAATTATTTGAGTAAAAAAAATTAAGAATAATAGGTTTTAAGAAAAGAAAAAATGACGGAAAATTTTAATTGTAAAAACTGAAAATTTGATAGTTTATATTTGACTGTTAATAATAAAAGTCACTAATCATAATAGACAGACTAAAATTACAATTAAACATATTTACTTAGAGAAACTACTAGTAAGGAGTATCGTCACGAATCAAACTAATTCAAAACAAACTGTAAAAACTAGATTGAAAAGCAAAAAACTAGAATTTTCAAAACCGATATCACTTGAAAAAAAATCATTTTTTTGGATTGAACCAAGTTTCAAATCTAAGTTTTAAATTATTCAATTGAATTTAAACTAAACTTGTTCGTGAATATATAAATTTATTTTTATAGTTATCATATTACTCATACTTATAAAGTTGTTATTCATGAAATCACTACACTAGTTTGTTTATTTGTCGATCTTATTAAGTTATTATCTATAATAACCCATATTATTATACTATTTTTCCATTGCTTTTGATATGCGGAGAACGTATATAATTAGTGTTGGAGTGCTTTATAACTTAATAATAAATGTTAGTATGCTTTCAGAAAGAGATAGCAATGGATCACTACTTCTCAAAAAAACAAAGCTGGATCACTAAATATGCGTACGTTCCTAATTCCCTTCCGCTTAATTATATTCTTAATACAATAGTTGAAATAATATTACACATTTATAATAATGCGGGTTAAGAATTTATCTTGACAATCTAGTCATAACCCACTAAATTAATTAGAAGCACGTGAAGTTATCACATTAATTTCTTATAGTTTTTCACTTTATATAGTGTTAGTAATTTATCGATTAAATTACTTTTTTAGGTTTTTAATTTATTTTTTAAATTCAATTAGTTCTTTAATTTTTTTTTTTTGGTTTAATTTGATCTCCTAATTATTTTAAATTGATTCATATTGGTTTTTCTGTCTAAATTGTGAGAAATCACAATTTATGACAATTCAAAATCTTCACTAAGTGATTTTAAATAGTAATAAAATATACATTTTTCAAAAAAACAAATGATTTTTAAAATTAAAGGGTCAAATTAAAAAAATAGAAGACTAAATTGAATCAATTATAAAAATTAAAGGACCAAATTAAAAAAAAATTAAAGAACCAAATTAAACCTAAATAATAAATTAGAAAACAAAAAACTAATTTAACCTAATTTCTTATAACAAGAAGAAGAACAACAAGTGATGCTTACGTATTTGTAATATATTGGAGTGTCCAAAGCGCTTGCGTTTGGTTTGGATGAGATAAGAACATGATTTGTCTTATTGGTAACATATTAATGATTTTTTTGATGCAAGTCATAAATATTTTTAAGAATTTTTATATTAAAAATATAAAACTTTTTTCAATAGAAAAACTCTCAAAAACATTTCTAATCTTATATTCAAACAGACTTTAAACATATTTTTATCACTCGATAAAAAGTAAAAATAGAAAGAATCACAACTTATAATATATTCAATTATGAAACTGCATATGGTTGCACTTCAAAACTAAAACTAAGTATGACCGACATTGATTTTGTTGTCCCCATTGAGTATGTCACTCTGAGGAGAAAACCATTCTTAGGAAATTGAATATCACATAGACAAAAAAAATGATCTCATATATCACCCTACACTATACCATAGTACCATATACCACAAGAAAAATATTTCAATGAATACCTATTATGATATAAGATATCTAAAAAGAGAAAAATATAAGTGTTATAAAATTTGATATAATAGAAAAAAATAAAAAATGTCAGTGAGATATTTAAAATAAATAGATGTGTATATATCATTGCTCATACTAAAATTAGGAGAGACACTTGGAGAAAACAAAAGCCCTACCTCACCCATAACCGGCCATGAGCTGGCCGCACAAAAATTCATCAATATAAAACTAAATTTTAATGAGCAAAAACACCATAGTCAACAACAAAACAGTCTTTCATATCCTCCACTATGGTGAGAGTAGTGGCCATTATGGGTAGGTATTGCATATGGCACTTGTGTCCTAAATCATGTGATGTGCAAGACGCAGAAACCATTTCAACCACAAGCTTTTGTCCATCAAAAATCCAAGAATGCCACGCCATCATTCCCACTTTCTAGCCTCAAAGATAAAATAACCTATTCACTAGTTCACACCATGATCCGCACTCTACACTGCCACTAATCAAAGCATCAACATCAACATTCAGCAACTATAAATACTCGTAAACCCTATACGGCCTCTTCAGAGTAGCTAGCAAGGGTGTTGTAGTATAGTTAGAGATATCACTACTACACCACCCTGCATAGTTTGTTCAGCTATAATACTACTTGAGCTTCTTTACATATTTTTCAAACCTACATTGCACACAAAATGGCAACATCTTGGTCATGTTGTCTACTTGCACTGCTTCTTTTTATGTCAACTATTGTATCAGAGAGTAGAGTGGCGAGGAAGGACTTGGGCCTGGACCTTGGTGGGGTTGGACTTGGACTTGGGTTGGGCCTGGGGATAGGAAGTGGCAGTGGTTCTGGAGCTGGTGCTGGAGCAGGGTCTGGTTCTGGTTCTAGTTCCAGTTCTGCCTCAAGTTCAGCTTCCTCATCTTCCAGTTCTGGCTCTGGCGGCTCGGGAGCTGGCTCCGAAGCCGGTTCATATGCTGGCTCTCGTGCTGGATCAGGATCTGGAAGAAGTCAAGGAAGGGGAGGTCGCGGTGGCGGTGGAGGAGGCGGAGGCGGCGGCGGCGGTGGTGGTGGTGGCGGTGGCTCAGGCTATGGTCATGGTGAGGGCTATGGTCATGGTGAGGGTTACGGTCAAGGCGGTGGTGATTAAGGAATTATGTTGGAAAATATGTAATATGGTTTACTCAAATGAAAGAAAATGGCCTTAAGTGTTATAATTTGTGTAATAAAAAAGTAGTACGTGGTCTGTACTGTGTTGTCTGCACCAAAATAATAAACACATGCATGTAAGGTGGTAGACACCATCCTATGTGTTTTGTTGAAGAATCAAGTGAATTTCAGTATGAAATAGTTTATGATTTGATCCATGAATCTAATTAATTAAGTCTGCCTATTTCATGATTAATTTCCATTTCTAACTTGTAATATGGCAAAACTTTAACTAATTTCTTGGACCAAAGAGAAAGACACTGTTATTAATTACTTTTTTATCGTGTTCCAAAATGTTCGTTAAATTATACCGATTCAATATTCGGTCATGTCACACACATCCATAAATAGTTAATTATGACTAAAAAGTGTTTGAAATGGGTGTTCAAATATCATTATTTGATCATTGCATGCAATATAAATAAATAAAAAAGGTTTTGCTACCTATAGCAAATGCTGAAATGCATTACATCAAAAACTTGCTTTTTTTTGGTTTTCTCTTTTTCCTAAACACGGGTTTGCGATGAGAATAAAAGATACCTGACAAGAAGGATAATCTATCTTTTCCACTTTGTAACCAAGAAAAAAAGGTCGTAGCAGCACATATTATATATAATATATGGAACGTATAGCATATATATGTGATGCTTTAAGTATGTACTTAATATATATAGGAGTAAAGAATTGTTTGAGTAAGTTTCTCTAGAAGTACTTTTAGAAGAAGAAAATAAGACTAAAAAGATGAAATAAATTTTTTCATAAGTAAAAATAAATTCTCCGTTAGCTAATTTGTAGAAGTTCATCAATGTAACTTCTCTAAAAAATGAGATGACATCTACAAATTAACTAATGAAATACTTATTTTAGCTTATGAAAAAGTTCATTTTATTTTTTTCTTTTTATTTTTTTCTTCTAGAAGTTCTTCTAGAGAAACTAATATCCAAACATGTCTAAGATATATGCTAGTCTGATTTGTCAATAAAAAAAGGTTTGCCATAACAAAGACTCTACACAAAATACTTGCTTGGCTGGAAGGATCGGAGCATCCATCTTAATTAATTTTCTTCTTTCTAGTTCTAGCTCGAAGAAAAAAGGTCGGTAATGTATAAAACACAGTGTGAAAGATGAGAAAAATTAATCGTAACCATTTAATCAACACCTATATTATTAAATGAACACTACCTCTCTTTGGTACGAGAATATTGAGATGAAAAAGAATTACGAAACATGTCAAATCATTTATCTTTTTTTTTTTCTGTATCATCTTTAATGTCTATTTCTAAATTTAATTATAATGATTGTTTTCAAATAAATTATTAATAACTAAGTATAATTTTATATCACAATTTAAATTATTATTATTATAAATCTGAAATGTAATTTATAAATTTTAATAATATAAACTAAAATATTTATCAGATATGCAATACCAGCTAAAATACTAATTATACATAAGTGGTTAAAAATACAAATTATTTTATTCTTAAACTCAATCTTGACCTTTCTTTTAATTGTGGAATTAAGATTAAAATTCACCATAGGCGTGCAAGTATGCACTTCCACACATTCATTCATGATGCTTTAAGTTTACACTCATTTATAGTTTGTTGATGACATGTTGGTTTGGATTTATCTAGAGGTGATCATTGATCTAATCTAACCTATCAACCTAACCCAGGTTCAAATTAAAACTTCGGGTTAATTAGGTCGAGTAACCAAGTTAAATTAAATTAACTCAAAAAATAAGAGCATTTTCGGCATTGCTTTTTTTTATTGGATTCTTAAGCATATTCTTATTCAGGTTCGCGGTTGAATTAGGAGGCTGTGAAAGCTATGAAGTAAGAACAATTCTTATATAAAAATTAATTCTTAACATTACAATTTTATTTTTAACATAAAGTATAAAAATATGGGAAAGTATATGTGGCTTATTTAAAATTTTAACTGGTTTGACCATTAGAATAAAAAATTAGGGCCAAAATGCTCTGAACCAATCAATATTAGTTCGGGTATAAATCCTACATTTTCAAACATGATAAATCTAATCCGAGTGCTTTTATGACTTTTTTATTTTAAAATTTTTATTAATACTTTAAATAAATAAAAAACTATACATAATATTAAATTTCATATTTATGAAAGACATTAATTAGTTTTTAAAAATAAAAATGTATACAAACTCAAAATTAAGTCAGATAATCAAATTGTAATGAGTGAATGAATTAGTTTGAATTCTATTTAAAATGTTCAAGTTAAATTTATTGAAAATCTTGAAAAAGTAACCAGAATATCAATTAATTAAAATTTTAATTTTTTTGTTTACTGATCTAATCTGGTCCGTAATCACTAGTATTTATCCAAAGAGTTAAGCGTAACAACGATTTTGGTTTGAGAGAACGATGAAATTCAGTCAAGCTAAATCCAAACTTCGATAAAAGGCTCTTCATCCGTGGTTAAGATAAAGCTAGGTTGCTTTTCTAGATTGTTCTCCTCGTATCCTTTACATCTTGAACATGTTTTAGTCGTAGTTTTGCAATTAGGAAAACATATCCTTAATAGTTTTTCTTCTATAATATAACTTACGTGCCAATCATAAATCCCACTATACTTTGTGCTTAAGTGAGTGGGATATATATGCTGCTATTAATGGCCTCATATCAATTATAAAAAAAAAAATAGTGTATAAACTGCATATCTATCTTTCTATTACAAATTTCCACTCAGAAAAGTTGGGGTTATGGTACATAAAACTATGCTTAATTAATAAGATTTTCCGTATTGAATAAAAGTTAGTTCAATTAGTGCATAACACATAAAGGGAAATTATAAATGTACAACTCATTTTTAGATATATATGGTGTTTTTTTAGGTAACATTTTCACATGTTATATAAAGCTATTTTGATGGTGAATAGAAGAAGAGATTGCATATTCAAATCTCTCTTACTAATAAAAATTAATAAATTAATAATTAATATTGACCAAAAATTAATAATTAATATTGACCAATAACAAATTATTTTTAGATGAGTTAAAAGAAGAAATAGATAAAAAGAAGAAAAAAGTTAAAAGTATAGAGAAAAACTGATAAATGATATAATAAAAAATGAAAAGAAAGACAAAAAAAATAGAGTGAAAGTGAGATAGAACTATAGAAGAAAAGTTAGATGTGTGAATATAGTAAATAATATTAAAATAAAAGTTTAGAATTTTAATTCATTATTTTTGGGATTTTGTACCTCCTTATAACAATAAATAAATTATTTTTACGTTTCATTTTTTATTGATAATTGTTGGGAAAAAATTAATATAATATTTTTTTAAAAAAAATTATAAATTTGGGGCTATTTTAAAACTATTTATAAATAAGAGGCGGTCAAACATATAAATTAGGCGTGTTTAGTCACACCCAATTTGGGCGTGTCACCCCACTATCACGTCCAAATTAGGTGTGTTACCCCGTTGCAATATGTCAAAATGCTCGAAATTCAGAGAGTAAATAAATAGTTGACCTATTTAGAGGCATTTTTTAGAAAAAAAAAAAATAGTTGACCAAATCCCCTTCAGAAATTTGTCCAAGGTTTCCTCTTTGAATTTCGAGCATTTTGACATATCATTACCTCAATCAGACATTTCTATCAAAAGTTATAACCGTTTGAAGTTTATATATTCAACATCACCACCAATTCATACATGCATGACACGTGTCGCAACGGGGGTAACCTGTGTCACACCCAAATTGGACGTAACTGAACATGCCTAATTTGGATGTGTTTGACAGCTCATATTGTAAATAGTTTCAAAACAGATCCAAATTTGTAATTTTTTATTAAAAAAATATTATATTAATTTTTTTTGTCTTGATAATTGTCTATTAGATTAATGTAATGAAATGAAATTATATACTGCATGTAGATCAACTGTTATGATCGTATGAGATTATTTTTGTTTAACTAATAATTTCAAGTTCAAGTTAATGATTCTTGGTTGAGAGAAATAGAAAAAGAAAAAAAATAATTAATTTGATTAATAATGTAATAAAAAAGAAAAAGACAGAGAAAAATTAAAAATATTAATGAAATGTTTATAATTTGTAAGTGTCCAAATCTTTTAAACATTTTGTTGAGTTAAATGTTTAGAAAAAGAATTTTGTGGTGTATAATAGCTCTGCGTGTGGGTGAGTGAGACGGGAAGGATAGGTGTGCAGTTGTACCAAAAACAATGAAATGGAGCAACTATTCCTTTGAAATTTCATTCATAATTTAAACTAAAGATGTATGATGCATCTCTGGGACAAAGGCTGCAAGTGACACCCCCACTTCGTAATGTCCCAGTATGCACGCCTCATGTTTTTGCACATGCTTGCCGACCTCGATCCCTAACTAACCCATTTATTCTCAACTATAAATAGCATGCATCTCAAAGCCTCTTTACCAACACTTCTAACCACTGAACTCATATTAATTAGTTAGCAAAGTCTCACCACAAACATTCCCTTGTGTTTCTCATTAATTGTGACCTTTAGCTTTTATATTGAACCGTGTCAATGGCCGTTCCTCTGAGGGCTTTAGCTCTTGTTGCTTTGCTTGTTGCCATTAATGCAATAGTGTGTGAAAGTAGAGTGGCAAGAAAGGACCTTGGTTTGGACCTTGGTGGGGTGGGAATTGGGGTGGGTGCTGGGGTTGGATTAGGCCTTGGTGGTTCAGGTTCTGGTGCAGGTGCTGGCTCAGGCTCTGGCTCTGGTTCTTCATCTTATTCAAGTTCTGGCTCTTCTTCTTCATCAGGGTCAGGCTCTGGAGCAGGTTCTGAAGCTGGTTCCTACGCAGGATCTCATGCCGGATCTAGCGCTGGCTCAGGCTCCTCTAGAGCGGGTTCTGAAGCAGGTTCATATGCAGGGTCTCATGCAGGGTCAGGATCATACGGTGGTAATGGAAAGTAAAAAAAATCATGCATGCATGTCAGTTAAACCATATTATATACAGTCATGTGGAGAAAAGAACATGTCAGTGTCATTGTTACTTCACTAGAATTATACCTTGGTACGCAAAAATAAGTTTATGCATATCTTATATCTACCTATGCATGTGTTGTGTCCATCCTGTTTTTTTCTTTTTCTTTTGTACAAGTAGATAGGAGTCGTGCTTCTCCTAGCTGTGTCCAATATGCAATAGTTTCCTTGAAGGGTTGAATAATTAAATCGTGTATAGTGTCTGTTACTTTGTTATTGGTTTATCCGGTGACAATTCTATAATATATCAACTATGGCTTTTATAAGTAGTGGCTGCCTAATCATTTATGATTCCTTCTTGTTAACTACAATGCGTGAACCCTTCTGTTAAACCCACAAATTTCGTTTTCGGTCATAAGCCAGGATTTCCAATTTTTAACATAGACACTCATGAACTTAAAACTACTAATTCGTAACACAAATTTTTTAATTAACTTAAAATATGCCTGCCCCAGTTTTTTCTTATCTCTTTTCTGAACAACGTGAGGACTAGTAGTAGAGTATTTGGTTGAACCATAAAGTAACATTGCTTCAATTTTCTTGGACTTACTTAAAAGAATCAATAAATATAATATGTAGTTATAGTCTCCACCAATTCGAGATCACTGCACGTTTACTGTCTCCACCAATTTTAATATAATATGTAGTTAAATTTTTGTTGATGTTGATGTAGTTAAATTTTTGTATTTATAATAAGAAATTAATAAAACTTAACTACATGTCATAGAGAATAATAAGGATGATACTGGTCTAAGACTGTAATAACCTTTCATGGTTCCACGTACTTTGCCGTTGCTGAATTCATGAATAAAACTCAAATTTATCCTATTATATATATGCCAAATCATGTCAACTCACTGCAGCAAATTGCTACACGTATATGTCAACGCATTTTTTGTCCACATCCAAAACCCGGCATTTTTTACTCTGCATGGTGCATCGATCCCTTGCAGCGTTTACCATCTTGATTTAGATGTGGAATTATATATAGGCTTTCTTGGCCAAGGGAATAAGTTACCTTGGACAGAGGTTTTTTGGGATTATTTTTTTCTGTATACGTTATACTGTACATCCTGTATTATATAATTAAATATCAGATTTTGCCTTTAAAAAAGATTAAGAATCATTTTTATTTGGCTTGATTGAAAGGTAATCTTCAGTTTAATAATAAGTAGTGGATTCAACATTTTAAATTTATTTTGTAAAATAAGAAATCCTGGATATAACTAAACCTCAATATACAAGTTAAACTTATATCGGTAGTGGTCACACGTAAAAATTTCACGATTATCCTGGTCCACCATTGTACCGTCATTGTGAAATGAAGGAATACAGTTACTTATTTATTTATTTATTTATTTTATCAGTAAAACATTCTTTTATTTGAGTGAACTTCAAGACTCCACTAGTTGTATTTCGTTTCCAAATTCCAACTAGCTTTTTCTTGCATTTCATTTTATTGTCGGCAGGTAGGTGTTGGGAGAGAAGGAACGTGCGGCGAGTAACCGGTGACGATTTTAGATTTTGATAAATTTGGTTTTAAAAACATTAATTTGTATTTAGATTTGAAATTTTAAACGTAAATCGAAAAAAAATAGTTAATGAAGTAAAATTTCTTTTAGAATGTAAATATAATATAATTTATGAATCTCGGCCAATTTTTCAACGAAAAAATTAAAAACAACTCGCTTCTCTCAAAATTAATTACAAGCATCACTATTAATTTTTAAAATAGAAAACTGTTACCAAACCATATTTATTCTATTAATAATTTCTGTACAAAAAAAAATTAATTATATTATAATTGATTATATGTCAAATGTTGTTAAACTGTAGGCTTTTTTGTAAAAAAAAAGTATTTTTATAATAAAAAAATATTTTTTTGCTTTTTTATGTGATAAACACGCACAGTTTCTAGCCAAATTGAGTCCCTGAAAGCTCCCCCAACAATTCAACTTGGGTAATTGAACACTCCTCTACCTTGTAGGAGAGAAAGCCATGTGGCATTGTTGGAAGCTGAGAACAAACTCACCACCTTTTGA
This sequence comes from Glycine latifolia, assembly GCA_013407115.1. Classification (NCBI taxonomy): domain Eukaryota; kingdom Viridiplantae; phylum Streptophyta; class Magnoliopsida; order Fabales; family Fabaceae; genus Glycine; species Glycine latifolia. The sequence continues at coordinate 6,620,406 of CM023947.1, forward strand.
TTATAATAAATCTATCAGGAACTAATTAATATACAATTAGCTATGACATATATATCTTAGCAGGCATTATGTAAAACCAGCTAGACATTTAGCACAAATTGAACATCTACCTTTAACACTCTCAAAACAGATTAAGAGCACTAAATAAAATGCGGTTAATAACCTCAGCATTTCTTAATTGAAGAACCTAAATTTCCTTTGATTTTATAATATTTGCAGCATTACTTCTAAGAACTGTGTCAACCACCATTAAGAAGAATTATCTTTTACCTTTTTCTTAAAAAAAAGAATTATCTTTTAAAATGACATAAATGAAATATATATAATTACAGGGATATCCTTTACTCTATACAATTACAAGATCACTTCCTTTTTCACCACATATTGGGCTAATTTATGAGCTATCCTTTGGTTACAATTTCTTAATACAGCAATACCAGAAAAGGAGAAACCAGCAGCAACGATTTCCCTAATAGCTTGTAGAAGCAAGCCTTTTCTTTAGCATATACTAAAAAAACTGTCCAGAACCAGATCATATTATAATAGTCCTTTTGCAACATGCATGTTTTTCCAAACATTTGGTCCCTTACAGCCACCGCTAATTAATACATATTAATGAAAAATCATGTACCAAGAATACCAACAAAAAAAATAGAATGCATACAAAATGAAATATTAGACCCAAATTACAGATTTTTTTTTAATGCAACGGATTAAAATCATTAAAAAGAATAAGAAAATCAAAATGGTAGATCAAGAATTACAGAAAACTAAAATTATGATTTAGCCTAATTCTTTATTACACAAAGATAGTGTAAATTAAAAGTCTGAATTAAATTGGTAAAAACAAAAGTCTGCATTAAAAGATGGGTGTAAGAGATTTTACTCGCTTAAACTGACGATTATGCAATCATTTTTATTTTTGATAAACAGGCAACAATAATCCTAATAAAGAAAAAGTCGCTTAGCATCAATAAGATCCCACAATTGAATCTAATATATAAAAATGCAATACGAGGCGATTATTAACCTGGGCCCGAGACCCACAACAACTAAATTAACCTATAACTTAAAGCCCACAATGTTAATCCATTATGTAACCAAAGAACAAATTAAAACAAACAAGGATCATTCACAGCTTAATTTAAACTTAGAATGGAAAGTTCACATGAATTATCAAGTTGGGCTTGAAACCCCACGAGTACAACAAAACAAAACCAACCCAAGGGTTCCCCTTGTGTGATTGCTTGCGGGTGAGTTTAATCACGGACACTTAAAGGTTACGAATGCCATGGGCATGATTAAGGTCGGGGGGAGAGAGCCAATTATCTATAAAATATATCATGGACTGATTCTTTACCAACACATCTAAAATGTAGATGTAATTTACAAGTTCTAAATTTTTTCACAATATTTTTTAATCAGTTATACTAAAAACTGATTTAGAAAATACTTTATAGATCAATCCTTAATCCAGACAATCTAAAAAGTCCAATATAAGTTTTCTGATTTCATATATGAGTTCATATTTTTATTTGACACTAATTTTTAATTTCTCATTCTTTGTCTCCACAACTTAAAAGACATTTCGGAAACATAACATTCAAGAGGATATTAAAAACATTTCGAGAAAAAAAATGATGCTTCCTCTAATATATGTCCACTTTCCTCTAAAAAATTTCATGCTAAAATTAATCCGAAATTATAAATTATATTAAACACCGGCACCCCAAATCATCAGCATCAAAGGACATTATAACTGTAGTTATAATAATACACATTTAGGTACATTGACGATTTCTCTAGCAACAAGATACGGGGAAATGAATCAATCAATTTGTATGAATCCTATAATCTAAGCAATAAATGCTCCCCAAAAATACTTATTCTGGATTTAGCTTAGTAGACATAATTAATCCGAAAAATCTCGATTTTTGTTTTCTTGTTGATTTCAATATAAGTGTAGAAGAACCAGCAGGGAAAGTTCCAAAGTACAAACCAGAAAGAGAACATGTTCTCACGATCCACCAGCTAACATAAAACCATAAACCTCACCGCCTTTTCTCTCCGTTGGCAGTTGGCTATAACGGAGGATCAAGGAACCAGTCCAAGTCAAAGAAACGCATATTCCATTTTTTAAAAAAATTATTTTAATTATACAAGATAATTTGACATTATTCTTCGACTAATTTGTAAATGTTGCAAATGATTCGCTTCAATAAAAATGTTGTTTAATTTAAAGAAATGTATTTATTCATGGATTTTTTTTTACTATTGCGTTACTTCTCTTTCCGAGAAACAAACAGTATGATACAATTTGACTTTGTTTTATGCACACAAAAAATTACTCCATCTGTTTTTATATATAACTATAAAACTCAATCATCTAATTAATAATATTTAAAAAATGGTTAATTTAATTTATAATGATCTTTTGATTATTTGTCGGTGTATTTTTTCTCTTCTTTTAATTAGTAGTATTTTAGTCTAAAAATAATTAATATAATTTAATTTTATAATAATCTTTTGATTATTCGTGAGTGTATTCTTTCTCTTCTTTTAATTAGGAATATTTTAATTTAAAAACAATTAATACAATAAAATTTATAGATTAAATTTATAAAAAAATATCATTTCAAACTTGATTTATAAATAAGAAGGGAGGAACTACTTGTTTTGGCTGACGCATTATTTCTTCTTTTTTAAAATTTTGTCGAATAGAAACATAAATATGGAGGGATTCCCTTTGGCACATGAACCAAAGTGGTAAAAAAATCTGATGTGTTTGTTTTGTTATTTAATTTGTTTTGTTATTTAATTTGTTTAATACTCTCCAGGCTCGTACCGTGGTAAACTTTGTCTCCTGTGTACACGCTTTGATTTCGGGAGAAGCCCTGGATTACGTATAGTTAAAAGTTAAAGAGTAAAATTAGGTTTGTCAGTTTGAAATTTTTTCATATTGCACATAGTATGTCTTTTTTATGAGAAAAAAAATTATGTATTTACAGCGTAAAAAAATATACATAATGATCTAATCATAATTCATTATATATAATAAATTTATTGATTTTAAAATAATTATTTTAAAATAATTAAAATAATAATTTATAATTGAATAACAGTATAATTGTTTATATTACCAGGTAATGGATATTAAATTTTTAAATTCATTATTCATTGTTACATTAACTTTCTTAATTATTTAGAAAATATTATACTAATATCTCTTATCTACTTACAATTTTTTATTATTGAAAAATATTAAATTGTATATTTCTATAAGAGAGTGAAGATTGTTGTAAATCTTAAAAAAGTAAAGATATCATGTTGAATCTAGAAAAATCTTAAAGAATGTTGGGATAATTTACGCGAAATTAAATTATCAAATGGCTTAGGGTAGTTAGATTCATTACTCAATATGATGAAGCAGATGAAGTGTGTTTAGAGGGGAGTGGAGATGTAGATATTAAAATTTTGATATATAGGTAGTACATGAATTCAATAAATAAATAAAAGTGTGTTTCCGTGTGAAAGATATTCATTTTTCGATAATTAAAAAATAGTTTTATGTTATTTTTTAAAGTAAATTATATTTGTATCTCTTGTATTTTTTAAATTGTATCCAATATCTCTCATTTTTTATATATTACTTTTATCCCTTTTGTTAACGTCATCAACTAACGTCAATTGAAATCTGAGCAGACGAAATTATTTGTTAGAGTAAATTACACTCACACTCCATATGTGTTTCTCAAATTACATCCAATACCCTTCCCTTGAATGTAAACATGACGGACGCGCCAAGGCTGTTGATGTCACTAGTTCCAACGACACCAATGTCCAGGGAATTAGATGCAATGATGATGATGACCAAAGCTACGATAGGGGACGAGAAGGTGGATATGACAATGACGGCGACAATTATGGTGGTGGCAATGACTACAATGATGGTGGTTGCTCTGGCTAGAGTGATTGAGCGAGGACGACTATGAGGAGGAAGAAATGATGATGTGGTGAAAGAGGGAGGAGAAGGAAAAGGAGGTGATGGTGATATTGTAAAAGCCAATATGTGATTTTGAGAAAAAAGATGAGGGTATTTTGGACATAAATTTTCATTAAAAGTCATGTGATCAACATGTGTTTATTTTCTGTTAAATTATTAATCAGTATTTAAGAGGAAAATGGTCTGGATGTAATGTTAACTAAATAATTAATAGCTTTTTTGTAAGACACAAAAAAAGAGAAATATTAAATGCAATTTGAAAAAACATAGGAAATGCAAGTGTAATTTATTTTATCTTTAAAATATTTTTTTTTAAAATCAACAAACTTGTTATACATAACAAAAAGGATAAAAAAACATAAAAACACACTTTAGTGTATATACATTTTATTTCTCTTTATTTATTTGTGACAATTTATCACCATTAAGTTTCTATTTGGTATCTTGAAAATTAAATTTGTTAGATTTTTTACAATTTTACTACATAGAAAAACTGAAATCATAATTTTTTTTTTACAATTTCATATTTAAAAATCTTTAAAAAATGTACAACTTATTTTTTATTTAAAATTTAATTAAAAAATATCTCCATATTTGATAAATTTCAAGTAGAATTACCTTCTTTTTTTTGGCCGAAATCCAGTACAAGAAAGTACCAGGATTTCGGGGAGTGTGCGTAATTTGAAAGCATCAAGCAACATGGATATATTCAAAATTTGTGTGGAACCTATGTCTTCCATCTTTGTTGTGTGAGAAAACATAAAGAAATTATGACATTTTACTGAAGCATCCTTTGCAACATGTGAATTTCAAGCTTTTTCTTTCGCACTCGAATGTGTTTTGGTCGTGGAAGTCCCATCAAAGTCTGGTCTCTTGTGTCCTACCTTCTCACAGTAGAAGCACTTCAAGTCATGCTTTGGCCTTAACCGGTCTCTAGACCTATCTCGTCCACCTCGATTCCGGCTCTTGCTACAACCCCGAGAATCAGAATTTCTTCTATTCTCAGCAACGTTAGCCTCGGACGTGCTGGTTACACCTCGTTCTCTTCTCCTGGCTTCTTCATTCAGGAGGCTGTCCTTCACAACATCCATCTTCAATTTTCCATCAGGAGCCGAGTTACTCAATGTCACTACTAGAGTATCCCAGCTATCCGACAACGAATTCAATAACAGCAAAGCCTGCAACTCGTCATCAATCTTCATCTCGGCTTTGGTCGATTGATTCACAATCCCTTTGTAGGTGCTGAGGTGTTCAATCATGCTCATCCCATCCTTGTATTCTATCTTCACAAGTCGACAAACCAGGTGTGCTTTATTCCTGGAAGTCTTCTTCTGAATCATGGACTCTAGCTTGTTCCACAATTCATACGCGTTCGTGAACTCGGACACGTGCTCAAAGAGGCTTTTATCAATATATTTCCTGATCGTGGCAACCGTCTTTCGACTCAGGATCTCCCATTCCTTGTCGCTTTTGTCAGTTGGTTTCACAGTAAGGATAATGGGCTCAAAATAGATCTTTGCAGTAGAGGTGATCCTCCATCATCGGTCTCCAATACGCAAAGTTGTTTGCGGTCAACCTAAACATATCTCCGTCATGGGTGATACCGCTGGTCTCTATCTCGACTCCTTTAGAACCCGTCGAACCTGGCTCTGATACCACTGTTGGGAAAAACTCTTTCCCTCAAATAATCAAATTTTGATACCAACATTGGGTAAGCGCGTACCCTCAGAGTCAAATGCGAAAACGTAATAAAAAACACAAAGGGAGCGAGAGAGACAATCACACAACAATCTGTTTTACGTGAGAAAACCTTCCTTGAATCTGGAAAGGAAAAACTCACGGGACACTGGTCCAGATCAAATATTCATTATAACTGAGAATGGTTACAATGAATCAAAACATACCAAGGTGGTGGTTCACTCAAATATGCAGGCACGCAGGCTTGCTCAAATGTGCGGAATCTCTCATGCACTCAAATATCAAAACGGCGGAGTTTCTCACGCTCTCTCAATTCTCAAATCTGAGTCTAACCTAATTACACCCTCAACTAATGTATATATACTGGTAAATTAGGTTTGAGATATTAAGCCCCTCAAATGGACTTGGGCCAGCATTAAAAAAGTAAGGTCCAACATGTTACACCTTTGGAGAAGAGTCCGACTTGCTTCCAAGCCTCTCATTGTGAAGGAAGTTGAAACAAAGAGCTAACTAGCTTCAAAGCTTCTTCTGGTCGTGGATGTTCGTCCCACTTGCTCTGATCTGTTTATTGCTACAGCCAAATTGTTCATCAGTGTGTTCACTTTCAGATTTTTTTTAACTCAGTAGTGTTTTTTTGTTCAAATGGTCTTTTTTTTTTAATCGTATAAGTAAAATATCATATCAGGTATAAGGACAAAATGGTAATTTAAACAGAAAATGAATTTATTTTTCTTAACCTACTAAACAACTTTAATTAAATATTTCTTTTTTATTTAGCTTCAATCAAATATTCTTAAATTTCACTCAATTTTGACTATATTTATCTTCTTTTTTCTTTCCAGTTATTCTCTTCTACTTCCTTCTTTTCCTTTCTCACATCCAAACACATGGTAATTTTTTTTTAACAATCTTACATGCACAAAAAATGTTCTTTAGCGTTAATAACACGATGAAAAATAATTTTATAAAATTATTATATGAGTATAATTTTTCTTCATTCAATTAATATACCATTTTTTTCTTTAAACCACGTGTTTGAGAGATAATTTTGTTCAAATTGAATAATTCTGTTAGAGAGATATTATGCGTGGTAAAACTTTTTTCTTTAAATATTAAATATAGTTTTATATTTAATATTTAAACTCAAAATTATTAATTAAATTAACATAATTATGAAATAATTAATTTACGCGTTGGTTAATAATAAATATTTCCACAGCTCCATCTATCTTCGTGGTGGGTGTCAAATAAAACTAAAATATACATTTGATTTTTTGTTTTGGCTGTGTTAAAATATACCTTTGATAATACAAGTATTTTTAGTCAGCAAACCAGAGTTAGGAAGAGTACACAGGTTTGCTCTTTCCCTACCTAAGCGGCCAGTGGTCGTGGGGCTCACGTCCTTGCTGATCCCGTATTCTTAATATTTGCGCTTCGCATTTTATTATTAAATAAATATTTAAATTAAAAACTAAAATTATGTATAAAGAAAAATAAAACCTAATAAAAATAGTTAAAACTGAATTTTTTAGAGAACAAATGGAAACATGATAAGGATTACATCACACTCATATGAGTACTCTTATAAATATTAATTCGTTGATGTTTCTAACGATATTTTATTTTTCCGATATTTGGTTTGGGCAGAATGTTCTCCAACTCTACAACTAAAGTCTATTTAAGAATTCAATAAGAGGAAAAATAAGTCAAGTTTGAAATTTAATATTTATTAATTTAAAAAAATGGTTACTTCATAACTGACTGATTTATTTAAATAAATTAAAATTGAGATTAAGATTTGACTTGTTTAAAGTTGAAATTGGATTGTTTATTTTTTAATGGAAGTTGTTATTTTTATGAGGTTATAGATCCATTTTGTTTACTTCTTTTATCTATATTGTTCACCTTGGAGACTTGATACAGTTGTGAGTATGATCAGGTGTGGGAGCACTCGATTCTCCATATTTTTAAAGGCCGCTGAGAGCACACCCGATCCCACACAACATGCGGTGTTCATTGAACCACTGGACCTTCCTCCAACTTAGCATTTCCAGGATAAACACAGTATTAAATAGAAAAAATATCTCTTTCCGAGACTCCCACCAATGCCTTTGAATTCCTTAACATTGTCTTCACGTCCCATTCTAACTTAAAATTTTGAAATCTAATTAAAATAATGTATAAAATAGTCTTGCTCCTTCGTTCCCCAAGCAACATGTTATCAGTATATTATCGATACATAGTTTTTTAAGTAAAGTCTTACATCATCATGTGGATACACATTTAACATAGGGTTAATAGATAGGTAAGATGCAATAACTATAAAATACATGAAAAAACTTGGATAAATTTTTTTCTTTAAAATAATAGAATTGAGTGATAAAATATATAATTAAATCATTATTCTTTTAGCGAGAATGATCATCTCAGTTGGTTCTTGTACTTTGTTTATTATATTAAATATAATTTTTTACAGAAGAATTAAATGTTCATAAATGTTGCTTCTAGAGGTAACTCTGATTTTTTTAGAGATATATTTTATTATATAATATTTTTATGATGATTTTTTATTTCATTATTACATTTATTTTCTTATTTTATGTTTTTCCATTACACAAAATATCATATAAATTGATTATATTAGGCTTTAGGGTTTTGATTTTGTTAATTTGGGGTGGTTAGGATTTGACTGGTATTGATTCGAGGGTAAGGGAGGTTATTTTTTGAAAAATATAACAATTTTTAATTTCATCATTACATTTATTATCTGATTTTACATTTTTCTATTTTTTTTTCATGACACAAAAAATATAGATTAATTATATTGTTCATATTGCAGTTTAGTTTGTTTTAAGTATATTTAATTCACATTGAATAAAAAAAATGTGATACATGTATAAATATGAGAGTGATCTGTATGAATATACGGGTCAACTTATAGTTACCATATAAAAATACTAAGTTGAAATAATTGAATTCAGTTGATCTTTAACTAAAATGTATCAAACGGTCCATTACATACAGTTAGCTATGTTAGGTATCATAACATTACAGGCCGGTTTCTGCTTGTCATCCTCAGTTATCTCATAGGTGGGTGGCATTTGTAATTTGCAATGAGCAAATAAACATAAACAGTAGTACAAATTTTGTTCCCCATAAAAAAATATCGAAAATTCAATTTACATTACAGTGCCATCACTGCCATGTGTAAGGAGGCTGTGGACATTGAACTGATTGAAGAAATAAATACTAATTTTATCTGATGAGTCATGACACGCAGTTTGTGTGTTCTCTCTCTAAAAAAAGTCCACAGAGGGAGACCCCGCAAAATCCCAGCTTTATTTTCTCTCTCCTCTTCCCTGTCCGTTCTTTAACGCGTTCACGCGTATACCTGTCCCTTCTCCGTGGGTGACCACTATATATACCCAGCCTTCTCATTTCCTGAAGCAGCAGGTGCAGGAAAATAAACCCCCCTCAACTTTCAATTTCTCTGCATCTGTAGTATCTTCTTCCCACATTTTCCAAAGTCAATCTGGGAAACAAAAGCAAAATGCCGTCGTTGGAGGAGGAGCTCTTCCCTTCAACCCCAGGCAAGTTCAAGATCGAGCGGGCCCACCACATGAACCGCCAGCTCTACCGCTGCTTCGCCTCCACCAGCACCATGTTCCTGTGGGCCCTCTTTTTAATCGCCCTCACCGCTTCATATCTCAGCTTCCAAGGCTTCGTTGATTCCGGCAGCCGCTACCTCTCCGCCTCCTGGGGTGGGATCCAGTGGGAGAAGCAGGTCCGCACCTCCGCCCAGATCCACCGTCAAGGTGGCATGTCCGTCCTCGTCACCGGCGCAGCCGGCTTCGTCGGCTCCCATGTCTCCCTCGCGTTAAAACGACGCGGAGACGGCGTCGTCGGACTCGACAACTTCAACGACTACTACGACCCGTCTCTGAAAAAGGCCCGCAAGTCCCTCCTCGCCAAGCACGACGTCTTCATCGTCGAAGGCGACCTCAACGACGCGAAGCTCTTGGCAAAGCTCTTCGATGTGGTCGCTTTCACGCACGTGATGCACCTCGCGGCGCAGGCCGGGGTTCGCTACGCCATGGAGAATCCCCACTCCTACGTCCACAGCAACATAGCGGGCCTCGTCACGCTTCTCGAGGCCTGCAAATCGGCGAACCCTCAGCCTGCTGTCGTTTGGGCCTCGTCCAGCTCCGTCTACGGGCTCAACGAGAAGGTTCCCTTTTCCGAATCAGACCAGACCGACCGGCCCGCTAGCCTCTACGCCGCAACCAAAAAAGCCGGTGAGGAAATCACACACACCTACAATCACATCTACGGCTTATCCATCACCGGTTTGAGGTTTTTCACCGTGTACGGACCCTGGGGGAGGCCCGACATGGCTTATTTCTCTTTCACTAGAAACATCTTACAAGGGAAACCTATCACCGTTTACCGCGGTAAAAACCATGTCGACCTGGCTAGGGATTTCACCTACATTGATGATATTGTGAAGGGTTGCGTCGGGTCGTTGGATACTTCGGCCAAGAGTACCGGGTCGGGTGGGAAGAAACGGGGACCCGCTCCGTATAGAATATTTAACCTGGGAAACACTTCACCGGTTACTGTTCCCACTCTTGTGAGTATATTGGAGCGCCATTTGAAGGTGAAAGCCAAGAGGAATATTGTGGACATGCCTGGAAACGGCGACGTTCCGTTTACTCACGCGAATATTAGTTCGGCCCGGAGAGAACTCGGGTACAAGCCCACCACCGATTTGCAAACCGGGTTAAAGAAGTTTGTCAAGTGGTACCTTTCCTATTACGGCTACAATCACGGCAAACCTGTACATTAATTTAATTTTGTTTTGTTTCCCCTTTTTTTTTCTTTTTTGGAAAGGGTTTTTTCCTTTTTTAGTATGGTAGGTTTTAAGTCACAGATTAAAACAGACAGGGAAAAAAAAAGAAGAAAGAACCTGGTCAAGAAGATTAGAAGAAGGGAAATTGGGGCTCTACTAAAAGGAAGGAAGAAAAGAAGAGAAGGAGAAGAATACAATTCTTTACTTAGGAGGCCAGCTAAAACAGCTGTTGTTCCTTCGTTGATTTCTTTTCTTTTTTGGTATTAATTGGTGTTTTTTGTATTTTTTTTAACATTTTCTTTTTCTGTAAAGAAAGAAAGTTCGAGTTCAATCTCGATTTATTTAATTATTATTGTTTATATTTAATGTTTACGTTGTCCAAAAGTTTATTAGAGCGAGAAATGCGCTGCACCGTAATTTTCGTTTGGTTTGTTCGTTGGTCAATCATCGCTCCCTTGTGAATGGTTTAACTATTACATTTTAAAATTTAGTCAATCCAATAGTGACACTACAAGCATAAGGAGGATAAGCATAAGTTTTGTTTTATATTTTTAAATAGCATATAGTTAGAAGCTTTGCAAGAAAATATAAGCTAACGAATTTGTTAGGGATAAATGTTTAGGAAAGTTTTTGGCAAGAGTACAATATTTAATGTAATTAATATATTTAATTTCTATATTGATGAAAGTGAAGTGAACAAAAAAATGGTGAATTTGGAGTAGGGGATTTGAAAGGGTGAAGACAGGTAGGATGAGAGGGACAAGTGGTGGAAGTACGGTATGATGGGATCCAGAGAGTAGTGGGAGTGTGGGACAGACAGATTGTAGAAGTCGTTGGATTTAGAGGAATTACATAGATTTCTCCAGCTGTAAAGTGCTTACGTAGTTGCAAGTGCATTGGTGGTGGGTTCAGCAAAAATACAGGCTCTGCTTGCCGACACTCACTCGGGTGAGAAAAAAGCATATGATGGATGGATGATGTAATCTTTTTTCTTTTTAGATTTAGATGGATAATAATTCATCAATTTCGTTTTTGAAATATCACTCACTATTTAATATCTATCAAATCTAATTTTTAAGATGATACTAGTATATTTTATTAATATTCAGACACTAATATTTAAAAGATTGCATAATACTAGTCTAATTTATATTAAGGATTATTTGTATAATTGATAATTTATTCTTTAGGTGGATGTGAAAATTACTACATATAAAGGTCTGGTTTTTTCTAGTGGGTCCGATCGCATTCTTGTTGTTCTGGATGTGAGTGAGTCTGACCCGGTTTTCTAAAATTCCTGAAAACTTTATTCTTCTAAACATTTATTATTTTTTTCTTATCATATTATATTTATATTATAATTTTCCCTCTATTCTCTTTTTACCTGTCTAAATATTACTAACAAATTTATGATTGAGAAAAATGGAGTCCAATAAGATTTTTCCATGTTGTGCGAATTTGCATCAAATGGGGCCCTTAGCGGCCCTCACCCTCTTGCGTTCAGTGATTGATTTGCGTGTTAATCATTAGAATTTGCAGGTTTTGGTGTTTGGAGTGTATCTTTTCAAAAATGACATGCTAAAGGTTAAAGCAACTGATTAATCTAATTCATTAGTTCTAGATGAACATAATACCACGTCACATCCACCGACATGCTTTATGGGCCCAGTTAGCATGTGAGTTGGTTTGTCAGTGACCTTAAATAAATAACATAAATTTCTACATTATTTTTTAAAATTAATTTCCTTACTATCTTATCCTTTTTCCGTTTCAAATTACTTATGGGTTCGTTTGATATTTGATACGAGAGAAAATGTGAGAAAAAAAATAAAAAAATACGATTTATGAAATATTTATTTTATTTATTTAGAGAGAAAATAAAAAAAAATTATTTTTTAATAAAAAAGTTTAATTATTTCTTATTTTTCTTCTATCCTATGTTTGGTACATTTTATTTTATTTATCTATTATTTGAAAAGTTTAAAATTATACTAATCACTCTTTTATTAATTATCATTACTTGTTTCTTAGTATTAGTTATTTTGCATACATATTAATTATGGAATGAGAAGAAAAAATAAAAAACAAAATCTCATGACTATTTTATTATAATAAACAAATTATTATATTTCTTGATTTTTATATAATAAGACATATAAAAAGGAACTAAGGAATAAAAAATAATTATATCTAATGCTTTAAATTTATAAATATTTAATCTGTAATGATTAAGGAGATTTGGAATTAATTGTTTATTAGTTAGCTAAAACCAACAACGCTGTTTACTTCTTGTTTTTTATTTCATAAAATGAAATTATTGAAACTAATAGCTTTAAATATGGGAGTTTTGGGATGTTGTTACCACTTATCAAAATTAAGCAGCTTGTGCAGTTTAGTGAGTTATTGATAAGTAATAGTATGCATATCTTAGAGATGTGCGTTCAATAAAAACTACTAAAAAGGACTCTTAATTCACTGGTTGAGACTATGTGTAGGCCAGCTTGGATTGATTGACTAGCTTGAGCGTGGTTGGTTGAAATTTAACCTATAAAGGACAAAGTAGTGAATCAATTTTATTTATTTTTTCCATGGAGAGACAAAGAGGTGTTATATGATACTTATTCTACAATTATCTCAAATCACATGGAGATTGTTCACGCTTAGAATCGGATTTTAAGTCTGCAAATGTAGAGGATGAGTGCAATGTCTAAGAATGCGTATAGTATCCTTTTGACTTTATTTACATAATCTTTTTAGCAATGGACGGAGTGAAACAAATATTGCCATGGAAGTAGCAAATTAATGTAATTTAATGAGTTAATGGATCTTGTTTCATAATTACTGGGATTTCACCTAATAAAAAAAGTTTCCTAAGATCATCTCTAATGATCTCATTGTAAGCAATCCAAATTATACTACTTCAATCTTAAATAATTTAATTAATTTTCTTTTTTACGAGTTTTTATTAATAAGTTATTGTTAACAATGACAACAAATTTACAAAAATAGGATTTTTTTTAATTATAAGAATAGATAATTTTAAAAATATTACATAGTTAAGTCATATTTTAAAACATAACCTACTCATATGTAATTTTTTAAAAATCTACTCATGTCTTATAATTTTTTTAAAAAATTATCCTACTCCTGTCAATTTGCCTACAATAACTCACAAATCTCTCTTCTCTTTCTATATATTTAATACAAATTTAAATAAACACATGATTAATAATTGTTTATATAAATAATTCTCTTCAATTTGAGTTGATTTGTGTAAACTTAGAAAAAAAAATTTAAAATAAGTGTCATAAAAATTGCTTTTTTAATAACACATAAAAGACTAGTTTGTTTCAGTTTGTTTTTTAAAATACGTATTTTTTAAATAAAATAAGCAATTTTATGATTTTTGATGTATTTGTTTAAATTGTTTTTACTTAAAATGAGAATTTTCTGCTTTTTTTAAGAAGCAAAACCTATCTACTTCTTAAAAAATGTTTATATAAATTAAACATAAAACAACATTTTTCAAGCAAAAGCACTTTAGACAAATACATTAAAAAAATGAAAAGATGTTTATTTTATTAAAATAAACACTTATTTTAACAAATAAATTTAAACAAATTGGGCCAAAGTAATTCATGATTAATCATTACTTATATAAGCAACGTCGTACATCACTTAATAGACCTTGAGTGTGTTTAAGTAGTGAAATCAAAATGGAAGTATGAAAAACATATTTAAACTTATTTTAAAATATTTTTAATAAAATTTAAAATAAAATAAAAAATACACACTTAAGTATACATTATACTTTTATTATATTAATTAGCATAATAACTAAAACAAATCATATAATATAAACTTATTAAAAAACAATAGGAAATTAGAATAAAATAAATCTAGCACCTATCATTATTAATTTCATAAAATATAATACTAAAATAATAAATTAAATATTATAGATATTATAATGGTTAGAATAAATAGTAAAATATAAAAAATGTGTGGAAGAATGAGTGTAAAAAAAATTTAAGTTTTATTTTAAAAAGGAAAATAAAAAATTTAATAAAATTATAGGAATAAAAAGAGAATAAAATATAAAATATAAAAAATAGAAGTAAGAACTTACAAGCTAGAGTTTTAAAAATATTATTTTAAATATCATTTTAAAAAATGTTAAAAAATTATTTATCAAACAAGTAAAACAAAATTTTAAGTAATAAAAAATAAAAAATAAATTAAAATAACTTATCAAACATAACATAATATAACATAAATTATATTTGTAAAGAAACATATAAATTATTTTTGTTTTCATTTAATATAACATCCTTTTACGAGAAAAATGAGGTTTATTTTTATTTATTTATTATCAAGCAAATGAGGTTCGATTTGAAACAACTAAACATTAGTACTATTTTCTTTGGTATAACTGTTTTTATGTCACTATGTCAGTAAGCAAGATTTTTCGACACTCATAAATGCGTATCCAACTAAACCATTTACCAATTCGTTACAAATACAATTAATTAAATTTGACAAGTGACCTTATCCTAGCCCGGTTTCTTGACATGCTAAGCACAGACTGAGCTCTTTGTGAAGCAATTATAATTAGGGGTGTTTGCGGGTCGGTTCGGATCGGTTTTGGCTAAATTTAAGATCCAACCCAATCAAATTTGATCGGTTCGGTTCGGTTCAGTTTTCAGAAAAAAAAAATTTTGAAACCCAACCCAACCCGTTTATGAACATTTCGGTTCGGTTTGGATCACCGGGTTACCCATTTAAATTTTTTTTAGAATTACTATTTTATATCACGATTCTTTCAAATATCTCATACAATTAACACAATACTATCAAATGTATGAAAATAGTAAAATTGATTCATTTAATACCATCAACATAATATTCTAAAATAGACTTATAATATAAATTAAAACAAAAGATTTTTGAACAAAATTTACTATAATAGTCTGAATCACAATTGTTTCTTACAAACCAAGTTTTGTAATAACTAAATTTATTGCAACCAGATTTGCTGAAACAAATAAATAAATAAATAACATATGATTCATTAATATTATAAACATGATAAACAAGAGATGCTTTTTGCTTTGTCTTTTAAGCCAAATCTCAAATGTATTGGTAAGGATCTCTCCCCTGCCTATTAGGAGGGCTGATAGTTGCTTGCTTGTCTAGCTCAGCCCCTACTGAGCTTTTCAGTAGGCATCAGTAAATTAGATTATATTATTATCAATTCTCACTTACTTCTGTAAAAACTTCGTCCCCCTTGCAATTCCAACTCGGCCAGAGAATCAAATGGCAGATGATATGTCTTTCTATCCATCCTGACTGTTGGATAGAAATTGAAATCTGACTTTATGCGAGCAAGGTTCAAAACAATATAATCCGTCCTTCTATAAATCGAGAAAAAACATTTATCCAAAAGATTTATTCATTATTACTACATAAAACACTACATTACATAAACAACCACATATGTCTTTCCTAGAGAACCAGAGCTTTAAAAGCATCATGTTATGCTAACTATATTAATGATTTTCGAAACAGAAATAAGTCAAAGGGTAGGCCTTAACAGGTAAAAAGAAGATAAATGAACTACTTTTTTTTTTCTTTTTTCTAGTCTCTTAGAAACAATTAAATGATGGAATTTTTGAAAAATAATTAAAATGAATAAATTAATTTTGATACATGCAACAAGTTTAATATATTTTAATTTATAGCAAATAGTAGCTAAAATTTATATCAAATTTGATTGTTAATGATAATTAGGAATGTGTTTAAAACGCTACTAATTAGAATTTATCATCTATATAATATTCAAGCTCCATTATTCATGACTCACGAGCATATATATCAAATCCAGACAAATAGTTACCTCACAGATTCTTTTTTAAAGGCAAAGCGTTTGGGTAATATAGCAATATAGCATTTGGATACTATTCAATATTAATCGCAATATAGCAACGAAAAATCACACTTACCCACGACGGAGTTTCAATGGCGAACAAAAATGCCTCAAGCCGAGTGATTGGTAGCCAAAGCCAGACGATAAGTACGAACCCAAAGAGATTCTAATGAGAATCCAGACAAAGGATTCTAATGCAGTTCCAGAGAAGGAGATGAGATGAAAGGGTAACAGAAGTGCAAAGAAAGAGATGAGATGAAAGGGTAACAGAAGTGCAGAGAAGGATGAGAGAATAAAAAGAAACATAAATCCTAAAGATAAGATAAGATAAGATGATTATGAATTTGGCTTCATTGAGCCCACACATTTACAATACCACACCTTTTTTATTGTCAATTTTTTTTTAATTTTTAATATATATATATATATATATATAATAAAATTTATATTATTATTACGGGTTAACAGATCGGGTCATCGGGTCAACGGATCTGTAAATCTAAACCCGTGACCCAACCCGTACATGAACGGTTTTGATCGGTTCGATTCGATTTTGATCCAAGTACATAAATGACCCAACCCAAACTGTTCGAATCGATTTGAATCAGTTCGGGTTCACGGGTGACCCGTACCCGTGAACACCCCTAATTATAATAACCTCTCCCGCAGTCACTCTTTATCAAGCCATAATAATATATGGTTGGGTAATTAACAATCTACTCACAAACCTATTAGTACATTATTTGACTTTGAACATGAGAGTTTCTTACAGATACACCACTTTTATCACGTTGTTATCTCCATAATCACTAAGTAATAATAAAATAAAAACATTTCCTGAAGTGAAGTTAGAAGCTTTAACTTGCAATCTACATTTTAACAAATTCAGGGGATTATAATTTAAATATCGTAAATGAAACCAGAAAAATTAGTTTCCCCTTTTTTCCGTGGTTATATATTTACTTCTATATCTCATGTGTATGCTTGGTTGAACATATTTAATTACTTTTTTCTCATGAATAGAAGAAGAAAAATAGAAAGAGAGAAGGAAAAAAAGCCTTGTAAATCTTACATAAAAATAAAAAGATTTTCTTTTCATCTATAAGAACAAATGGAAGAGAGAAACAAAATTGTACAAATAACAAACTAATCTATTATTTTTACCTATCATTAGATTTTTTATATTAATACATTCTATATTTAGATTAGAAAAAGTTTAACTGCTTTGTCAGAAAAAATATTCCTCTTAAAATAACCGTTAATACGAATAATAAAAACTCTGCTATAATTATTTCTATATATTCAATATATTTTGCAAATAGAAAAATACATAGAGTAGAACATAATAAATAAGAAATTGAAATATTTCATTAAAATTATTCATTTTGAAATTTTCCAAAAACTAATCATAGGTATTTTATTAAATTTTTAATTAAGTTTTTAAATTTGTATTTGTTTTTTAATTAGATTCCTGCATTAGGTTCATAATTAAAAAAAATATAAATTTAATTACCTAACTAAAAAAGTATAGACACTTAATTAAAAATTATCAAATAATTCAAAGAATAATATACTTTAACATGGGTATTATATTTTAAAATGTTTTTGATTTAATTTGACCGTTGATTTTAAAATTAATGGTTCCAAAAATTTCCTCCCTAATTGGGCGTTTGACATCTCCGAATCCTTTTACTACTACCATACTGTTCCAAGTTTGAAGTTTCCACAAAATCTGGAGACAAGAGAAGTGAATCCAAAGGAATTAATTAGATTAGTGGAATGCGATTCACTCTTCTATCCCGTGCGCCCGTTCCTTTTCTTTCTACCGCCTTCCTTAAATTCAAACCCGTTGCACCTTCCACAGCGACTTTCACTAGGGTTTCTCGCATGGCCGCTTCACCTTCTTCCGCGGCTGTTCGCGATGGCGCTCCTTCTGCTTCCTCCGCCATTGATTTCCTCTCTATCTGCCACCACCTCAAGGTGCTTCTTCGTAAACGAGTTTTGTATTTTGAAGTAATGTACTTATTCGTTTCTTATAAATGCCGCAGAAGTTAAAGAGATTATAGTGGCTGTTTAATTTTGATTGCGAAAATTGTCAGTACGTGTTAACCTAAGCTTGATTTGAGAATGAAACACAGTTTTATTTGACTGGCGCTATGTCACACTGATAAAAGCTCGATTGCACTTGTGCTGTTTCGTTTTTTTTTCTTCTTCCTGCTTTTAATTTGTAGTGCTGTAACTTGTTTGAATTCTGTTTGGTATCTGAGACAGACAACAAAGAGAACAGGTTGGGTACGAAAAGATGTTAAGAATCCTGAATCTATAGCCGATCATATGTATCGAATGAGTTTGATGGCTCTGATTGTGTCAGATGTCCCTGGTGTAGACCGAAACAAGTTAATCCACCTTCCTTTTGAATAAGCTGTATATATGTTTTATTAATGACTATTTCTTTTTGCAATGCACCTGTTAACATTAGGATGGGAGGTAGGTTTTCTGAAACTTGTTTTTTATTTTTCAGGTGCATTAAAATGGCTATTGTTCATGACATTGCAGAAGGTATGCTAATATGCTGTTTGCTTTGTGTTATTTGTCTGTGCCTGGTAAAAGTGGTTCTGCATGCCTAAAGTATTGTTTATGAATAATGATATAATATAGTGGACAGGTTTGGCAGAATTCAGCTGGAAAGTAATAATTTGGTGAAATGTAAATAAACCAAAACAATGGATGAGACTGAGTGAGTACAATGGCCAGTTTAGGTTTGAATTTTGAAAATAGATTAGTTAGGAATAACATAGTGTTGCAGGTGAAAACCCTGACAGCGATAAGTTTTTATGATGCAAATTGATTATTGATCTGGAAACTAACATATTTACATGGATTTCTCCTCATCATTCTGCTGTTTTCATGTTACACTCAATGAGAACTTCATAAATGCCTAAAAGACTAGAAGTTAACAATGAGTGAATTTGAATTACTTAATGCCAGCTGTTGATTTGATGCATGCAAATTTACAATGCTTTTGTAACCCCTATTTTGGTTTTATTAAAGAAGCAGATTTTGGGTTTTCAAATTATTAGGAGCTTTAATACCAGAGTATTATAATATCATCATATATCTCATGCTCTCACGTGAAAGTTCTGATCTACAATTTCATTTGTGCACTTTGGTGCTTTCTTTAATAGCAATTGTTGGGGACATAACTCCATTGGATGGAGTTTCGAAAGCAGAAAAGAATCAACGAGAACAGGAAGCACTAGATCATATGTGTAAAGTACTCGGAGGAGGATCTTCAGGTACTTTTTTTTCACTCTGTACATGTGTTTGTTAATGAGACAATAATGAAAACTCACATCTCTTGGTTTTTAATTGAATTGTCATATTGAAGCAAAGGAAATAGCTGAGTTGTGGATGGAGTATGAAGCAAATTCTTCTCCAGAAGCTAAATTTGTCAAGGACCTTGACAAGGTTTGTGGCTTTTTTTGCTATTGTCTTTCAATGAGTTACATTTGGGCCATACTTTTGACTTGTGCATGTGTTTGGTACAATACCCTGCTATGGCCTAGGGAGGTCCCATCACTACATTGGTAATGGTGCCTAACGGATCAAGAGGTCCCCACTGGGGGCTGGGTGGGTGGTTGGGGGTAGAGAGTGAGGGAGAGAAACTAGGGTAATGGAAAAGGGATTTTCCATTGGGAGGGAGTATTGAACCTCCTCCCAAGAACTTACAATGTCCCAACCAAGTGAGCTAGCCTCAGGTTTTTGACTGATAATAATAAGGTATTGTGATTCATAAATTATGGACTTTTGTTTTGGATTTTCGTGATATATTTCCTTGTCTATTTCAGCTTCTTTAAGAACTGTGTATCGGTTTATACAGATTAGTTTATCTGCTTCATTAAACGGGAGAAGATGCTATGGTGTGATGATGCTGTTCAGCTATTGTTTTCCTTTGCTCCGAATCTTTTCACTGCCATTTTTAATTTAAATCTAATTACGTAAAATACTTTTGTTTTTCCCTAAGGGGTTGGGATAAATTGCATTTGGGTCTTTGTGTATTTAACTTATGGTTAAAAGGAATAAACAAAAAAAATAAGTAGCTCATTTATTGTTAATATTCTATCAGGCAGATGCTTTTTGATTCATTTACAATGATTATGTAACATTTTGGCCTGCATTTAAAATACCTCTGGTTCTTGCCATGTTCACAACTAGTTATTTTGATTCTTTAAATTTTGTTCTATACAGGTGGAGATGATACTCCAAGCTTTGGAATATGAAGATGGTGAGAGAAATTTTCAAATTTATTTTTCTTCGTATCTTCTCATTTTATTATGATCATATACAGTCCTTGTTGTATTGTTTGTCAATTCTTCAAACAATAAATATTACAATATTGATTCTTAAGGAATTTATACAAGTGATGTTAAATTTAGAGCATGTTAAACCTGGATTGGATGGGAGGCCTCTATAATTAAGACGAGGTGGGTGGAGGGTCAGAGGTTGTGATAACTGATAAGTTTTATCATCTTTGGCAACAAGTTGACTATTATGTCTAATATTCGACTAGGAATTTTATGGAATTTGTTGTGTATAGGGTATCGTTAGAGACAACTGATAAATTATATTACAATAAGGATGATGAGGATAAACAACTATTAAACTGTGCATTCATATTTTTACAGATGTCTCTGTAACAGTAATTTTATGTCATGTTGGTGCTTTTTTGATAGAATGGCAAAAATAACGGCCTTATATGTCTCTTGTACTAGGTTTGTCTCCACTGCTATATACTTATATCATATCACAAATATTGATTTTGACTACTCAGTTGTAATAATCTAATTTTGTAAAAGTGTGGTGTGGTATGTAGAAGAATGCAGGATGCATCCTCCTAGTGAAGATTATTAACAAAAGTTACCTAAGAAGTACAACATCAATAAGTGTTTTAAATTCCGGTACATGATGCATTTAGAGTTTAAAATCTATATTAATAAGCTACAAACATTGGATTGAGTGGGTATTTTGGTGATTGTGATTTTCATTTGTGGATTTGTTTCAGTGTAATAATCCATATGGTTTAGATCTTCTGAAATTTGTTCTCCCATGACTTTGCAGAGCAGGGGAAGGATCTAGATGAATTTTTCCAGTCAACTGCTGGTATGAGTTTCTTCAAAGTGTGATTTATTAGTTTGTGTTCTAAAATTGAATGATGGAGGCTAGATATAGTGTTTGTTAACAAAAAGAAATTCCACATTAATGATTTTTTTACCTGCAACTTATTTTGTATGTGTGGAACAACATTGATAAGCCTCAGTAATCAGTAGTACCTGGTTGCTAACATGAGATGGAATGTCACATTCAAAATATAGCTTTGAAAGACTTGATTTGGGGTTTGATCCTATGGATTTGATCTTCTACATTTTTTTTTTTTCAGTTGGTAAAAGTTGAGCACCGAAGAGGTGCCTGGAATTATTTGATCATGTGTTGGAGAAATTTTCACTTGTTTTTTGATCCATATTTTTTTTCGCACTTGTTTACGGATTATCAATTATCTTCTTTTTATGATTTGATAATTTATTGGAGAAAATTGTATCCTTTTGCAGGGAAGTTCCAAACTGAAACTGGCAAAGCCTGGGCATCAGAGATAGTATCGAGAAGGAAGAATACTAAATAAATCTCCCAGTATGGATCTCCTTGTCAATGGGATAGGGATAGGTGGGGTATAGTGAATTTTACTAGAAGATTTGATCCACCATGATCAAATTTGTTCGACTATGTCTAACCATCATTAGTTCTCATTCAAATAAGTGGACTGAAACTATTGTGGAACTTTAAAAAGATAAGATTTGATCTCACCATAATCAGATTTGTTCAACAATGTCTAACCATCAAAATAAGTGGACTGAAACTATTCCACGGGCTTCATATAGGTGAATTTTCTTGCTATGGACTAAAGCAGAGTTGGGATCATTCTCTTCCCGTGTGCTTCATATAAGTATTTTTCCCGATTTTTATACCCATAGTATCTTTTACTTTTATAACATCAGAAAAGTCGAAATGATTCTCGCTCAAAAATGGAAAAGAAAAGTCCAATGATTAAACCAACAAAATATTAAACAGTAAAGCCATGCTATTCCTTATTACTTCATGTTGAATAATCCCTCTTATTACTTGTCATTTTCAATACTATAGAAAGATTAAATTAATACATAATATATATAATTATTAATGTATTAATATATTTAATAATAAAAATAGCTTTATGTTTACCGAGAAAATATTTAAATTTAAATTGATTATAAAATAACTGTATATATATATATTAATTTTATTAAATAATAATAAAAGTTAATAAAGTATGCTAAAATAATAATGTGTATGAAAAGAGAAATATAAATAGAAAATATGTATAAAAGGATATAAAGAAAATCTACTATACAAATTTGGCATAGTCTTTTAAATTTTAATACTGTACAGGAAAAGGTTTTCATTAACACTTATCCAATTGCGGATAGATGTCAACTCTATGAAATTTTCTTTCACCCTTGATATATATTTTTTATTCTTTTTCTTGTTGTGAGATAATCAATCATTTTATTTAGTAATTTTATCCTCATCATGTAAGCATGGCCTCTCTTTTTAGTACGTAATTTTATTTTAGATTATAAATCATAAATTATATTTTTTATGAAATTAAAGTTTTTAATTTGAAAGGTGAAGTTCTCATTTTTTTAGATTTTCTTAATTACAAATTCTTATTAATTTTTCTTTTTCTTTATTGAAAGATGTATGTTACACATTATTTTATAATTAATTAAAAAAATAATTTTCTTAATTGTATCAAACTTCCTTATTTTCATATTTTATTTTTCATTTTTATTCATTTTAATTTAAAAATAATTTTATATCATAATTTAAATAATTTATTATCAATATAAATATAATTATATATTAAAAATGTCTATTTATTATAAACAATAATTATAGGTATATAATAAATACTGATCCCGGCTAAAATATTGGTTATATTTATATGATTAATATATATTTTTTTATCTTTCATTTCACTTGGTTTATATAAATTCTAACAGATTCTAACTAAATTATTGTAAATTTCATGGTATGTTAATTCAAGTTGTATGAATTAAAAGAAAAAAAGAAAAAAGAACTCGGTCACATACAAATGATACAATTGAATGTATAGCATCATTTTTGTACTTTTCTTTAATGGTGCTGGTGTGGTCTACAAAAACTAAAATTCGTTGAGAAAGGGCGCGTAAAAGCAGGGTTGCTTTCCCCGCAGTTTCAGGCGATACACTCCTCCAACACAAACACTCCTTTCCGCAATCGTAAAGCCATTCACTTCAACTTTGCACGCAAACATGTCTTCTCTTCGTATTCGTAACCTTCTCCGTTTCTCCATACACGTACGTATCACGCTACCATACTCTCACTCATTCTTCTTCGACGTTAAATTATTTCTTCACACTCATTCTTCGATTTTCTTCCTCACAGGGGACGCTGCTCTCACCTTCTCCGCTCCAACGAGGTCTTTTTAATTCGTTTTCAAACGTCCATTGTAATTATTACTCTATTGCCTTCCATTGTAATTATTGCTCTATTGCCTTCTACCTGTTTGTTTCTTTTTCTTCTGTAAACAAACGCTAGAAATATACATACATACATATATATATATATATATATATATATATATATAATGAAAAAGATAAAAATCGCGTTTAACGACTACTTGAGAAACGGTTTAGGGTTTTCGGGAAGCTCTCGAAGCTACAGAGCCGTTGAATCTTCCAAACATTGTTTACTGAAGTCAGACGATGAGGAGATATCCGCACTCCGTCGCGAATTCGAAGCCGCCAAACAGAGTTTTCTCAGTATTCCCGATGCGCTCAGGGAAATGCCCAAAATGAATCCTAAAGGTTTGTTTGACGATTGGTTTCTGTAACATTTTTTTGGAATTGCGTTGTTTGTGAATTTTGATTTGTTTTCTTCTTCCTTATGTGTATTGGATTAGGCATATATGTGAATAAGAACGTGAGATTGGACCAATTGCAAGTTTATGGGTTCGACTATGACTACACATTGGCGCATTACTCGTCTAATTTACAGACTTTGATATATGACCTTGCCAAGGAGTACTTGGTTAATGAGGTTAGCTCCGACAACACACTCCTGCTGTTTGTTTTTATGACTATGGTTCCTTTCCTTACTCGTCTTGTTGCTTCTTTCAGCTTAGGTATCCGGAGGTTTGCACAAGTTTTAAATATGATCCAACTTTCCCCATTAGAGGTCTATACTATGATAAGTCAAAAGGGTGCCTCATGAAGCTGGATTTCTTTGGTTCGATTGAGCCGGATGGATGCTTCTTTGGAAGACGCAGGGTATTCGGCACTGATTCTTTTTGTTTCATTTAGCAGTTGCATGCATCTTATTAGCTTCTATTGTTTATTTTCATTTGGTTTTAAATTTTTTTTTGAAGTGTCTCTATGGTTCTGAAAATCCACGTACAATTGGGACTGTATAATGTTAGGGTTTGATAGATTATTGCATAACGACAAATTAAATTCTAGTTCTATTTGACAAGCGCCAGTCAGCATAGTTTGTCTGTTGTTACTTGTTACAGAAATGAAAATAGTGCCAGTAAAATAGTGTTTACAGCAATTTCTTTCTTTTGTATAATTTTACAGCTAAGCCATACAGAAATACGTGACGTATATGGCACGCGGCATATTGGTCGTGATCATGCTCGATCACTTGTTGGTTTGATGGATTTCTTCTGCTTCAGTGAGGTTAGTTCCCTGTTGTTCTGTCATTCAATAATAACTTCTGCTTTTGTGATGTGCAGTGTTGAAGCTTTGCCTCAGTGATTTATGCAGTGCTTCTTGTACTCTTCATATGTCAAAGAAGATTATTGTTATCCTGAGTATGCATGTCATAAAGTTACACAAATAATTGACTGCCTTCCAAATATTGCCTTCAACGTATATCCAGAAGGCCATGCTGCAGTATCTTTCTGTGTGGGCCCAATCATTAGAAATAGACATAGGATGTGGGGCAAAGTTACATCTCTGTTTATTACCATCTTGTAAGAAAAAAAACTGTTCCTTTAAGGGCACAAGTTTTTTGGTGTTATTTTAAAAAAAAATATTTTTAATTAAAAAATGTTTAATTTTTTTATAATGATTAGATAACTTTTTTGAAAAAAAAAACAAAAGCCCCCAAAAGGTAGTTTTGGTGCTTTGTTGCTTTTCTAATAAGCTAATAAGAGTACCTTTTTCAAAAGTTTATCCAAATGCACCGTTAATGGGACTTGACCTAGTGTATTCAATGTTAACTACTCTTACTTCTTCAATTTTCCATTTGTTTTGTTGTTGATTGTTGCACTCAGTTTTTGTTCCTTTTAAATGTCTCTGTTGATATAAAGTTAACAAAATATTGGTTTCCTTCAGTTTAACTGAGTGTAAGGTCTGCTTTGCATAGCTAAGCAGGTCTCTTAGACTGTTAGGGCTAAGCTATACCTCTACCACCAAGGGAGGAGTATGT
This sequence comes from Glycine latifolia, assembly GCA_013407115.1. NCBI lineage: Eukaryota > Viridiplantae > Streptophyta > Magnoliopsida > Fabales > Fabaceae > Glycine > Glycine latifolia. Next base: position 6,646,446 of record CM023947.1, read on the forward strand.
TGCCAATTTATTGAAATTATAAAAATTACACTACTATTTGAAGGGCAAACTCCTATGATGGAGTTGATGCCTTTGAAATTTGAAAAATCTGTTGAAAGTTAAAATTCCCTTTTCCAAATTCATTTGCCTCTTCTTGGGCTGTCTATTGACTTGTGAAGTTTCTTTTCACTGTTAAATCTTAGGTTGAGAATTGATTGTTTGCATTGTTACTCTGTAGGCATGCCTTCTTGCAGATATAGTGCAGTACTTCGTTGATGCTAAGCTAGAATTTGATGCTTCCTACATTTATGAAGATGTTATTCGTGCAATTGACCATGTCCATCGAAGTGGCCTGGTTCATAGAGGAATACTATCTGACCCACATAGATACTTAGTGAAAAATGTAAGTTCAAACCATTTCATGCATTTCCTTTAACTGGTGTCCATGAATGTGTCCAATAGATGCTGCAACAAGTGATCTACATTATGAACCAAAAACTATTTCAGGATCTAGTATCTTAATCCAGTTATAGGTTGACATTGTTTCTTCAATCTAGTTCATGTTGTCCGAATTATTTTAACTCTCTGATTGAGAGTTTGCACTAATTCATTTGTGGGCAAATATTTCAGGGAAAGATATTACGTTATCTTAAGATGCTAAGGGAGCGGGGGAAGAAGCTTTTCCTGTTGACAAATTCTCCTTATTATTTTGTGGATGGAGGGATGCGTTTTATGTTGGAGGTATTTGATTAACAGGAAACCATATCATACATTTTGTATGTATTATGGAATGTTTTTTATTTATTAAGACTTCACTGCCAGTTGAAGTTTATTATTATTTTTTCTTAATTTGAAATATGGTATTTCCAATTTTTATCTGCATGGCATGAAAATCATATTTGGTTCAATTATTCAACAGCTTCAGAGCTCCAACTCTAAAATACTTGTGTTCTTTTCTTTCATCCTGTTGCAACCATTCTTCAAAGAGTACCAAAAGAGTATAGGTGGAAAAATGAATGCAGTCAGTTATAATAATATGATGAATTGATGATTGTAATTTATATTTAGATGATGCAGGAAAGAGTCTAGAATGGAGACCAACTGTACATAGTTTTCAGTTCTCTTGCTGATTACATGCATTATTTCATTTTAGTGATTTGCAAAGATGAATATCTAACTTTATCAGAAAATTCTGGAGAATTGGGAAGTTATGGTCTTATTCTTTATTGCAAGACATATGTATCCACAAACCTTAGGATAGTGCACACATGTCTTAGCAGATATACAAGTGCAGGTTCTTCTGTTTGTTGAGAAGAATCCTATATCCTAATTATATATTTTGCTCTTTATTTTAAGTTTTAACAATTCTTATATCAGGGGAAAATGTGTAAAACAAATTATGTTTGATAAGTAGCTGTTATGAAGGCCACATACATAAGTTCTCTACTAGTCCATTATGTCATTACTTCTATAGTCTGGTTTCTCTCTAAGACCTAATTTCAATTATTTCACTTTTAATCATTTAGTGCTTTGGAGTAAAATTATCATCTTTTAGGATCTTTTCCACTTGTTCTCATGAAGGAGAAGATGGAATTTACTTGAAAGTTGAAACTTGGCCTGAATTTTTTTAAAAGGGAGGGGCAGCTGTATGCTAGAGTTATGTTATATTACACATTACTTAGATAGTTAACAGTGACACTGACACTTAGGTCTCTTTAAATTGTTTGGTTGAAATTTCCTTACTTGGTTAGTTTTAAATGTAAGTGAAAGATGGCTAAATTACTTTAACAAACTTTTTAATGAGAATGGTGATAAGAGTGAGGTGGATTTGGAGGACGTTTTTTATGATCTGAATAGAAGATTTGTGCACAGACTTAATACACATGAAGTTAAGGAGGCTTTAAAGAGGATGAAGAATAATAAAGCTTTGGGACCTGATGACGTCCCTATTGAAGTGTGGAGAGGCTTAGGAGATGTGGGAATAAAATGGTTGACCAATCTTTTTAATAGGATTCTTTAAACAAATAAGATGCCTGATGCTTGGAGGAAAAATATGTTTGTGCCTATTTACAAAAACAAGGAAGATATCCAGAATTATTCAAACTAGAGGCATCAAGTTCATGAGCCATACTATGAAGTTATGGGAGGGAGTTATTGAACAACACCTAAGGAGGAAGACCAAGGTTTCCGTAAATCAATTTGAATTTATGCCAGGAAGATGTACCATGGAAGCTATTTTTTTGATAAGACAATTAATGGAAAGGTATAGGGAAAAGAAGAAAGACTTACATATGATGTTCATAGATCTTGAGAAAGTATATGATAGAGTCCTAAGAGAAGTCTTATGGTGGACTATTGAGAAGAAAAATGTAGCATTAAAGTATGTTAATGCAATCAAGGATATATATGATGGGGCCATTACATGTGTGAAAGCTTGTAATGGAACATCAAGGCGTTCACCAAGGTTCAACTCTTAGTCCTTATCTCTTTGTCTTTGTGATGGATGAACTAACAAAAAATATTGAAGAGAAAGTGCTGTATCATGCTTATTGATGAGACTAAAGATGGTGTTAAAAGGAAATTAGAATTGTGGAGAGACACCTTAGAGTCTAAAGGATTCACGATAAGCAAGAGCAAGACAGAGTATATGAAGTGTGAGTTTTCGCGGATAAGAGATGGTGATCAAGATACAGTGTACTTGGTCAAGAGGTACCCAAGAAATATGTTTTTAGATACTTGGGATCAATGTTGCAAAAAGGTGATGAGATTGATGAGGATGTAAATCATAGAATTAGAGCAGGGTGGATGAAATGACGGAGTGCATTGAGGTTTTTGTGTGACCGCAAAATTCCCCTTAAGCTAAAAGGAAAAATCTATAGAACAGTTGTAAAACCGACAATGCTATATGGAGCGGAATGCTGGCCAACACATAGGCAACATGAGCATAAAATAGGGGTAGCAGAGATGAGGATGTTAAGGTGGATGTGTGGATATACGAAGATGGATAAGATAAGAAATGAGGATATTCGATGAAAGGTATCAGTGGTACCGGTATGTGAAAAGATGAGGGAGCATAGATTGAGGTGGTTTGGGGTAACATTGTGCTATAAACCTTTTATTTTTTTATTATTATGAAAAAAACAAAGACGACCACTGGATGCTCTCATAAGAACAAGAGTTTGTTACCATGAGTTCGACACAAAGAGAGGTGGAGGTCGACCGAAACTTACCTGGGGAAAGGTAGTTAAACAAGACCTAATGGAGTGGGATATAGATTGACGGATGGTAAGTTAGGATGGAGTGGAGAAAAACTATAAGCTTGGTGGAGGGTTAAACCCATTAGTAGTTCTATGTTCCAGTCGTTTCCTTGTTTTAGTTTTTTTTTCTCTTCTTTTCTCCTTTCTTTCTTTCACCCTTCTTTTATTTTAACTTATTTTTTCTCTCTTTTGTCTTATTTCCACTTTTTTCTTCCCCTCTCTCTTTCTCTTTCTTTGTCTCATTTTTTGATTTATCATTGGGTTCATCTACCATTGACCCCTATTAACTTGGGTTAAAGGTGCTGTTGATGTTGATGATATTGGTTAGTTTTAAATGTAATTACAGAATAAAATAAAAAATGTAATTTTTTAGTGGTTCATGATTGTTTTGCACTTTTCATTTCTGGACATAATTTCCTGGAGTTTATTCTTGAATGTTGATTAGGATTCTCTGGATTGTAGAGACTCTTGGACGGAACTGTTTGATGTTGTGATTGCTAAGGCCAATAAACCACGGTTTTATACATCTGAGCATCCATTCCGGTATGTATCCTATATATCAAATTTTTTCCTATGTGATATGGTGCTTATTTTCTAACTTAATTCTTCTTATTATATTCTACTTTAGTAAAGGATATTTGGGGTAACATTGTGCTATAAACCTTTTATTTTTTTATTATTATGAAAAAAACAAAGCTGACTTCAGGACTGGATCATTTGAATGATGTTCTCTTTAGAATTACAGTGATGAAAGGGGAAATAATGGAGGATACAATTGAGAAACAAATAATTTTCTTGACTTGAAGCTAGCGCGGATCATTTTCTTTTGTCAAACCTTTTTTGCTATCATTTCTTTCCATGGTCATCTCTTTTTGAGTTTACATTGTTGAATTTTGAAATCTTTGCAAAGGTCCTGAATATCACTGGTTCTTCCATGCAGTTGTTATGACACAAAGAAGGACACATTAACTTTTACCAAGGTTGATGAATTTCTACCAGATAAAATTTATTATCATGGATGCCTCAAATCCTTTCTCCAAATAACCAAGTGGAATGGCCCAGAGGTACGCTTTATTTGATGTTTGATAATAAACCATGCTGTGTAATGTTTCTATTTACATACATGAATTTTTCATTAAGTTTTAATCTTAAAGCAAATACAGAATTTTCATAAATATTCTTTCACATGGAACCTCTAGAATGCTAAAATTCACATTTTTCATTAGGTGATATATTTTGGAGATCACCTATTTAGTGATTTAAGAGGGCCCTCAAAGGCAGGTTGGCGTACAGCAGCAATCATCCATGAACTAGAGGCACGTCTGTAATCTAATCCAGTTTCTTGTAGATTTTGAGCCTGTTTGTCATTATTTATCATGACTTATTATAGATAGATAGGAGTAGACATTCCTCCGTCTATGGGTTTCATTACTCCCTGGAAAACAGGCATGAAAATGTTTTATCATATCTTGTTTGCCGACAGCAAATATATACAAGTTTGGACATTTTGTATTGCCAAGCTTCCAATGAGGTTGGTTTATTTAACAGAATTTATGATGGCTCATTCATACTTGCCCATGTTTGTGAAGCAGAAATCTGAGTCTTATAGCAGCTGGGTGTAAGTGTGAAATATGAACTCTCATTTATATTGGAGGTCTCCCCTCTTATCAGCTGGGCTTTTAAATGTAGTTTCTCCTCTACATCAAGTGGCACCGTAGCTTGGTTTTTAGATTGCTAGTGTGTGTAATCACTTCTTGCTTACTTGTCCATGGTGAGTGGTAGTGTGATTCCCCTATTGGTTGGGTGTAAGACACAAACTCCATTACCACTGAAGCTCTCCTCTCTATCAGCCTAGCTTTAGGAATTGGTTACTTTGTTCTTTGCATCGTTTTGCTTGTTTTGTTCTTCAGTTATTCATTATATTGTCAACTTAGACAATGACAATAACATTATATACATGTCAAATAATTTTTGTCATTTCTATGAAAGCTGACCCTAGGAAAAGTAAAACTTACTGTTCTTTCTATATGTGATGATGAATGTCTGAATGGTAGTAGTTGAATCTTCAAAGTGCCTGCTGGTTACACAGCTGCTAAAGGCGAATATTAATCTTCAAAGTTCCTGTTGGTTATGCAGTTGCTACATGATTAATATAATTATGTTTGGCAATTTTATTTTTTAGTTAAATTATGCTTACTGAATGCTCTTTTAAATTGATATATTTCTTACTTAGGCGCTGATGGCTGTAGAACTTTTGTCTTAGTTAATATCAGAAACATGGACATTTATATGAAGTGTGTTTCTTTAACATTGCAGAGTGAAATACAAATACAAAATGAAGATACCTACCGTTCTGAGCAGGTACCTTCAGATTTTTGTTCATATTGGCTTTATTTATTTGCAACTTCATACTTTCTTTGTGCATATACTGTCGATGGTTTCCTGTTACTTTCCCTTAGTGGTTGTATTGAAGATTCACCCACTAAAACTATTTTATTCTTATGTTAAGAGTTTGAGGAGTGAGCAATTCAGGAGAATTTTTGGGATCAGTAGTTCATGGAATTGTATCCTGCATAGAGATTTATTAATTAGTATAAATATCTTTTGGGATCAATAGTTCATGACATCGTTGTTATTTATCTTGCATTCAGAGATTTTTGGGATAAAAAATTTATGACATTGTTTGTTGCCTGTTTTTAGTGAGCACTGACACATTATTGTTTTTCACATACTTTTCCTAAATTATGGCATGAATAGTTAATATGTAAACGATTCTTATCTGAGATTGAGCCAATTTCATGATTATGAGCCCATTTTAAACCTTACTAAATGCCACGAATGCATGATTGTCATTGAAAAGTTGACAGATGACTTGCAAATGCTTATTTTCTTACACAGTTGTTATCTAAGAAGTAAATCAAATTAGTGCTTAATTTAGTTCTCCTTCTATCTATGAGCTTGCTTGTATGTTGCGACAAGATGATAACAGTATAATACTTCCCTGCCTTCCACTTAAAAAATCCCAGATGTTTTGGAACCTATGGACATTATTGAAGTTAGTACAACCACACAAATGATTCACTGGATTTGTGCCATACATTTAAATTTAATATTATTGAGAAAAAGGCTTAAATGAGCATGTTTTATAGTTATTAGATTATTATAAAAAAGGTACATAGTTCTGCGTTTTGGTTGATTATTATCTGTATAATTTCTTTCTTCTACTACTTTTAAAGCTGTCACATTTTATGCGTTGTATCCTGTTGAAAAATGCAGGCAAAGTTGCATATTATACAGGAACTACTTGGTAAATTGCACGCAACTGCATCTAGTAGTTCAAGAACTACAGCTTTCAATTCACTTCTTGAAGAACTTAATGAGGAGAGACAAAAAGCACGCAGCAAGATGAAGATGATGTTTAATAGATCTTTTGGAGCAACATTCCTGACTAGCACAGGACAAGAATCTGCTTTTGCTTATAACATTCATCAGTATGCAGATGTTTATACCAGTAAGCCAGAGAATTTTCTTCTGCATTCACCTGAAGCATGGCTTCATGTTCCATTTGATGTCAAGATCATGCCTCATCATGTGAAGGTAATCCATTTCTTCATAATAGTTAATGTCACTAAACGGCATGCTCGGTTCTCTTCAAAAACTGAAGAAAAACTTATTATTTCCATGCTTCCTGTTTTTGGCTTTATTATTTGTAAAGCTCTGTTTATTTTGGAAAATCATGGATTTGTTGAGTTATAAACTATAGCTAGAGAATGCGTAGTTGTAGCATATTTTAATTTTAGTTTGATTAACACCTCAAGGGATGGATTTGCATGCAATACATGAATAATATTACATATTTCTTACCTCCTACTTTTTCTTTATATAACTCCTTGTTTATCCTCTTCAATTAGGTTCCATCAAGCTTGTTCAAAACCGGATGAACGGTCCTCGAAATCATTCAAACTATTAGTGGCATTCCGCGGTTCTAATAACGGAATAATGATGAGGTGCAACTGGAAGACAATTGTTGCAGTAATAACGTGCATTCAATTTTATTCTTTTGTCCTTGATTCCCTCATTTCATCTCGACATAGCTAATTTTATCTGGTATGCTTCAATTAATAGAGAAAGAATTAGAAAAATGAAAGCCTTCTAATCATGTATATCATTTTTTCATAAATTGGATATTTGTGGCTATGCTATCTAACAATGAATATTTATTTATATTTTAAATAATATATTGCCTATCTAGATAAAATAGTGCGATGAAGTGATAAGTTTTATTTTCATAATTTTATAAAATTGTTACTTATAAGGAGTTAACGATTGGATTGAGTATTTTTGTATTATAAAGAAATTGTTAAAAGTGGTGTAAGTAACAACACAAACATGTGTTAAATCTAGTCACTTAGTGCACGCACAAATACACGTGTACTAATAACACTTAAATTTGTATATCTAATATATAATATTTAATATTACACCATGTATCTACTAATAACACTAATAGCATGTGTTAAATATGGACAAGACCATATCGTATGAGAGATCCCACTGCACTAGAGTATGGGACTAGAGAGTAGACACATAATTATTAAGAATCAGCATATGCATACAAAGGACAACAAAAAATCTTTAAATCGGAGTAATTAGCGGGAGTACCAGACTATACCTTAAATAAGACTTTTTATTTTTTATCAATGACAGTTGGGGTTGATCGATTAATGAGAAAGCAAGTTGAATCTGCTTTAGCCCAAAAAGAGTTTGACAAACCAACATTAGAAAACATGTGACGAACTTTTCTCATTATAGTTCTATTCATCCGTTCTGCTGCATCGTTTCATTAGGATAGAACTCTTCTCCAGTCATTGGATTTTTCCAGTAGGAGAGAGAAAGACACAATGGATCTGTGACACTCATACGTACTGGATACAATCCACACCAGTTTCACTGTGGACTATGACAAATTGTGTTGTCTAGTATTTCCTTCGACCTTGCATAAAACATTAAACTTCTTAGAAAACTCTAAATCATTATTAGTTTATAGGTGTTTTATTTGCTTTCATCTTTGCCTCTCAATCATGATCTTCCACTCCTTGAAAGTAGCAAAAATGTCTTTCTTTTTTCTTCTTCAAGACTGCCCAAACTCTCATGGAAAATTCATCAATGCCAGTCAACATATATCTAGCACCTCTATTAGATGGTCCCCAAAGATTAAAGTGCAACCAGTTAAGTATTCCCTTGGTATTATGAAACCTTTCAATGAATTTGATTCATTTTTACTTTGGCGAGATGAATATATTTATCAGGCCTCTGAATGTATTGATCAAGACTTGCTACACATTAATCAACAATAAATGTAGTTAGAAAGACCTACATTCAATTTAAATTGTTTGAATTTTTGCATTACATCAATCAATTACACAATATTTTTGGAAATGCTAATAACTATTTGATGCTATCTAACACACCTCTCTCCCTGAGCTGGTGCCAAATCTAATGCTCCGAAGATGGATTTTTTTTATTTGAAATTTTGGTCGTTCACAATCATTATTCATTTTATCCCACTTTCACTCTATGGTACAATAGTAGGAAGCAAACTGAGCCAAATCTAATGCTCTGCCGATGGATGTTTTCTAATTTGAAATTTTTGGTTGTTCACAATAACTATTCATTTTACTCCACTTTCCCTCTGTGCTACAACAATAGCCACCAAACTGTGATAAGAGGTTTTGGATCCTTTCTTCAAGCTTCAACGGCATTCTGATCCACTCTTTCTTTCTTTTCTGCTAACATGGCAGCATGATGCTCCAAGTATTCCTTGCTGTTAATCTCTGTCAGTCTGCAACATATTTATGTCATAATCAGTAATTGCAACAAATATATACATTTACATATAGGAATAGTGGTTGGTTTTCTCTAGGTATCTTCTAAATTATTTTTCCTTGTTTTTATTGCTTTTTAGTTCTTAAGAGATGCCAAAACAGAATATGTTTTAAGCTTGGCAGCCTGGCCCAGTTAACCCACCAATGCCAAAACCTGCTTGACCCTTATTAATCTGCCATAATGATGGGCACATTACCCCCACAAAGCTGTGCGTGCAAGCTATGTAACTGAGCCATTAGAGACCTCTTAGCTTAGCTACTGACACCATACCACCTTATGTAGAGGCTACCCTCCAGGTAAATGCACTTTCAATTCTACTCACTCACACCACATACTGAAACTCAGATGCGGGAGTGTCATTTCAGGCACACCCCCTTCTCACTCTGCCAGTTATACTACCATAGATGATGATCCTTGTCTACAAACACCTTGATACAAGATTCCAGCCATTGGATGTACAGCTCAGATTTAGGTAAAAGATTTAAAGTTGGAATCTTTCTAAATTCTAAAAGACAAAAGATACAAAGAATTGTTTTCAATGAATCAAGTGGCTGTTTTCTCCCAGTAATGCAAATCAAATAATTATCCAATTCTCTAAGCATCCAAATTTTCTTCTCTATTTCACAAAATGAAAGACAACTGAAGGAGCAATTTCAATTGCATTGCCAGTACCTCAATCTCTAGAGTTTGTTCCGGATTTTAGATGCTCATATGAATAATATTAAGATGAGAGATTCCAACTTGCATCAATTGACCAGGCAACACCAAATCAAAATAGTTACAAAAGATTATTACATTAGTTGTTTTGTATGCAGATATATCATACCTACTAATGGTGCGGTCTTTTGCAAACCCCAATTCATTGTCCACACAAAGGTTAGAATCATCATTTTTCCTCGATCTTGAAGAGGTTCTGGGTGCCAAATTTTTAGCCTCAGATACTGTTACTATTTTTTCAAAGAGATCTTGAGGGCTCCCTTCAGCAGTACATAATAGTCTGGCCTTGTTCTCATACATCACCTGTAATCACAGTGACACAAAGCATCATACTTATTCTATTCTCACTGTAGGAAAAACAAATGCAGAGGGTAATACAAAAAGCATATGATTATTCATTTCAACATCTCATCACAGTAGCCTAAGCTTCAAGTTCTTAGAAAATCTAAAAAATTTCAACTTCAGGTATGAAACTTTCAATCATAATTTTTTTGGCTGTTGGATGTTTTTGGAAACACATGCAAAATTTTATTCTCCAGTTTTTCTAGTCAAAACTCAACATCCTTAGGCATATTTATAAATAGGAAGCAAGGCAACAAACTCAGTCAGATCAAGAAAAACACACACAGCTATACAGATTACAAACAATTTGCATAATAGATAGCAACATACTCGATACACTTCCAATACATAATTTAGTGGGTCCCCCATAAAATTCACTCAATAAAAAAGAGTGGGATGCTAACAATTAAAATGTGCTTCTAGCATTCATCTTTGTATAATAGCAGAGGCAAACAAGCAAGGGGCTGGCTCATAGCTAGGCCATTCCTTGAGCAGAACATAATATTAAAACACAAAGGTTTTGATAAAACATGTTAATGAAACTCACAGACAAAGTTTAAACATGGGCAACCCATTTAGAATGGCAAGGGACTTACATCAACTAAAGTGACAAACCTATATGCAGCTGATTTATTGTGAAGCCCAAAAATTGGAATTCCATCCAAGGCTATCGTATGAAACTTCTCTGAAAACAAAAAATACATTCTGTGAACATTGATTTATACATCTTATATACATTAGCAGTTAGTAAAGTTGTGTCTTGGTAACTTGTTGGTCATGGATTCGAATCCGGAAACAGCCTCTTTGCATATGGAGCCTCCAGATAATGGGATACGTAGTTTTTTTTAATATATACATTAGCAGTTGGGTAAAAGTATGATAATATATCAAATATTTAAAGAGGAAATCAAAACTACCACAACGAGAATAAACAAAGTTTACAGAAAAATGAAATCATTATCTGACTTTTATCATATTCAAAACTTAGTTACTTTTATCATCCCCATATGCAATTCCCAGCAAACAACAGAACTGTATCCTTTGTCTTTAGGATAAACATAAAAGATGTATGTATGCCGTATACATGTATGTATGAGAATATTCACTCAAAAATGTCTTACTGAATAACCCAAAATAGTCTGCAGCCCCAAGAGGTCTATCACAAAGTTCCTCAAAAGGAAAATAGGCACATCCGTTAGCTCCCAATGGAACCTGATAAAGAAAATGAAGACAACTTTAAATTGATAATAATAGTGATTGTATGCTCAATATGTGTCTGTATCATATCAAATTTAGTACATACATGCAGTGTCCTTCCCATTACTACTTCTACTTCTTGGGGAGTAGCTGTTCCTTCTCCAATCAACTGTTGAAACTTCTGCTTAAGAAAGCCAGATAAATCAGTGCCAACCAAATAGAATCCTTGCTCACCCTGCAGTCCAAATTCGCAGAAAATAAAAATTATAAAACCAACAATTTGAGATTAGTGCATTTACAGATATAAGATTTTTTATGTCATACCGATGTCATTTTGCGGTAGTCAACTGATGAACCAATCTCATGTACAACACATCTTTCCTACAGGAGTATACTATATTAGGTAATTACAAAGAGCATTTAGAAAAATATAAATGCATCCTGGAGTCTTTACTTTCTTCTACAGAACACACAGATGAAAACATTCCACAAAGCAGAGGGCATCAACATTCAGTAACGAAATTATTTAACAGTAGAGACTTGAAGCTAATCTAACATTTCTCCCAACTAAGGAAACATCTAGAACTGTACCTTCAATGCTGCAATGAAGGGTAGAAAGAGATCCCTCTGCAATCCACCCTCATATAGGTTATCTGGCGCACGATTTGATGTGGCCACTAGAATCTATACTTGTGTCCAAGCACAATGAAAAAAATGAAATTTGAAATTAGTTAGGCAACAATTCCATAATTATTGTTTAGAGAGGCTACTAAACAGTTATATCACTTACAATGCCTTTGATGAACAAATGTCTAAACAAGCGATTTAGTATCAATGCATCTGCTACATCTGTTACCTATAGAAAAAACAAATAACAAATCTCAAGATCATCAAATAAAATATGCATGATATATTATCAAAAGAAATAAATGTTATACTAAAAATTTACCATAAATTCGTCAAGACATAATAAAATAGCATCATAAGAAATCTCCCCTGCAACCACATCAAGTGGATCTGACAACCCCTTATGCTTCTACAAGGATACACAATAGGAAATCTGAGTTAGGCTTCCTCTTATTCTGTTGGCCAATTAAGCATACAAGATAACATCATTCTGGAAACTGCCAACAAACAATTAATGCTCAAAGCATAAGACCCCTTTTATATCAGTTGATTATAAACAAATTCATCCTTAAAAAACATACATAATTATTGGATCTGTCCCCTATGGTATATAATGATTTCCGACAAACAAACTAGACACAATAAATGCAATTTGATAGTAGCTTACTTAGATTTATTATCAACCGTAACTATATTGGGAAACAGCAGTTTAACATGTATTAGAAATAAATAGATCTTCCTCTTTTATCTAACAAAAAGAAAAGGAAAAAAAAATATAACAGGTTTGGTAAGCTTACTTGTAACATGCTATGTACATTCAACATAAAGTCATGAAAATGAATCCTCTTTTTCCTCCAATTAGAAGGCCTGATAAGATATAGCCGGTGAAGACGGTCAGAGTATAAATCCTTATAAGAACACACTTCCATAGAATATTCTAAAATGCTTCATATTCTTCCCATATTGAGAGTTGAAAAGGTATGAAAACTAAATGGTATAAGACACCAGCAAGTGAGAAAACAAAAATCAATGGAAAAGAAATTCATTTCAAACTCACAATTGATAAAAAAACAGGTCCATCAGCATAGTTTTACCGGTACCCACTCCTCCATAAAGATACAAACCTTTTACAGGTGCGTAAGAAGGATGTGACAAGAGACGAGACCACAGCCACCCACTCCTGCAAAATCAAAAGCCAAATTAAATTCAGAAACCAAACAAGATTTGAATAATAGGCTTCAAGATTTAAGCAGACATATCAGCACGAAGCAGGATAGATACTGGAAGGAAGAAAAACATACCTTACAGGTTTTTCAGAGTTGTGATCCAATTGGCAGGCGTCAGCAGACTCAACAAGCTCATCATACAGTCTCTGAAGTTCTGTCAGAGTGTCTACCTGTTTCAAAAGAAAAGAAAAAAATGCTTAAACAGAGGAAAAGAAGATTAAGCGGAACAATTACTAATTAAGTGCCATGAAAAATAATTATAATAATATTTGACAACATTTTTACCAGTAAAACAAACTAGTAAAATCCATTTCATCAATGAAATTAGGAATTAAAATGAAGTGTAGGCACTCTACCTGGCAAACATCGCCTTCTACAAGTTCACCATTAGCAATTCTTCGTTCATACTCAACAAGAGGCCCAGCTTTGCTTGCTTCTGTAACCGAAACCAACAAATTGCAAAACAAATAGACATAAGAGAATGAAGTTTCAAACCCTCCTGAATCTAGCACACTGCGAGTAAAAGAAGGTGAGAACCTCTATTTGTGAGTGTTGCAGCATCAGTTGAGAGAGGTTTCGTGGTTGTTGTAAACAAATGGTTTTTAAAGTTGGTCTCAGCATGATCAACAACTCTGAAAGCTGAACTATGAATATGACAGCTCTTTCCAATGTGACATGGAGGTTCTTCTGCAACATTAACACTGATTAATAAACAATCTTGCCTCTGAAAGGCTGGTCGCAATTGTCGCAGAGAACGAAGCACGTTTCTCATCTTCAACTACTCCCAACTCCAACAAGCTTCAGACCAATAAACCCCACTAAAAATTTCAATTACCCCTGAAATCAGAGACACTAATCACTCAATTTTGAATCATAAAGATTCCTCAATAACAAAGAAACCAAAATTAAATAAAAGGAAAAAACAACAATCTCGACATGCGATCAATAAGGCCTTTGAGCTTTGACATTCACCAAGAATTATAAATGAACAAATTTCAAGAAATCCATGAAATCAAAGACACTAATAAATCACAATAATTTCTCAGAAACAAAGAAACCAAAACTAAATTACGAAAATGAAATCACGATGCTAGATTTAAAAGGTCTTTCACTTGCACGAAAATTGAAGCCGGCGAAAGTGTAATTTCGGAACTTAGTGAGAAGATTGAGATAAAACAGTGCATCGATTTAATCTCCCAACAAATGTGACAGACATGCAACATTCAACAAAAGCAGAACTTGTGAAGTCCAGATAAAACGCGGTACTTCCAATTCGTTCCAATATGTTACGAAAATTGAAAAGGGACAAAAAAAAAAATCTCGACGGCGTTATATTAGCAACAGGATGAAAACAACATAAAGAAAACTCACCCGAATAGGTAAGACCACTCCCACAAAACAGGGACAAGTAAAAAGGAAAAGCAAGTTTTGCATGAACAGAGAAAGAGATTACGATGATATTAATAACAGAGCCCACTTTGTTCACACCTCACAACGTTGGTGTTTCACCTTATCCCGTTGCGATTCCACGTTGTTTTTTTTTTTTAGTTTTTTTTCTTCTTGAGCCAGAAAATCACACGTATGCTTGCAGAACCTTAAAAAAGAGAGGAGAAACTGAGAAAAAGGGAAGATGCTGGTGATGCCAACTTGCTCAAAACATGGAGCAACGCGGTAATGGGTAATGCCTCGACTTTAATACTATTTTTTGTTTATTAAATGTCTCAACTAATTGTGTTCATCAAATGTGGGAGATCTTCACATGCGATTGAACCCATAAGCTAAGGTCAGCACCGTTTTTTATACTAGTCGTATTTTGCTATTGGCATTAGGGGATCAATATTGTTTCTTTCGTCGCACCTTTTTATTTCTATCCTGGACCCACCTTATTCCTAATTCGCAGGCCCCGCTGCTTTTCTATGTTCTTGTTTATTTTGAATATATTATATTTTTTCCCCTTATGACATTTGTCTTTATTTAATGGAATCTGATTTGGATTTGGAAAATACAATAGGATGTGAAAAAATGTCTTCTAATACTTGGATGTTGTTAATCATTCTCTTTAGAAGCTGGTAAAAGATTTAATAATAGATTTTTTTATTAAATTTTATTAAAGATGCATTTATACTAGATAGCATTTGTTTAATTTTTTTACTTATAATAATAGAGCCAAAAACTCTTGCAGGAGGCATCTTTCACGTGGTCCAACTCCAATGAACTTGTTTTCACCATTACCAATAATGCTATTAAATTTATAGGGTAATAAAAAAACTTTTCATGTTATTCAATATGTATTATACTAGTATTAATTTATGATCAAAATATCACCTTAAAAAAATGATCAAAATATGTATTATATTAATTTTAAAGGGCAATCATCGTTTCTTAATTTGTTTGAAGAAAATTATAAGGTATAAATAACGTGTGTTTGTAAAGAATGACAAATGAGCAATTCCCGGAAGCAATAAAACATTGAATTGAAAGTGTTGTCCTCATCGATTCCAACCACAAGTCGAGGCACTATTATGAGTAGGAATCTAAGGTTAAGATCATATGCTCCTCCTGGACCCTGACCCTAATAAGAAAGCAGGCAAAATAATAATAATACTACCAACCATCCACGTTGCTTGGAATCTTTAATTATTATTGTTTTGTCATGCATCCATACTTTTCATTATTTTAATCCGGGCACGTATTTAGTTTAGTAGGATACGCTTACGTGACGTGGATCTATATCACGGAAAGAAAGTCAAAAGTCCATTGGGCTACAATATACGGCCCAGTGAAGTATGGTGGGCCTGTTGGCCCAATATCGAAGTTCGGGTGTTCTGTTCCAGGCTTCCAGCAGACGCAGAAGCAGAACTCAGGTAGCGTGCGGTTGTTGGGGAAGAAGAGACAAAGCGATGGCGAATCAGGGTGCTAAGAAACGCAAGGAAGAGAACGCTCGTCACATGGCGAGGCTCCGCCAAATCATCATCGCCTGCAACGTACTCTCTCGTCTTCTCTTCAATTGTTTGTGACACTGTGGATTGGTGATCTAATTCTATGGTTTTCTTTTGAATTGATAATTAGGTTATCTATGTGTTACTTAGAATGTTGGTGTTCCATTCGAGTTTCACCTGGAAGCACTGGATTGGGTTGATTGTGACTTCTTTGGCATATGTTATTCCCTATCAACAGCTCGCGAAGATGGCAACCCCTGCTTACGCTGAAGATGGTGAACTTTTCGATGGTGGATTTGATATGTCTACTGGTGGAGTTTGTGGGTATGTCTTTACTATTGTCTTATTTTTAGTTCAGGATTTTTAGTACTCAACTAGTTCCTATGTGATATTTATATTTTGTTCTCTTATTGTGAGTCGTCTTTTGCAGGTATTTACATGATGTTATCTACATAACATGCTTTGTGCAAGTTATGTCCATCGTCTCTGGAAAGTTCTGGTACACATATCTTGTGGTAAGCTGCATAATCTGCTCACAAATGTGGTATGCTTTTAGAATATAAGGTTTGTAATTGTTAATGTTATAGCTTTGCACTGAAGCTACTTCAAATAATGCAGTCTTAGTAGATGCCAGCCTTGGTGGTGTGTACATAGATGGTCCATCTTGTTTTGTATTTAGACATAGGTTTATTTGTCATAGGTAGGAGTACTATCCAAGAAAGAGAGATAATGAGTTCCTTATAAGTGCTTGTTGCATTTTGCACCATAAAGCAATCGATCACAGTTGGAGGTGGAGGGACTGGAAGGCTAAAGAGAGTAGCCACCAAAAGATAGTGTCATTTATCATTTAATCCCCCAACAAAGTTTGACACAGTTGACAAATAATTAGGTCTCATGAGCAAGCTAACCAAGGTTCGTTGGATTGTCGTATGCATGGAAAACACTTTCTTAGGAGAGACAAAGTTCACTTAGATAATCTTTATGTCTCAAAAGAGATTAGTCTTGAACTGTTAGCTAAGGGATGTCCTTGGAACACACGCACAAAATTAATCACAAGTAACTATTGTTACCCCGACATATTAGTTTGTTAATTCAGGGATTATATTAGATTAGGTATTAGGTATTCCTGTGCAAATTCAAGTGTGCTTGGCACTGGACTGCAATCATCTGCAGTCTAAATGGAACTGCACACTATCATGACCCTTATAATTATTTAACTTCATAACCAAAAGAAAATTATAAATTTGGTTTAAAAGTTATAAGCTATTGGGACTGTGGACTGCTTGAATTTTGACTCTGTGTTGCCCTTTTCTGTCCCAAATATATATACATTTGCCGATAGAGTTTGTTGTTGCTGTAATCAGTAACTGTATGTGCTTGACTTAAGGATTTTTGAAAAAGCGACAAACTACAGATTAAGTCAGTGACACAATTGCCCCTTGCTTGGCATTTGACAGATACCGGCTTTTGGAGCATACAAGTCCTTTGGTTTCATTAAAGGATTTTTGCCAGGGGGTTCAGAGGTACGGTCACCTTGTTGATTAATGTTTACTTTCAGACCACATATAGAACCATGGTAACGTAAATTTTGTATGTCTTTTGTGAATTAGGAATCATTTGAAGATGAAAAGACACGGAAGAAGAGGGAAAAGATGGAGAAGAAGGCATCGAGACCCAAGTTTGCCAAGACAAGAACTAGATAGTTTAGTGTACGACACCCAGTTACACAATGTATCCCAATATTCAAGATTGATGGAGGTTGCCCTGAAACTTTCAACTTATTGCGAACACATGCTGCACAAAGTCTGAGTTGTATTTCACGTATAACAAATTAATTTAGTTTTTATGCCCTCCAAGAACATGTATAACAAAGTTTAGAAAAGTATTTGGATAAGCTAATCTCTATGGGATATTGGGATTAAGAGTTGTCAATTACGGGAAGATTCATCATCTTTATCAAATGACTCAACGTTAGTGAATGACGTGGAATTGCTTAAATGGAGTTTAAGCTTGTTGTTGGAAATCTTACGTGGGTGTAAAAAATGGGCATTATGTACGACAGACAGGTAGCTAACAATAGCATATCAAAATCTCATACTATGGCACTTAATGTTAACGCACTATCTATCAATTTATTGCTGTACCAAAAAAGCTAAGCATGACATTGTGGGGATGAAATGATAAGACCTCTAATTACCCTTTACATCTTCATGGTGTTGAATTAATTCCCATGTAGATGTTACCTTTGCCTAGTTATAAGGTAAAGTGTTTGTGTACCAACGTAAAGTTCAGGCATATTACGTGATAAGAATAAGAAAATTCAATTTACTCAATCAGACATGCGTTGCGTTTAGTTAGGAACATTTAAATGTTCTTTTGTTTTAGTATGCATGGTACAAGTATTCTCCTCCATGAATCCACTAAGATTACTGGTGATGATCGCAAATTTTTTATTTTGTAAAAATATATTAGTAAAGTGACAAGACTTTGAGTAGTTTTTGTAATATATATATATAAATAAATACAAGTTCAAACTAGCCATTGAATGGAGGTATGATAAAACTCTCATTCCAAATTGAAAGGAATACATAATTATTGAGTTAAAGGTGTGTTGATGTTGACATAATTGTTGAATCATACAAAAAATAAAATAAAATAGGATCAAAAAATTGTAAGAACTTGAAAAATGGACACTAGAGAATGGAGACACAGTTAGCACTAAGTTAAACTCACCCATCCAGAAGTTCACAATCAATCATCTAAAAGTACACACGCATCCCATATAAGTCATAACCAACATTATATTTATGTTGAGCCAACATTCCAATAGAAGAAAAGTGATAGAACTAGATCAGACACAACAAAAGAAATATGAATTTTATTGAAGGAATGAAGAATAATCTTCTGCAATACACTTGTGATTTTCGAGGATCATAGCCTCCTTACACCTATTCAGTACCATCTCTCATTGCTTCTCTTCTATTTATAACTTTACCCCTCTCGATTAGTTATAACTAATTATACCTTAGTTATACTAACTGACTTAACTATTACATTGCTTTTAAACCCTCTTAGAATACATTTTCCCCCACCTCCTACTTTTATCGATACCCTCCTCTTCAAGATGGACCTTGTCCCCAAGGTCTAAATCAGGAAACACAGTCTTCAATTCCTCAACTAACTCCCAACTATTGTCATGATGTGGCAAGCCCTTCCATTTGATCAGAACCTTTTGTCTCCTTGCCTCATTTGTCCTCTGCTCTATAACTCTTTCTGGTTGCATTTGAAGTTCCCATTGCTCATTCAACATTGTTGGTAATGGTTGAGGAGAGCAAGTAGATTTAACTGACCTCTTAAGCAATGAAATATGGAAAACTGGATGGATTCTACTGCCTTCAGGAAGTTCCAGTTTGTAAGCCACTTCTCCAACTTTTTCAATGACTTTATAAGGTTCATAGAATCTAGGGCTCAATTTTTCATTTGGCTATCTAGCCAATGACTTCATTCTATATGACTGTAATTTTAGAAAAACCCAATCTCCCACTTGAAAACTTACCTCCCTCCTATGCTTGTTAGCATACTTCCTTATCTGATCTTGTGATTTCAGCAAATTATCCCTTAACTCCTGCAACAATTCATTTGTCTTTGCTTAATTGATTCACTTCTTCCAACTTAGAAGGAATATCAACTCCTCTAATCAACAAAGGAGGTTTCTGCCCATACAATGCTTTAAAAGGAGACATTTTGGCAGACATATTATAGTTATTATTGAACCAGAATTCAGCCCAAGCTAACTGAGTAGGCCACTGCTTAGGTTTGGTTCCAGTCAAGCATCTCAAATAAGCCTCCAAGCACCTGTTTACAACCTCTGTCTGCCCATTGTTTGTGGGTGATAGGTAATGCTCATCTTTAATTGAGTGCATGCCTTCTTAAACAATTCCTTCCAAAAGAGACTGATGAATAACATGTCCCTATCAGAAACTATAGAAGCAAGAAACCCATGTAACCTTACTACTTCACTGATGAACAACTTAACCACCTCCTTAGCTGTATAGGGATGACACAATGCCAAGAAATAGGCATACTTAGTCAACCTATCCACTACCACCAAAATAATATCTTTCCCTTGAGTTTTTGGTAAACCTCCAATAAAATCCATGGAGATATCAGTCCATACCTTAGTTCGAATAGGTAGAGGCTGAATTAACCCAGCTGGAACTAGGGTACTAGCTTTATTCTTTTGACATATTTCACATTCAGTTACATAGTCCCTTATAGTTTTCTTCATCCCATTCCAAAATACCACACTAGCCACTCTTTTAAAGGTTCTAAAGAATCCAAAATGCCCACCCATAGGTGAATCATGTAATTCCTTTAAAAGTAAAGGAATCTAGAAGAGTTTTTAGGCAACACTAACCTATTCTTGTAATATAGTTTGCATCCATGAATGGTATAACCAAGTTTCACAGTTGTTCTAGTTAAAATGCCTTGTTAAATTTCATATAACAAAGAATCAACTTGCATCTCATCATCCCAATCAACCCACTCTTCCTCTTGCACCAAAGAAACAACAGAGAAAGCAAATTGTTTAGAGAGTGCATCAGCCACCACATTTTCTTTTCCAGGCCTGTACTGAATTTCAAAATTATACCCAATCAGTTTAGTAGCCCACTTAAACTGCTTATCACTCAAAAGCTTTTGTTCATTTAAGACCTTCAAACTTTTATGGTCAATTTTGATGATGGATTTCCTACCTGACAAATAATGCCTCCACTTCTTTACAGCCAGCACTACAACCATAGACTCCCTTTCATAAGCTGATTTGAGCTAAGCCCTGTTAGACAAAGCCTTCCTGTAATAACACTGCCCTTAACACAAACTACTTAGGAAAATCAGGTACCATTAAAATAGGCAGTTTACTCATCACAACCTTAAAGCTTTTCAAATGAATTAGCAGTTTCCTCATGCCATTGAAAAGCATCTTTCTTTAACAAAGCATTTAATGGTTGTGCCCATTTCCCATAATCCTTCACAAACCTCCTATAGTACCCTGTCAATCCTAGAAATCTTTTTAAACTTTTGATATCTCTAGGTACAGGCCATTTATTCATTGCTTCCAGCTTATTTGGGTTTGCTTCCACTCATTTTCCTGAAATTAAATGACCCAAATACTCCAAGGACCTCTGACCAAAAGTGCATTTTTTTTTCTATTTACATGCAATTCCTGTTGTTGCAGTACTTGTAATACTGCCCTCAAATGCCTATGATGCTCCTCCAAATCCTGACTGTACACCAATATATCATCAAAGAATACTAACACAAACTATCTTAGAAAAGGCCTGAGTACCTCATTCATCAATGCTTGGAAGGTTGATGAAGCATTAGTCAAACCAAAAGGCATGACTAAAAACTCATAATGACCGTCATGAGTTCTAAAGGTTGTCTTATGCACATCTTCAGCCTTCATTCTAATATGGTGATATCCAGCCCTCAGATCCAGTTTAGAAAATCATTTTGTTCCTCAAATCTCATCTAATAACACTTCTATTATAGGTATTGAAAACCTATCTAGTACTGTAATTTTATTGAGAGCTCTATAATCCACACAAAACCTCCAGCTTCCATCTTTTTTCTTAACCAAAATTACAAGACTAGCAAAAGGACTAGTGCTTGCCCTAAGAATTCCAGCTATCATCATCTCCCTTACTAATATCTCAATCTCATCTTTCTGATGATGGGGATACTTATAAGGTTGAAGGTTTATAGCATGGTCCTTCTCCCTATGTGGTGGTAATCTTTGAGGCTCCTTAAAAACCCCTCCAAAAAGCTCCAAAACCTGCTCCACTGACTCAGGTATTGCTTCTGCCCCTTTTTCCTTGTCCATTGCCTTTACTTCTACTAGAAACCTCTTATCAACTTCCCTCATAGTTCCTTTTATCAACTTCAGACTGATGGCAACCTTAATTAACTCAGGTTCAGTCTTCAATACAATTGTTTTTATTTTGAACCTTAATAGCCAGAGTCAATTTTTCAATATTTGCCTTCACTTCTCCCAATCTAGCTAACCACTTCACTCCTAACACCACATCAGCACCTCCTAGTTCAAACAAGTAACAATCTTGAACCACTTGTATTTCTTGCAACTCAATTGATAAGTCCTTACACATTCCTTGAAATTTCACCTTATGACCATCTCCCACTTCTACAGAATAAGGAGGTGTAGGAGTCACTTCTAATTTCAACTCCTTCACTAATTTCAAAGAAATGAAATTGTGAGTTGCTCTACAATCAATTAGTACTACTACCTTCATGTTTTTGATTCCTCCCCATAGTTTCAGTGATTTCTTGGTTGTAAACCCATCAATACTATGCAAGGATAGCTGATGTAATTCTTCCTCCTCCTCATCTTTAACCTCTTCTTGATCCTTACTAGCATCTTGTTCTCTTTCTTCCTCCATAATCATCAACCTCAACCTAAAGAACAAGGCCTTTGGAAAGTTTGACTCCATTTTCTAGTGCTGGGTAATATTCCCAGAATTATGTTCTTCTCCTCCACTTGTCTTGCCTTCATCATAGTATCTAACAAGGTTTTGGGCTCATGCAACCTCACTTTTGTTCCTATTTCCTCCCTTAAAACCCATTTAGAAACACTTCCATTAAAAAGATTTCGTCCAATCCCTTCCCTGCTCCCACATGCTTCTCAAAATGGCCAATGTACCCCTATACTGTATCATCTTGCTTTAAGGCTAGTAAAGCTTGGAAAGGGCTTCCAACATTCGTACCTTGGAACCTCTGTATTAGGGCAATCTTGAATCCTTCCCAAGATTGGTGCGAACTCCAAGATTCCCACCACTGGAACCAAGCTAGAGCCTCCCCATCCATGGCCACCAGAATCGGGTCCAACTTCTCATCCTCCCCCATTGCCTGGAGTTGAAAATACCTCTCCCTCCTATACTTATAGCTTCTAGATAAACATAATACAAACCATTGATCACATTCAAAGTAGTTGATTCACCTTTCATATTTGCTTTGTCGTCAAAGACTAATTTGTTAAACTTATAATTAATATTTCCTAAGTTACCAATACAATATGAAAATTTCTTACCAAAACTACGTAGCAAAGAAAACCTTCCACTACCAAGTCCAAACACCCCATTGATTCCTTGGTAAGGGTATCCATTGGATGATATACTAAACTTACGACCACATCCAAATATCAAACTAGAAACTTTGACTATGCTTTCATCAATGGTCTCTAATGTTAATTGTTCCCTAGCATAGATCCCTTGTGATGAGCCACTCCCACATACTCAACACTGTATGAACACTCACCATTCACCACATCACATTTGTTGCATTCACTGCATGACAAGTTAGAATATGTGGAAGATTTTGAAGGGTCAAATATTGGAACAAATTGTTGTGAACAAGATGAACAAGGATGACACATAACCCATGTAAGGCTGCTGCCAGTGTCCATGACAACAAGTTGTGGAATAGGTGGTTCACCTATGGAGAAATTCATCAAGAACACAACATTTCTGGGTCTAGGAACAAGATTGGAGATATAATCATTAATAGAAGTTTGCTTCAGAATTTTATGAGAGTAATGATCCCAGATAGTGCCTTTTGAATTGTAGGGTGATAATGATGATTCATAGTGAATGAGCTTAATCACTAGGTTAATAAACGAGGTTGTGATGGTGGCAGTGGTTAAGGAGAAATGAAATATGAAAGGCAATGAAACAAGTGTATAAACAAGTGGTGTTGCCAGGACTACAGTTCTTCAACAAGTTTCAAATCCATTTTATGGAGAAATTAAGCTGCATTGACTAGTTAGTTAGTAGTGACTATTAGTTTGACTCCGTACGAGAAAACAACTTTTTCATGAGATGAAATAGTTGCTGAACTATTTTTGAATTTGTTACCAAATTAGTCTTCCTACACTTGTTTAATAATCTTCACTAAATACATTAGCTTCAATGAGTTTAGACACTAATAAATGAGATTAATGTCCAAAGTTGATTTTTTTTATTGGTATGTTCTTTTGTTTTTTTACAACTTTTTGTGTATGTTCTCAGAATTTAGAATTTTGCGGTTCCTCGATCAGCTTAATTGGTAAATTTGCAGAACATAATTGTCACTTTCAGTGTGAGAATTTGATCTCAGGATGCGTTACATTTTGTTTTTAATTCTTAATTTGTTAGATGAGATAGAATTTCAAATGAATTTTTCTTGGCTTTGACAAGAAAAACTGAAGGATTTTTTTAATAAACTATTTACCGTATGTATCCTTTGACAGCAAAACATATCATCAAAAGCTAATACATTCCATTGAAACATTTATATCAATAAATCAGAGTGGCGCAGCGGAAGCGTGGTGGGCCCATAACCCACAGGTCCCAGGATCGAAACCTGGCTCTGATAAAGAGTGGCTTCCGAAGGTTAATATTTTTAATTTTTAATGGTTTTCCTTTAAATAAAACAAAGACTTTTCGTTTAGCATTCTTCATATATTATTTTGATTGCATACCATTTTTTTTATATACACCTACATTATCTTTAATTATTTATATTTTCTATTTCATGTGATTATATATAATCATATTATCCTTATTTTATAATATTTATTTAATAAAGTTTTATATCAAATCCATTTTTTCTACAATTATTTATATAATTATAAAAGATGTTTAACACTTTTAATTATTTTAATTAATATTTATTTATAAATTATAACTTTATAATTATGATCATAACATTCAATCAAACTAGATTTATTTTGTATTATAATCAATTCTATTCAAACTTCAAACATTTTTAGCATAGTACGACTATTTTTTTCGTGGATTTTTTTTCAATACACAAGTCAAATTCAAAATGTTACTTAAATCAATTTCTTTTTGTCGTTTTTTTTTTAATTCTACCTAAATAATTTATGTAACTGTAATAGAGTTTTTATGCATAAATTACAAAACCACACTTGGATTAATTTAATGAATAAACTAATGTGTAAATAATCATAACTATTTACAATTCAAAAAACATTTCAACTATGTATGTGGTTTTTTTATAACATATATTTTCAAAAAAATATTTCACGAGTACATCAATTTTTTTCATTACCGAGGAAGGGCATATTTTACCAGAATCTTTTCCCTGCATGTATAATGATATATAACTGCGAATATATTTATCAGTAATATATAAGACTTTTCCAATTGATTGACACTAAATACTACTGTCTATGTATATACTACTTTTTTTTATAGTGAAACTACTTTATAAAATAAGAATATTCTAGCCCAATTACACCAATAATTTACATTTTTTTTAATTCATTCCAATAATTTACATTTAAATGTTCTCTAATTTGGACTCATTGTTTCTTCCAAATAACACATTCATGTTGGCAGCCTCGACAGTTCTTCCAGTTTCCCCTCCCTCAGTGTTTAGTAATTGAAATTTGAAGTTTAAGTTATAGTTGGTACTCTAAAAACAGTCACTCATGATGCCTTATCCATGGTCACTGTCAAAAGATTGAACTTGCGCCCTAAAGACCAAGATAATTCATTGTGAGCATCAATGCTTAAGTTGTATTCCTGGAAGTAGCCGTTATAAGTTATTACGGACATAATGGCCCTGGAAAATTGAAAAATATAAAATTTTAGCAAACAAATAGATATCAAAAGTTTTCTGAAACATGGGTAGAACATAAGTTATGAAGAGCATTTCTGGATAAGTTGTGTGATAAATTGCTAATGCCACACAGCCGACCATGGTCAAGGGACCATATACTTATCTGATTTATAACGGTTTTGACTTTTGATAATTCTACACCTTTATATTGTATCTTGATTTCTATCAAACCACCTCCAATTAACGTTTGGATTAAGATTTAAGAGTACTGTACTTTAATCGGAGAAACCTATAGAGACCCTAAGATTGGGCAGTTCTAGTTTCAAAATCTGAGACATGGATATACTCATATCAATGTCAACAAAGTAGAAAATAGTCCAAGTGGAGTACAAAATACAAGGCATGGCATTAAATACAATGACTTGGAGCCAAATTATTTCAAATTTCAATTACTAAACACTGAGTGAGGGGAAAAAGAGATATACCGAATAGCTGCACCTTTAACATCAATAACAGGAAATGTAATTTTTACCCAGTAAAACTAAAATTTAATCCTAAATAAGTAAATATTCAATCCAACAAAAAATAAAGCTTCAATTTACACAGTCACACTAAGTCTCGCTTTGAAGGCGATAATGAAACATTAAAAGTTTATACTACACTCTGAACCCAATATCAGCAGAGGAGGAGATTCCAAAATTTGACCAGGCCATAGGAAAGAGTCTCCTATCTAGAGCACAATTAATTATGTTCACTATATCATCTTTCATCTATTAATCTACAACATCCATCACCACGTATTTGTTATGGTTTCTTAATTGATTGTTGGTGTGGCTAAACAATGGTAGAATTGCAAAAAAGCATGCATGCACATACAAGCATGAGGAATATTAACTTCGTATTCAATAATAGCCAAGAAGACATGTGCAGATGAGGCTTAAATCACATGTGGAGATGAACGGGGTAGAACGGGACATCAAGTAAAGAGTTTCCAGTGGACTGTCAAAATCTGAGACCAATAGGTCAATAATGAGGCACTCACCTACAAGCTAGGAGTTCAGATGATGAGGAGTTGGTGACATTTTCAACCTTTCGAATTACGGCATAGCTGTATGACAAACAGCAGATTTAAAAAATAATTTTAAATATGCAAATATTCTTACTAATATATAATAAAAAATCCTCAACAAGGTTTGGTTAACACAATAAAATGTCAAGGTAAACAAAGTATTTTAGATTATGGGAAATAAAGATCATATGACAGAATTCCAAGGTTTAAACAGGTCAATATAAAAAATAAAAATAAAAAAGATCTTAAATAAGTCATGAATCTAGCTACATAACATCAAAGTACTTCACCTTTTGACCCCTGCAGGGACAGCATTATGTAGTACGTGATGATAAGCAGGATCCAGCACATCATTCACAGCATCAGGAATTATTGATCCAAGAAAACCACTTGATCTCTTGCTCCTGCTGAAGTCATCAAATATACATAAGCTGACTTCCCAAATCCATTTCAGAGGAATCAAAATAATTAACGGAAAAAAATATCAGAGATTTTTTTAAAACAGAAAAGGAAGCTTGTCCGAAATCAAAATTATATGGAAAACTAAAATCAGCTACAGCAAAGTTGTGCTTGTACACATTTATCACGCAATAATTACTAGGACATCCACATCTTCCATTCAGTACTATTTGGTTATTAAGCCAAACGCAATAATTAATGTTTGCTTTAAATTTAAATCACGCTGGCTTTACCTTCAGTAATCCACAGCAACCTAAATTTACATGACATATTCACTTGAATTGAGTACAACAATAAAGTAGTCTAATAGATGGGAAAGAGGGGGAAAATATTTTAAATTTCAATTCTCACCTTGCATGTGAAGCAAATCCAAGAGTGAAAAGATGAATAGAACCAGAAGAACTTGAGGCTGCAAGAATATCTGGAAGCTGCTTTGATGGTCCAAATGAAACAGAAAATATAGTAGACGGATATGTCCCCCTTCTAAAGCTATATGACTGCGGAGCAAACATCAATCAGGTTCTACACTTGAAGCAAAATTGTAACACAAAATAAAAAGATAAAAAATGGCTAAGGTATATAATCCATAAAAAATCTCATGTATGAATTACTTCAAAGAATGACTATGGAAAACAAAATAAAAAAGCGCAGTATTGACACAAAAATATTTGGTCCCATGAACCAACAAATTAGGGACAGGACTCTCGAGGTCAAAACTGAGTAAAGGGCCTGTGTGTTTTGACATGTCATTAAAGGGACCTGCCAGATCATTGTATCATAATCTGATCTTTTATAACCAAAATCATTTTGTTTGCAATTTTAAGAAGAGAAAACACAGAAAGATGCTAGAAATAATGGCTGATACCATTAATACTTCCTATCAGTATTTACAAAATTGACTCTCATTCATCACCTTTGTTGCATCTGACACCAAATGGACTCTGATTATGGTCCCTTGCTCAGATGCTGTAGCTATGTACATTCCATTAGAAGAAAGAACAATTGCAGCTAATGGTGAACGATGAGCCTCAATCTGTAATTCAGGTTCAATAATAATGTTCATGAATATAAGTAAAAGATATAAACAACCATATATTAGTTCATATGTAGTATTAAAAAGAAAATATTACAGCCAGATGATAAAACAATGAAATAAGTCAATTACGGATGTGTAGTAAAACCCAAAACTTGTTCCTACTGTGCTCCCTAAAGAAGGAAATCCCACAATACCTCAAAGTAGGCATTTTACAGCATACAGTCCATGTAACTGACTAATATATTAACATAACTAGTTTTTGAAATTCCATAAAATAATGACAATAATTTTCATTCAAATAAACAAGAAATGCCAAATCATGAAAGCATTGAATAATATAAATTATTATTAAAAATTGAAAACCATGAAGCAGAATATTTGTCAGTTTTCATCATCTCACTAGGCTATATGATAGAGAAGGTACGAAAGCAAAAGAATTAGTGAATATTATGGTAACAAAGTCATTTATATATTATATAAAACTATTCAGAAGTAAATTTATGTATAACCTCACAGTGTAAATGGCATTCCATGACATTATATAGCAATGCAGATCCTTTGGTAGTACTGGCAGGAAGAGCCAAGTAACATGCATCCAAACAAGGGGAAAAAGCGCAAAGTCCTGTGGGGAAAATTGCCTCAGAAAAGTATAAGCATAATATAGCTGTTGGTTGGCATAATTAAAAGTTTAATTCACCATGTTTGTCACAATCCAATTGAGAATAGAATAATAATCTAACAAGTAACAACTGCAAGTCAACAATTAATGTATCCCTATTGAATGAAATCATATCACATATTGGTTCCAGCCTCACCTTTAATATTTGGCACTGTGTCAATAGTATCCAAGATTGTGAGACTATTTATTTCATATATATATGCTTTGTCTTGTAAAATGACGATGAGTCTGCATTATAGAAACCGAGAGATTAGAGTAATCTTAGTGATCAAAGAATTTGGCAGTGCTACACTAAGTATTAGAAAAATAGAGTGATGCCCTAATCATAATATATCCATAAATAATCAGAGTTTCAAGCAATCAACTTCATAAAACCACCCCAAACCGAGCTTCATTTCGTTTGATGCCCACTTCATACTCCAATAATAAAAACACAACATAGTTGATTGTAATGTTTAACATTTTAATAAGAAAGCATTGGTAAACCTAAACCGAGACTAAACTAAAAAGAAGAAAAGTGCAATAGTAAAGATGGAGGTTTGACCTTTGTCTATTCATGCGAACAGCAAGTATGGAAGTTAGAAAATTCAATTCTCTAAGAGCAGCTCCAGTGGTTGTATTGAATAAACAAAGACGGCGAGGGGACAAAGATGGCTGCATGTGCATCGCATCAGTCAAAACAACAACACACTATCAGAGCCCGAGCCCGGCCCGAGCCCACAAGGTAAGGTAGATAGTGGCCATTAGCAAAGCTAGTTTGATTACAGTACAGTACCTGATCACCAGCTCCAACGATAGCAAGAAGGTTGGAGCTAAACAGCATCTCAGCAATAACAAAAGCTCCAACCGCTACACGAAGGAAGGGGGGGTGGAAATTAAGAAGAAAAAACGGTGATTAATTAATGGAACTGAATTTACCTCTTTCATAACAAAGTCTTCCTGTATTAGCATCAAATATTCTAACACCATCTCTGGTGCCAACGGCAAAGTAACTGTAGTGAAAAAAGAAAGATATCAAGCGAACTTAAAGGTAAAATCAGGATTCATAATTTGAAAGAGAATTGACCTACCTGTGGTCCTGGTTGAAAGAAGCGCAAAGTAAAGAGGGCGAAGAAGATTGGTTGGCCATTGAATTGAATTTCATTAATAATTAATAATTGGGATTCAAACAAGTTTTGTTTCACTGCTGCTCATCGATTACTTTCATCACCTTCCGAATTCTGAACTTGTACCTGTGGCTATAACTTATCCCACCCGACTCTACCGAATTCTTTTTCTTAATGGAGTATTTATAGATAATGGTTAGGAAAATTAATAAAACTAAATTGGGATTTATTTATAAAATTATTGAACTTTATTTAATGGTTCTAACTTGCATTTGCATTTATCTTTTAAAATATATTTTCACTCACTTTAAACCAAATAAGTGTTAGTAATAAACAATCTTTTGAAATGAAATAATAAATCATTTTAAATTGTTAATAAAGATTAAATATGGTTTTAATCTTTAAAATAAGATGATATTTTTTTACTGTTTCAAAAAATCGCCTTTCAATCTTTTATTTATGATAATATGACATATGATTTTTTTTATCTTATCACTATTTTTACTCTCTATTTTATTTTCTTTCCTCTCTCTTTTCTTTCTCCCTCTCATCTTTCTATTTTTTTTCTTGTTGTATCTCTTTTTTCTCTCACTTCTCTCTTTCTCCTCTTTATACACCATCATTATAAAATATTTTTTTTTGTCAACCAATAAAAATTATTGTTAATATAACTTTTAAAAATTATTATAAAAATTAACAAATATTTACAATTAAATAATAATATAAAAATCTTTTATATTGTCAAAGCATACATCATTTACCAAATAAGTGTTAAACATTAAGCAATCTTTAATACTTTGAAGTTAAATATTAAATACTTTTAAAATGTAAATTTGCTGCTTTAAATTATTAATAAGGATTAAATTTGGTTTTAATCTTTACAAATTGATGATTTTTTTTATTTCCTTAATAGATGATAAGTATTTAGTTTTAGTGTTTTTTTTTAAATCGTCTTTTAATCATTTATTTATGATAATGTGATATATGGTTCTTATTTTTATAAAAAAAATTTAATTCAAGTTAGGGACTCGGTTTCTTTTTTTTTTTTTTTCACGTCATTCTCTTCCCTCTCTTCTCTCTCTCTCTCTCTCTCATCTTTATCTTCTCTTTATGGTTTTGGCTTCTCCTTTAACGAAGGGGATCCATACCACTATACCATTACAACGCCGACAAATAAAAAACTATACCAGTGCCACACCTCACTGAATTTTAATACGTTCCAAAATTAAATTTTCAGAAAAGGTTTGTAAATTACTCTGAAATTAAATTTTCAAAAGAGAAATAAAATGTTATGTAATTAATTTTTAAAAATAGTTTTTAAATCACTTCTGAAATTAAAATTTTAGAAATATCTTTTAAATCAATTCCAAAGTTAAACAAGCGTAATTTCAAGGTGATGTTTGGGTTGGACGGTACTTTAAAGTAAAATCCAGAGGCAGAGATTCTATTATATGGTTGTGGTTTATATTTTGCATCACAATCTCATTGTAGTTTAGTTTTCCTCGTATCTTCATTAGTTTTATGTGCTTGTGTTTTTGTGCTCCATTCCAAAAATAAAAAATCTACATTCTCCAATTTTAAACATAAATCCCCACTCAATAATCACACTTAGCATGCTATCATACTTAACCATTTAAACCACTTGTTGTAAACAAAAAAATCAATTACTTCATCTTAAAGTTATTTCGGAGTAGGTATTGCGAGTCAAAGGAAAAGAAACATAGGGAGAAAAAGGGAAAAATTGCACCACCATACGAGAAACGAAGACAGAAAGGTAAAAAGAGCATAGGAAAAGACACCAAATTGAGAAAAAGAGCAAGCGTGACCCTGCAAAACTATCAGATCGACAATGACCTCTAACAGCTCAAAAGCTCTCAAACTGTGACCATCACACTGATGCTTTCAAGTTTGAACATACATATTGAACAAGACAACTGAGAGGACACTGCAAGATATGCATGCCCCATCTTCATCTTCAGTCAAATATCATTCTGTAGAAACACCCTCTTGCCTCTGCTGCTGCTTCAGCTTCACAATCGAGAGCAAAGAATCTGATGGTGTTCTCTGTCCAACCTATACAAAGTCTACCGTGCGTGTTGCGCACCCACCTACCCCATTTTCTACCATTATACATATTTTCCACCCAAATGCAGCACAGCAACATGAGTACAAATACACTATTAATACTAAATTGTTTATTTACAATATTACAAACCCAAATGACAAAACTTTTTAGAATATACATATACATTTGATTTGATTATATATATATTAATTATCCTAGAATAAGCAAAGCTAAGATTTATGGCAAAGAAAACTCCTTTCTTTCTCCTTTTCTATCTTGCTGTTTTCTTTTCCCCATTTACTGTTTATCTAGGACCAGAGAGTTCCATTGCATAGGATTCCAAAGACTGTTCATCATCCTCATCCATTGTCATGCCAAACATGCTGGAACGGTCATGAACATCATCATCATGTTTTGATGCAGAGGTAGGGCGGGATGAAGTATTGCTATTGTTGCTGTGGCTGGGGTTCATGTCTTGATTACCGTAATTATGTGAAGATGCCCACTTCTCAGCAAGCCCATCACCTTCAAGCATTCGAACCACTTCAGACATTTTAGGGCGGTGGGCTGTCAAATATTGAGTACACAGTAAAGCAACTTGCAGCATCTCCCCCCACCTCTATTCTATCATAATTGTCTCCTAGCTCTTTGTCCACCAACACTGCAACCCTCTTTTCGTGTAGTATTTTCCTAACCTGCCACACAAAATAGGGACGAATATTGATCTCCAGTCTCTGAAGTGTGAACAACTCTTTAAACCAACCTTCAGATATCTATTTTAAAGGATACGTACTGGCAGGTTATAAATCACCTGCCAAGTATCAACAACTCTTCAGCACTCACAGTGGTTTTTTTTGGTTTGGGGGGGGGTTGTTTGGTTTTACAGATAACAAAGCAACTATATTCACTGTATATTCCATTAATATCATATTAAATACTTATGAAAAAAAGATTCAAATCATCCTTCATTAGCTGTAGATAGAAAAGCCCCTACTGTAATTTACCAACTGCAGCACCGAAGTCGACCCTCCATGGCGCCACATTACTAACCATTCTTATAAGTTACTAAGAGCAATAAGAGAAATCATAATGGTTTTAACACAGTTGCTTGTCGTCTCAGAGAAAACAAATCCTACAACTTTAGAGAACTGATTTTCCTTTTCCCTCTTTCCAATACGTAAGTATCAAGACAATGAGGTAGAAATTGTAGCCCAGTGCAGATAGGAATAAATAAATAAATCATGTTCAAAAACAAGTCATGCATGAGGAACTCCTAATGAAGAGTAAAATATTGAATAAGCTAATTATTAGACTAACTACCAGATTTTTATGTCATATATATTATGGAATGCAACAAACAGTTTGTTTCGGTTGCAAAAAATAGACTTACCCACTCTAGCATAGCACCTTTTTGATTCACTGTTTTCCCAAACTCGAGTGCTGTCATTCCAGTTATGAGCTCTAACAAGAGAATGCCAAATCCAAATACATCTGTTTTCTCAGATGATTGGCCGGTGGAGAGGTACTCTGGTGCAATGTGTCCAACAGTGCCACGGACAGCAGTTGTGACATGGGAATCAGCATGGTCAAGGAGCTTTGCAAGGCCAAAATCTCCAACAACAGCCTCACAATAGTCATCCAGAAGCACATTGGCAGCCTTAACATCTCTGTGTATTATCTTTGGATCACATTGCTCGTGCAAATACAGAAGACCTCTGGCAGCTCCAATTGCTATCCTCTTTCTTGTGTTCCAATCTAAAGCTGGTTTTCCTATCATAGCACAGACATGATACATTAAATCACAAGGAAAGTGAAAGTACAGAGATTCAATAGCTAAATCATGCCTTGAAATACAGAAAACCTTGAAGGTCAAACAACAAGCAGTTGGCAGTAATCATTACGAAAAACTTGCAACACTTTCCATTCCTATGCTATTTAAAGGCAAAATCCATTGGCTTTATAGCTACTCTTGCTAGTAGCCACAAAGAGAAACATTTTTTTAAATGGCTAGGATATTTTTTAAAACCTGAAAGAAGTAATCCAATCAGAGTTTAATTTAATATGTAATGATTAGAATATGAAATTACCAATCCCTGATCTTCAGACGATTCAGACATTTCTAGCCTATCATTCAAAATTATAACAATTTGGCAAAATTTATTTAATGGAATGCATGAAGATCATGAACACCAATGAGAAATAGTGAGCATTATTTCATGTTTTAACATTAAAAAGTAGGCTTGACATCCCCCAAATTACTTTTCAAAAACAAAAGGAAAGAGAAATGAAATATAAAATGTCCTAGACAATGTCCCACATCCCAAACCATATTATATTAGACAACAATTTGGAACCAACATCAAGGCCCTTCAACCATGAAAGTAAGACAACCAAAACATGACAAATGCAGATCACAAGAGTAAAACAGGGTCCAAGTACAATAAGTCAAGGTAGATAATGTTGCCCTTAATAAAATATATCTTATTCTATGATCACATGAAAGACCTCGGGCATGGAGAGAGTTACCAACCTCTGAGCCTGGAGGCCACACTGCCATTAGACATATAAGGATAAACCAAAAGTTTCTCATTAGGAGTAGCACAATATCCAATTAAGCGAAGTAAATTGCGATGAACTGCCAAGCTGATCATCTCCAACTCGGTTTGGAACTGTGATTCACCAGCACTACCATTTACATCTTTCAGCCTTTTCACCGCCACCATTGTGCCATCTCCAAGCTTCCCCCTATAGACATTGCCAAAGCCTCCAGCACCAAGAATATTCTTAGAGCTGAAATTATCTGTTGCATGTAGGAGCTCTCTGAAAGTGAAATTTTTCAGATTTCCCAAGCTAAGAACTCCCTCTTCCTTACAATCTGCAACAATACCACAATCATAAATACTAATACCCTAATAACACCAATCCAGTACCATATAATCCAAGAATCTCAGTTACAGTGCTACCCACCACTGATAAGCATGGCTCCGTGCTGTCGTTTCTTTCTATACCACAATAGCCCAAAAAGCAGAAGGATGAGAGAAGCGCAACTAAGACTGACCCCAAGTGCTATTGCTAGTCTTTTGGACTTGTGTTTTCCTATAAACAGAAATGTAATACATGTTTAATATGTTGTATAAAGACAAAGATGAGATACCAAGAAGGTGGAGGTAAAAGGACAAACCTTCTGATGACACTTGGGAGAAAGAAATGGGCATGAAGGTTGCTGACCCAGAGCAACCTTCAGTAGTGCTGCTTCCACAAACTAATGGGTTCCCCACAATACTACACAAACAGAAGTAACAGCGAATCAGGACAAAAAAAGCACAGTTTAAACATTATTAGAATAATAAAACACTACCGTGTCCACAAAACAAACACAGGAGGAAATAAGAGACACCATACTTGAATGACCTGGCTGGGAACTTGGGCAGTGGTCCACTGAG
This sequence comes from Glycine latifolia, assembly GCA_013407115.1. Classification (NCBI taxonomy): domain Eukaryota; kingdom Viridiplantae; phylum Streptophyta; class Magnoliopsida; order Fabales; family Fabaceae; genus Glycine; species Glycine latifolia. The sequence goes on from CM023947.1 coordinate 6,682,112, forward strand.
ATTGTTATAAGACAAGTCCCTGAGAACAAAGATTTAGCAAATCAGAGTTTCAGCAGAAGAAATTGACAAATAGCAAGAAATGAACAAGTGGCATGTTGTTTTGATTTTCAAAGACACTGACGTGTGAGAATGGGGAAAAACTGATATATTCATATAACTACACTCACAAGAAAGCAAGCTGTGGGGTTTTGGCCAGTGACACGGGAAAGGATCCGGACAAATTATTGTTGTTGAGCCTCCTGCTCCCGTAGCGTACAAAGAAACAGTGACTTACATTTCATAATTCACACAGCAAGATTTGAAGCAACAATATCCCAAAGCATATAAAATAAAATAAAATAAACTTTACACCTAAAAAAAAATGGAAAAAGACAAGTCAACAAGTAAACAACAGATAGTGGGCATTGGCCAATTGTTGGTTAAATAATTTCCCGCACTTTCTTTAGCAAAAAGAGAACTAACTAAAATCAAGGAAACAATAATTACTCACAAGTACTGGAGACTATTAAGTAGACTAAGAGATGCAGGAATCAGTCCTGAGAAACGGTTATTGGAAAGGTCTAATGTCTGAAGCTTGGGAAGGTTTCCAAGTGCCGGTGGTATGTTGCCTGAGATATTGTTGTTCTGCAGTAATCTGTATTCAACAGCTGTTAGAACACTCCACAGAACATAAACTACTCCACGAGAATCATGCTGAAACTATGCCAGGTATCTATCTAGCAGGGGATGACCGTTACAGACAAAAAAAAAAATAAAACATATTCTAAAATACGAAGAAAAAAAAAGTAAGAGGAGAAAAGGAGAAGTTCCGAAAAATGGCCTCACACTTGTCGAAGATTTGTTAGATTTCCGATAGATGGAGATAAAGTTCCGGAGAGAGATTGGCTAGGCGCTCCACTGAAGAGAGAGAAAAGTAAAAATGAAAGTGAGAAAGGAAATGCAGAAAAAGAGAAAGAGAAAGTGATGATAATAGTAATACTAACAGGCCTATGACAAGGTAATCAGAAGAGCAAGTGATCATGGTCCAGCTGCAAGCGTCGACGGAGTATTCATCCCAGTTGTTGAGGACGCCGTGTGGGTCATTCAGAGCTGCCTTTATGTTCATCAAAGCCTCCACTGCACGCACAAATATATATCAATCAAGGGAAGCTTAGACTTGGAGAATTGAATGTGAAAAAAAGCGTGTTTAGTGGACCTTCGGGGTTGCGAGGCTGGGAAGCGGAAGAGAGAGTGTGGCGTGAGAAGAAGAGGAGGAGGAGGAGGAGGAGAGAGTGGAGAGCCATGAGCATGGAAGAGGGAGGGACAGAGGGTGTTGAGCGTGATATATGATACCAAGTAATGAGTAAGAGAAGCACGTCAGCAAAGGCCAGCCAGGTTGAGATGGAAGAAAGAAAGGTTGGTTGGTGCTACGAGACTACTAGACTAGACTGGACTGCTGGTGTGGTAAACATAACACCAACCCTCTCTCTCTCTCTCCTCTTCTTTTTGTTATGGTAAATCTCTTTCGTCTTTTTTCTTTTTTGTGTTGTGTGTGGTTTGCTTTGCTTTTTACTCAGGCAGAACAACGTGAGGGAGCCCGCCAGAATCAAAACGTCCATCAGATGTGTAGTTCAGTACCTGCCTACTGTAAAGTATATTATTATTGTTATTGCTTCCTTCTACCGCTTTTTTCTTCTCAGTTCTATTTACTATTTTTATACAAATATATATTATATATGAGAAATTTAATCAATTTTTTAAGTATTCATTCTTTTATATCAGAAACGACTAATCTAGTAATCTTTCACAATTTTAATACATTGAATGATTAAATTTAAATTTTTATATTTTTTATCACTGTTTTACTATTTCATAAGTTAAAATAGATATTTTTCCTTTTTTTTATATGAAAAGTTAGTTACTAAATTGTAATTTCAACCAATATAACTAGGTTCACGACCCATATATAAGACTTAAAATTTATAAATTAAAACATTATTGTAAAAGTTTCTTATAATATTTGTAATATTTTATATAAAAAATCTTTAAATAATTTTTAATTAATTTATAATTTAATTTTAATTAATATTTTATTGATTTTCATAATTAATTAAAATATGTGTAACAAATATGATTATAAGTACATAACTATTTAGTGACTGTTTTATTACTTTTGACATTCATTTCACTCGATAATTATTTGCTTTTTCTTAATTTTTACTTAGTTTCCTTCCAAATAGTTAGAATTTAATATTTTCATAGAACTATAGTCTTGTAAATAAAATTTTAAGCATTTATAAGTTTTTATTATGTTTTGATTGAAGTTTTAGAACATCAAGAGAGAAACGAAAATTGTGACAAAAAGGAATGTCAGTCCAGCGAGAAAGTTTGCAGAGAAAATCCAGCTCAAGAGTAGAAGAAGATGGTGATGTCATTTTCTCAACACACCGAGCGAGCAAATTCCTCTGGTCGAAAGAAATTTTAATTCAATTTTAGAATTAATTCTAAAGAACTTGTCCAATGAGTTGTTTCCTTTTACTATTTATTTATTTAATTAATGTTATTTCAATGTCATTGTTGTCTTTTAAATAATTTTTTTAAAAATACGAGTTATGAGAACACGTAATGTAATATCCTACTTATGCTATATCTATAATCATTAATTTTAGAATATTAATTAATAAATTAGTAGATACAAAAATATTAGAATAAGTTCTTATGTCAAATAAGTTTGTTTTAAATCAAACAAACTTCTAAGCAAGTTAGTTCACGTACGTTTCAAGCATTTTATTTTGATTTTTATAGATGAAGGTTGGTCTAATTGTTTTAGAACCACTTCTAAAAGAAAAGAAAATAATAAGATGAATTTTTTTATAAATAAAAATAAATTTTTTATTAACTAATTTTTAAAAACTCACCAATATAATTTATATAAAAAATACGATCACATTTATAAATAAATTAATAAAAAATTCATTTTAACTTATAAAAAAATTATTTCATTTTTTCATTCTTACTCTCTTATTTTAAAAATACTCATAAAAAAACATACATCCAAATATACTTATATATACCAATGACATTGAATTCAATGATTTGTTCCATTTATCATACATTGACCGTAAATTCAAGTAGTGTATTCATAATTTCAGCCTTATATTTCTAACTTATTTTTAATTTGTTTTCTAAATTGTTACTATTGGGATTGTGTATAGAGTTATTTATATTTTTTAAAATTTTATAACTTATTTTTTTATTTTTCATTTATTCTACCTTTATGCAATTTTTAAATCTATAATATAGAATAAAAATATTAAAAAATATAAATGAATAAACCCTTAATTTATTTTTAAAGTGTTACTCTCTCATTTGTTCTTTTTTATAAAATATCTTTTAAATTATCTATTACATTAACTAGTATATTTTAAGAAAACTCTTAATTAATTAATAATTTTTTAGTTAAAAATTAATAAATAGTAGAAAATTAATGAAATTATTTTTTATCTCTATTCTTAGGATTGGAAAAGCTGAATAAGGATGAACTACATGTACTAAATTGATGATTTTTTAATGACATTGAAGAAGAATATGAATCAGTGGTACCCAATTGTCATTAGTGTTTTGAAGCATTTGTGATTGAGATTTGGGAGTTGAGACTTGAGAGGTGCAGGGGCAACCCACAGAAAAGTTACTGATCGTCATAAAGTAAAGCTGCTTGTTGATTTGACACAGACTCCCTGCACTGCGCAGCCAATTGTTCCGTCCAACCAGAGTGAGTAGTGGGTCCCTGTTTTTTTCTTATGTTCCGGCTTCACACACTCATCATTCTTCCTTTGCTTTTAGTTACCTTTTACGAGGCTGTATTTTTTTATTATTATCTCCTTTAATTATAAATTATTAAAATTATTATTATTATTATTTTTAAATATAATATTAATTATTTTATTTCATTTATATTAGTTTTTATATTAATAATAAATAATAAATTTATAAAAATAATAATGATGTAAAATTAATTTTATAAAATTATTTTTTTAATAAAATAATGTAGGACATCAATTATTTTAGAAAGAAAGAAGTACTACTTTAATTTAAGAGTTAACTTAACTTGTTATTTTAGTAGTAACTTACATACGGGACCAAAAAAAAACTACATACTAACTACTCATTTGTTTATCGTAATATAGTAAGGTTATATATTTTTTTCATTTATGATTAGTTTTTTCATTGTTTTATAAATTTATTTATTATTAATTCTTTTGGAAAAAATTAATAATAAATGAAAAAATTATTAAAAATAAATATAAATTTATTAATATATCATGAACTAAAATAAAATATTCAGAACCAAAAATAATATTATTATTTTATTAAAGATTTAATATAAAGAAAAATTTGTAAAAAAAATATAAAATTCATATATTTATTAATGATTAAAAATATATTTTAATCTATAAAAATGTCAAATCTTTATATTTCATTTGTAGTATAAAATTTATAGTAAAATATAAACTACTAATAATTAATATTTATCTATCAAAACATATATAGTATAAAATTTAAAATTTATTATCTTGAGTTTTCAAATGACATTATTAAAAATAAATTCAAACATGTGTGTTGTATATGTGATCGCGATAATAAGTTAGTTGATAATCATATGACCATTTAAAAGGTATGTGTGTTTTGTTAATCTTGACCATTCAAATAATAATTCGATGATCTATGTTTATATTTCTTGTAATAACCTGATTTTTTTGTATTAACTAAATCAGTAATACTCAAAATAATATAATTAAAATAGTTGGGTAAAAATTAATAATAAACATGCAAAATTTTAGTTATATGCAAATTACGACAATGCAAAAACTCTACAATTAAGCTAATATCGTAAAAATAAATTAAAAACAAGTAAAAAAAAACTTATGAAAAAAAAAGATATTATCATAAAAATAATTAAATTAGAATACTAAAATTATTTTTTTAATATTTTCTAAAAAATAATTAATTATAGTATCTTTCCTTATTTTTATAAATAAATAAATAAATTTATTCAAGCCACTAAAATAAACCCTCCTTCTAGTTACACTTAAATTTGTTTCATTGTTAGACTTTTTGCATGTGAGGCAGTAGTATTGACTTTGATTCTCACATACCTTTATAAAATAAATCAATTGAGGGTTTAAGTTTGATTTTGTTAAGTAAGTTGTTATGTTTGAATTTTGTAGATTAAAAAAATGTAATTGGTAAAAAAAAATCTATTAAAGATAATGAATCAGATTTTTTAACTAAAATTAATAATCAAACAAAGCTAATGCATACTTAAGAAAATAAAATATTTTTCTTTAATAATAAAGTTTTTTATGTTTTATTGTTTCTTAATACTAATAATGTTTTTATACTTTTGAATTTTATTTAAATTTAAATATCATACTTTTTATCAGCAATAATATTTTTGATATAATTTAAATATCATATAATAATAAATATTACTAATTGTTATAAAAATTATAAGATCTTTCTATATATATAATTGGGCAAAAAATACGTAAAGTAAAAATAAGTTAGAGATGTGATTCCTAGTCCCAAAAACGCAATTTCAATTATGGGTCCTGAACATGATTACCAATTCTTTTGAAAAGCCTGTGCCACCCAAATGCTATTGCATTTTGACACAAACCATGTTAACTTTGCTTTTCATTTCAATTTTCCATTTTAGACAAGTCTGCAACCAATACTGATAGTACTCTTTCATATACTTCGATTAATAACCATTTCAAGATTTTAATTTTGTTACATTGCCAACCAGTGCAGATCGAAAAGGAAATTAGCAAATATGAGGGGGCACTAGGCCATTTTCTGCCATAACAAATCGATCCACTGAAGGTTATATACAGTGGGTAATTAAAAAAAATGTCTTAATTTATGTCAGAAAACTTGCTGGGAATTCAATAGGGAAAATAAAATATCCTTTGTGTCTATTGAGTTAACTGAACATTTACCGTCTCTGGGATGTGTTTGCAGACATACATGTAATTTTTTTTTAAAAATTAAATATATTTTTTATCTTTATAATTTAGTGTTTTTTATTTTTAATTTTTGTAAAAACATATTTTAGTCCTTATAAATTATTTTATTTTATTTTTAATCCTTAAAACATTTTAAATAAATAACACATTGACCAGTTAATTTTTTTAATCTAAAACGTCACAAGAAAGAAAAATAAAAAATCTAAAATCTAAAATCTAAAAACAAAAAAATAATTTTATAAGAATTAAAAAAAAATATTAAATTACAAGAACTAAAAAAATATTTAAGAAAAAAATACCTAAAATAAGCACTAATCATGTGTTTGCAGAGAAGGAATACTTTTACTCTGGAATGTATAATTTTGTATAGTATTCGTCAAAATTAGTGTAATAATGTTTTACCACTTAATTGGCTTCGATTGTTCAAAAATAAGAAAAATGTAAAATGAGAAAGTAAAGTTGTATTCATTCTTGATTTACAACAAGTCATGTTTACAATTTTCTTTAGTTTAAATGAAGAATAAATATATATTTTCTATATTCACTTTAACGGTCTATAAACTTTTTGTATACTTTTCTTTTAGTCCTTGATCTAAATTTTTGACATATTGAAGCCCCAACCTTTTCTTCATAACTACTTTTATTTTTTTCTGTAAAAGAATAGTATTAACTCAGGACTTATAAAAAACGTTTTTAATTCAATGACTTATTACTTTATCAAGAAGTCCAATGAGATTTTTGTTGTTGTATAAACTGTGTTTTTAATCATCATTTGTTAAGACCAATTGATGACAAATTAGATGTTGAGAGACTAAAAATAGAGTTTGCAAAAAAAAAATGATTATTTTATTAGATCTTAATGATATAATAAATCATTGAATTATTAATATTATTGTTACATCAATATTTACATTGTTACTCAAGTGACCAAAAGTGGTGATCGAGGAAAGTTCAAAGAACTTTGACAGGTCAAGTAAAAATAGAAATAAAAAAGTTTAGGAGCAAAATCAACTAATAAACCCTTAATTATATTAAAGTTTAATGGTGATATGCTTATAGGGTATACTATTTTATATTTTCATTCAATCATAAATTATAATTAGTATAACTTTTAACATAATTTTATGAAAATTAATAAATTTATCGTAAAATAATAATTTATTATTAAATAAAGGTGTAAAATTATTGTATATTTTTCCCATATTATTATTAAAACAATCACATAATATAAAATATTATATTATTTATCATATAATATAAAATATATTATTTCTATATTTTATTATTTTCTATTTTGTAGTAATTAAAAATATTTTATTAACTTATTACATAAAATTGACAATTTATATAGAAATTAATTAATTTTTAATAATTTTCAATATTTTAATAAAATAAAAGAAGTATTGGACAACTCATTTAATCTACCGTTCCCCAGGGATTAAACTAATGAAATTTAAACCAATCCAATTCAACTCAAAAATATGTTGGCCCTAACAATAGGACAAATTGTTTCCCATATTCACTGCACTAAGTAAAATTCTTTACCCTAATAGTTTATTAAAATAAAATTATAAGATATTTCCTTAAAGACTAAAGCACGTTTTGAATTTAACTCATGTTGATCCAATGGCGCAAGTTTCTTTGTTAAAGTTTACATGTAAATAGAATAATATATTTAATGACAATATTTTTGTTTATTCTCTCCAAAATTTCCTTGGAAAAAAAAAGGCAAAAATTAATAAATAATATAAATTAATTATTTATTTAGCAAAAAGGGGCAAATGAAACAATATTTAGGATTTGGGGCAATGGAACACGTCTGGCTGGGGCGTGTTACAACACGCCCAAATGGGGCGTATTTGAGCAGCATTTGACACATGGCAGGTAGGCATAGGAGGTGCAGTGTGAACGTAAATTTTGGAAGACCATAACTTTTGACTAGGATGTCCGATTGAGGCGAAATCGGTGGCCATGAGTTCGTAATTGAGAGGAGAAGCCCCTGGCAAGTGCCCAAAGAGGACTTGCCCAAAATTTTTCCCAAAAGAGGCCTCTAAGTGCCTCAAAATTGCGATTTAAGATTCAAACCTCCAAAAAAATTCTTTTTTTCTAATTATTTATTTATTTAATTAGTGAATTGCATGCTATTTTTTATTTTTTTAGTTACTTCTCTTAATTTCGAGCGTTTTGACATATCGTACGCCTCCATCGGACATTTCTATCAAAAGTTATGACTGTCTGAATAACATATACATAATCAAATTTAAAACCTAATAATTGCTAAATGCACCCCCATTTTTTATAAGCTTAATCTTAATATTTAAAATTTAAAATGAAGTGTAATTAGCCATTTAAAAATCTTAAAATTTAAAAATCTTAGCCATTTAAAATGGAGTGTAATTAGCCATTTAAAAATCTTATGTAAGTGGAAAACGAATCGCCAAAAGGCTGTGAACGAGGTTCGAAATGCATTGGTTATTGACTACTGGTCTTTTGACTGGTGCATGCCTAGACTAGACTATACTGACGGATGAAGAAGAATCAATAACGATGTCGTTTTCTACTTTGCCTTCTTCTTCTTCTTCTGCCGAACTCATTTTAAATTTTAAATATTAAGATTAAGCTTAGTAAAAATTGGAGTACATTTAGCAATTGTTAGGTTTTAAATTTGATTATGCATATATCATTCAGACAGTCATAACTTTTGATAGAAATATCTGATGGAGGCGTACGATATGTCAAAACGCTTGAAATTAAGAGAAGTAACTAAAAAAATAAAAAAATAGCATGCAATTCACTAATTAAATAAATAAATAATTAGAAGAGAATAATTTTTTTGGAGGTTTGAATCTTAAATCACAATTTTGAGGCAATTAGAAGCCTCTTTTGGGAAAAAATTTTGGGTAAGTCCCCTTTGGGCACTTGCCAGGGGCTTCTCCTCTCAATTACGAACACATGACCACCGATTTCGCCTCAATCGGACATCCCAGTCAAAAGCTATAGCCTTTCGAAGTTTACGTTCACACCGCGCCTCCTATGCCTGCCTGCCACATGTCAAATGCTGCTCAAATACGCCCCATTTGGGCGTGTTGTAACACGCCCGCGTGTTCCATTGTCCCAAATTCCTAAATATTGCTTCATTTACCCCTTTTTGCTAAATAAATAATTAATTTATATTATTTATTAATTTTTGCCAAAAAAAAGCACATTTTGAATTTGATAGCCGGTAGGTATGTTACCTATGTATGTGGTTGTGTGTTGAAATTTGATGGTGCATTATGGGGATGTAGTGTGGAAGTAGAAGTGGTAACGTGGGAATCTCCACTATTGCAGACACAAAATCTTCGTTGGAGTGCGTTTATTCTTCTTCCATTCCATGTTTGTTGCTGTTGGAACTTGATTCCTTATTATCTTCCTTTGCTTCCACAAATCACAATGCCATGCTTGTTTTTGCTTCTTGCCCCCTTGTTAATTTGTTCAAAACACAAAAGCTTTACCAGAGTACTTTGAATTGGGAAAAGCAAAAAAGTGACCCACCCGTGTCATGCATAAGTATGTGAAAATTAAAAATAAAAAAATATTAATGGGCATATATATTTAAGTTTTGTTTATCTCTCTCTCTATATATATATATTTAAGTTTAATATGCAGTACATAATATACAGTAAATTAATTTCATTTTGTAGAGAAATGGTAAGTAGAGTCTGGATTAATATCAGAGGATCCGATCAATATGAACCAAACTAAAGAAAAAAAAAATATTGGTCTGTTCGTTCGAATCATCGGTTTAGTTTGAATATTAAAACTACGAACATGATGATATTAGTCTGGGTATTGGATTTGAGCATGTAAAACTCAAACCAACTCGAACCTGTATTAATTTAAATTTAAATACTTTTTATGAGCTTTCTTTCATTTTACTATGTTTTTTTTTCTTCCATTTTTCTATTTTTCCATTTTTAATTATTATTAGTATTTTATTTGATGATCCAATTATCCTAATTTCAACTAATCCAAATGTTATCAAGTTAATTGATTTCATTTGGATTGTCATTAAAAAAACTGATTTCACTCAAACATATTAATATTAATTTGGAGATAAAAAAAGAATATTAATTTATTTATATAAAAATATTCTATAAATCTAAACTAATTCGACCCGTTGTTACTCCTGAGTAGGAGGGAGAAAAGACTGGCTGTCAAATTATGCGATCAATAGCTCAAAATTATATAGGCAGTTCACATGAATTAACTCGGGACTATTTTAGGACAAACAGATGAATCAATTAAACTATAAGACGTGATTTATAGACCAAATTCATTTGTTTTGGACGTGATTTATCGATCTTTATGATTCCAATACAGCAACACGTACACACTTATACGCCTACTAGGCTACTAATACAAATTAGGTTCTCTATACTTACACGTGTGTGTGATAGAAATCTTACTTCCTTATCTACGATCCCATTCATTAGAGCATAAAGAACCTCACTTCCCACAAGCTGCTTCACCCACTTGTTTTTTTTGTACCATCAAATTGGCTGAGTGGTGCAGTGTCTAGTCCCGATAATCGCCAGTCAATTCTAAAGGTTAATCATGCATGAATAGCTTAAATCATCATAGCACATTAGAGAACAATAATAATCAAGTCAACCAAAAGAAAAAAACAAAAACAACAATAATTTGAACGTGCTCTCCATTTTCAATTCCTTTCTAAACCACTAAATATTACACTGATGTTATTCTTGAAGTTTTACTGGATTGATTTCACAGGATCAAATTTTAATGTGTTACCGTTTTATAATTGGGTGCATATAAATCTCATATGTTAACCTGTATTTTAAACAATAATTTATCTTCGATGACCGATCACAAATGATTTAATTCTCTTAGCACAGTTTCAATGATAAATTCATTATAGCTTCCTTTGTACCCATTCAATCTTATCAACTTTTTTCTTCTTTTTTTTCCACCATTTTTTTTCTTTTTTCTGAGTACCTAATCGGCTTCAATAATGTGAGATGAGATATCTTTTTTTTTTTTTTTCTAATTTTGGAGCCATACAGTCATAACATGTACTGCTGATTCTAATTAGTCTGGATCTTGGGATAGACAGCTCTTGAAATTTTGACCCAATACAAGCCCAAACTCAAAACATAAGGTAAGATGCAAATTCTGTTGTGGGTCTCTCTAATGTAAGGTTGGACAGCTTGTGTAGAACCACTGATAGTGTGAAATTTCAATAATCATTTATTTGGTCGAGATATTGAATAAGTGATTCAACTAATATGTTAGTAATTTATATAATTTGATCTGATATATAGTAAAAATTAAAAATTATATATGCATCTATTATATATGAGTATATAACTAATATTATTGGAGTAAGAAAAATTCATTCATACTTCACAATAATAATTGATAATAATCCAAAATTTAAAATCTAAATTATTTTTAAAATTAGTCCAAAATTATTTTTTTTAAAACTCGGCCGAATCAGACCGGTCCAACCGAAGGTCTGTTGACCTATCCAACTGGGTTTGATCGGGTCATCTCAGGCCAATTGCATAACCGATCCAATTATAGAATTGGCTCGATTAGGCCATCGGGTCCCGTTCCAGCCAACCAGATTGGACCGAGTTTCACAATACTAATGACAGTGTTTAATTCAATGTTTTTATACAAAGAAATTACATTTTTATTCTTTTTTTTAATTTTTTCTATAATGGAAGAGAGATAAGAAGAGAATAAAAAGAAATGTAAAATAAAATAAATGATGTCATGAAGACCGAAGAGAAACAAAAAAAATTGAGCTGTAAGAAAATATTATAATTACATTATAGATTTATAAGTGAAATATCACTTTTTAAAACAAACAATTACAAAAATGGTATGCACAAAACAAAATGGAATTAATTTACTAGATCTAACGATCATCATCATTCTTCATTTTTTCTCTTTCTATCAAGTTATATCGCATTTTCTATCTACACTTTTCTTCATCTTTATCTCTTTTAAGTGTCTCCAGAGTTTGGGTGTTTGCCTGTCATTTTTTTTATCTGTTCTAGTCTAGATGAGTGTACACAAAACAAAACAAGGTTGATGAAAATTATAACAAAAACATTATTCTAAGCATTGCAATACTAGAAAACTAAAACAATTCGATGAAATAAGTGTTTATATCACGATGATGAGTCGACGACAAGGATGAATTAGTGTTCAAATGGTGCATACTGCATACGTGAGTTACTCAAGTGACTGACAATTGAAGGTTTCTATAGGAACCATTTATTTATTTATTTTTGCTTGTAATTCCTCAAAATATTATTTGGTTTAAGTTCGTTTTGTCATTTCTACCGCACATTTTCTCCATTCATGTTCATCGTTTAAGTGTTTTGAGATTAAATCACGTAGAATTTGTAGAAGAGTCCAAATAGAATGAAAGGGTAATACTGGATTTGACAAATGTTATAATTGGCCAACGCTACATATATTATATATGACAAAGCTCAAACTTAAATGCGTCCAAATAGAAGGTCTTAGCTTTGAACTGGATGCATCAAACCAATATTTAAATTGAGACTATCTTAATACTTGAAATTCCCACTTAAATCTTGTTAAGTTTTAATCCAAATATAAGTAGGATGTAATTAGTAGTTAGTTAGACCGTTACATGATAATTAAATTTTGTTATTTATGTTATAACTAACTTTGAGATAAAAGACATATATAAGAGGTGCATATATGTGTAAATGCAAGAGTGAAATATACAAATTTTCATTAAGATTTATCTCTTGTTCATATATGTAAGTGTGTATGCAAAGGGTTTCTTTTCCAACAATTGGTATCATAGAGCTTCAAGATCTAGAGACCTAATTAAAAATGTTGCAATAGCTTCTGCATACAAGCGTTACCGGTTCTTGATGGCAAGAACTATGATCAATGGTTGTGAGGATGGAAACGATTCTTGGCTTCCATGAGATTCTTAACATAGCGAAGGAATGAATCTTTGAGAAGGATAAAATTGATGTTACAATTATGAAGAAAGACTTCAAGGCAAAGTGTCTTATTCATCAGTGTGTTGATCTTGTTGTATTTGAGAAGATTGCAAAGGTTGTTACAGCCAAGGAGACTTGGGAAATTATGTAGAAGACATTTGGAAATGTAGGAAAGACCAAGAAGGAAAAATTGCAATCTTTAAGGAGACAATACGAGCTTCTCTCAATGAGTGATCAGGAAACAATGACTGATTACTTCAATAGAATGGAGTTGTTGGTGAATTCAATGAACACTTGTGGAGAATCATTGTTGGATAAGATGGTTGTTGAAAAGATATTAAGAACTTTATCTCATCGGTTTGATCACATTGTGGTTGCGATTGAAGAATCTAAAGATCTTGAGGAATTAAAGATTAAAGAACTACAAAACTCTCTTGAAGCCTATGAGCAAAGGCTGAATGAAAGAGCGAATTCAAGGGATTTGGATCAGCAAATGCAAGCTCAATTTACCAAGAATGATGGAAACAAGAAGAAATGGAAGAAAGCAAAAGGTTGAGGCAAAGGGAGTTGGTCCTCAAATAAAGGAAATGACAAAGATGAAGATAAACCAGAATCCTTTAATAATGGAGGAAGAGGAAACTTCAGTAATCAAAAAGGAAAGAAATGTCAAGATAAAAGAAAGATTCAGTGTTATAATTGTGAGAAATGAGGGCATTATGCCTCTGAATGTTGGCATGGAAAAGGAAAACAAAACAAGAATTCGGAAGAAAAGACAAATTTGGCTCAGGATGAGGATTCAGACGAACACCCTGTGATGTTAGTGGCAACTAGTGATAACAACTCACACTCTGAGGCTTGGTATCTAGATACTAGTTACTCTAATCACATGACAGGTCATAAGGAATGGCTTGGTGATTTTGATGAAAACAGGAGATCTAAGATCAGATTGGCAGATAGCAGAACTCTAAGTGTAGAAGACATGGAGAACATTCTCATTCAAATACTCATTGAAACATCAATCAGTGAAAATGGGAAAATAACACTCATTGAAAATCCTTCATTGACATAGAAAAGATGTGAAAACAACACTAATTGAAAATGTGTTGTATGTTCCTAGGATGAGATGCAATCTGATGATTGTAGGACAATTGGTTGAGAAGGGATTTTCTGTGTCAATGAAAGATGGAATGTTCGAACTATTTGATCCTAATCTGAAACTAGTCTTGAGATCTTCACTCTCAAGAAATAAAACCTTTCAAGACAACATTAAGGCAACAAAAGTACAATGTTTAATGGCTACAGAGATCAACCAATTGAGCTGGCTTCGACATCTCAGGTTTGGTGACTTAAATTTCAAAAGTCTGAATAAGTTAGTAGCTAATAATATGGTTATAGGTCTGCCAAAATTAAATGTACTAGGGAAGGCGTGTGAGGTGTGTCTCATTGGCAAGCAACCGAGAAATTCGTTTAATCCACATTTTCCAATGAGAGCATTCAATGTACTTGGTGTTGTGCACTATGATGTGTGTGGCCCTTTTGAGGTACCATCACTGGGTGGAAACAAGTACTTTACATCATTTGTAGATGAGCACAACAGAATGATGTGGTTGTACTTGATCAAGGCAAAGGATGAGGTGCTCTCAGTTTTCCAGAAATTCAAGGTGATGACAGAGAAGCAAAGTGGACAAGCTTTGAAGGTTTCGAGGACAGATGGAGGTGGAGAATACACTTCCAATGCATTCAACACCTATTATGAGTAACATGGAATAATTCATGAGGTAATAACACCGTATACACCACAACATAATGACTTGACAGAAAAAAGAAACAAAACTATCCTTGACATGGTGACGAGCATGCTGAAACAGAAGAAACTACCTCACTCTTTCTGGGGAGAAGCTGTGAGCATAACAACTTAACTGTTGAACATATGTCTTACTAAGCGATTGAAAGAGAAAGTCCCAAAAGAGATTTGGTCTGGAAGAAAGGCATTGGTTAGTCATCTAAGGATTTTTGGATCCTTGTGCTACAAACATATTCCTGATGCCAAAACGAGGAAACTGGAAGGTGAAAGTGAGTCAATGATACTGATAGGCTATCATGTTACTGGTGCCTATAGACTCTACAATCCACACAAGCAGAATGTTGAGATCAATAGAGATGTACACTTCAATGAGGCAGAGACATGGGATTGAAACACACAAAGATGTGAAACCAGACCAGTTATATCAACAGTTGAAGAATATCAAAATAAGGTTACCACTGTGAATGCAAAAACAAATGCAGGGGCAAAACCACCTCAAAATCAAAGGCCACAAAAAGACAAAAGAATACCAATCAAATACTCTGATTTTGAGATGGAAAGTGATATTGAGGTAACAAAAGAAGGATAATTGGTTCACTTTGCATTACTAGTAGATGCGTAACCAATTCGTTATGAAGAAGCATTACAAGAACAGTTTTGGAAGAATGCAATGCTAGAAGAGTTGAACGCTATTGAAAGGAATAACACTTGGGAGCTAGTTGACTTACCAAATAAGAATAGAGAAATTGATGTAAAGTAGGTGTTCAAGTTGAAATTAAACCCTAACGACATTGTTGCAAAGCACAAGGAAAGACTTGCAGCAAGAGGCTTCCTACAAAGACCTGACATAGACTATTCTGATGTCTATACACCAGTATCAAGGATCGAGATTGTTAGACTGATAGTAGCAATGACTAACAACCACAATTGGTCCATTGGAGGAAATTGTTTTTGTGACTAAACCACCAGGTTTTGTGAAGGAAGGAATGGAAGACAAAGTGTACAAGCTTAAGAAGGGATTGTATGACCTCAAGCAATCTCCCAAGGCTTGGAATAGAAGGATTGACACATTCCTGATTCAGAGTAGATGATCTACTGATAACATGTAGTCACTTAAATTGTATACGTGAAGAAGGAGACAAATGTGATTCTAATCTGCTTGTATGTAGATGATCTACTGATAACATGTAGTCACTCAAATGATATTGAGTGTTTTAAGGCACATATGATGCAGGAATTTGACATGACAGACCTTGGTATGCTAACTTACTTCCTTGGGTTAGAACTTGTAACTACCTCAAAATGAATTTTGCTTCACCAACAAAAGTATGCTACCAATGTATTGAGAAAATTTTATATGGCAGATTGCAGTCCTACAAATACTCTAGCAGAGGTTAATATAAAATTGGAAACAATAGAAGAAGAAGAAGAACAAGAAGCAGTGGATCCAACAATGTATAAGCAATTATTTGGCTCCTTGAGGTACTTATGTAACAGTAGACCTGACCTCTCATTTGTTGTTGGTTTAATCAATAGGTTCATGATAAATCCAAAGAAGTCTCATTTGATGGCTGCCAAAAATTTTGAGGTATGTGAAGGGAACATTGGAATATGGTGTTTTGTTTCCTAGGAAGATAGACAAAAAAACAGTCAGTCTGTTGGGATATTCTCATTCAGATTGGTGTGGGGATAAAACACATAAAAGAAGCACTACATGGTATTTGTTCAAGTTTCTAGTTGCTCTAATTTCTTGGTGCTCTAAGAAAAAACTTGTGGTGGCCTTGTCTTCTTATGAGGCTGAATATATAGTAGACTCATATGCTGCTTGCCAAGCTATTTGGCCTGATCCATTGCTAGATGCATTGAAATTTGAAGCAGAGAAACCTATTAAATTGCTAATTGATAACAAATCAGCCATCAATTTAGCTAAAAATCCAATCTCACATGGGAGAAGTAAGCACATTGAAACCAAATTCCATTTCTTAAGGGAGCAGGTGAATAATGGAAAGCTTGATGTCACATACTGTTCAACAGAAACTCAGCTGGCAGACATACTAACTAAGACAATTAGGCCTGATAGATTTGTAAAACTCAAAAAGAAGTTGAGAGTTGTATCTTGTAATGATTTGGATTAAGGGGGAGTGTTGAGTTTTAATCCAAATATAAGTAGGATGTAGTTAACAGTTAGTTAGATTGTTAGAGGATAGTTAATTTTTGTTATTTTTGTTGTAAATAACTTTGAGATAAAAGACACTATATAAGAGGTGCATATATGTATAAATACAAGAGTGAAATATACAAGTTTTCGTTGAAATTTATTCTCTTGTTCATATATGTGAATGTGCAAAAAGTTTCTTCTCCAACAAATCTAAGCCCAATAGAAATGGTAGTGTGTAGATCCACTAACTAGTATGTGGTGACTAAGGACAAATTGAAATTGGTATTGCCACTAATCAGTGCGTGCTAAAGTGAAAAAGATATGCATGTGTTATATATCAAACATGCCTTACCCACTTTTGCCAGAGTGCTAAGGCATCCCCACTTCTTGCTTATATTTTAGATTTGGATATTAAAAATATTCACCATCAGCTTAGCTATCACATAGAGTCCAGACTTCATGGTTCTGTATCTCCATTTTACTCTAGCTACTAAAATGTTCATAGTTTATACCAACTCGTGTAATTTGAGCTGTCTATGTAATTTGAGCTTTCTATGAATTTTATTGGTCTGGATTATCAGACAGTATTAAATCATGCAGGCCAGATTTGGATTTTCATTTCAAGTTTTAAAACTGCATAATTTACACAATGCTCACAAAAACTATTGAATTAGGCTTATATTTGGAATGTTAATGGTCCGATGTTATGGTTCTCTTCAACAAGTGTGACCAGCAGAAATAGTTCATATTAGACTAATGCCCTTTTAAGAACTCTTAATTGTTACAAGAGACAGATTTGGTTACATGCCTGCATATTGTTTTCATCTTAGTCATCACGTGGATATAAAAACTGGCATGCCTGCATATTGAAGGACATACGGAATATTTTACACTTACACCTTTCATATGCTTTTATAGTGACACACTATGAGATTTCACTGTCAATGTAGTATGCAACAACAAAACTGTTTAAAAGAAGATATCTACTTTTCAAGGCACTAATTAATATGGAAACGCTAAGCAAGCATATGCAGAAAACTTATAAGGCCCCTCATATGGTTGTTTGTTGGGCTTGAGGAGTTTAATATATATAATCAACATGACTCTTTTTTATTATTATATTGTTACAAGACTATTCACAGTCTGAAGCTTAACATCTATGGATATTTTTTGTTGGATGCCAAGCTACTAGAAGATACTGTTCTACGACATTAAATGATAGATATTGTATTTAGGCAACAAAATGTAACATAGCTATTGTATTTAGGTAATAGTATATGCCCAACAATTGTGTTTTGTATTATAAGAAAATTTGTCGATATTAAATATTGTATGACTATTGTTTCTTTCTTCTTAGTATTGTAATCTTTCTTAGACGATAAACAGATAGTGTTTCTTCCAACAATTGTTTCCTAAATCATTCTCAAGCGTTGTGAACATACTTGGGTAGATATATAGTGCTATATGTTTTATTATTTTCAGAACCTAGTAGCTCTCGAAACTAGCACCAAACTTCTTCGACTAGCAATTAGTGCTGTGATATTTAGAATGGCTTATATGTCAAAGATTGCCATCCACATTAGTAGTTGTGCCTTAAAAGTAAAACAGAAGAAAAAAACTCAGTAAAAAACATAGCATGTCAATAATCTAATTGCAAGATTAGAGTAAAAGAACAACGAGCTTTTAAGTTTTATTCTTGGACAACTAACAACCATTTGTCTAGATACAAAATTCAGAACATAATCAATCAGCTCATCATAAATTTACCCCATGAACTAATTTCTTACTGCTGATTTTCTTTTTTACTGCATTACTGCAGAATTTTAAACACAGGCAATCACTAGTTATAAATCAAAAAAGCTCACATTCAGTTAAAAGCATACTTATGCAGATGGTGATCCTTATTCTTTCTAGCACCGAGTGGCTCCCAAAACTAACATCACACTCCTTTTCCTGAAGTGACATGATAATTTGGGCTTTAAATATTCAGCTGATCAGTACTCTGCTTTCCAAACCTATTTCGTGATCTTTCTCAACTTATATCCCCACTGCAATTTTAAAATTTTCCAAAAAAAATTCAAGGATCAAAGAGTAAATTTTCCAGCAACCTGGCTTACTAAATCAAGGCAATAAATCTCAGTTGTTTATTCATTTATCAATAGAACCTACGGTTATACTACTGTGATTTACTCATGCACCATTCATTAGCTTACGGTAGAGGCTGCCTGATTTCACACAAATAATCATTAGTGTTTGTTTCTTTAACTGTTAAGAGCTTAATTCTCGTATTAAAAAGTACATGTTTTAATAAAATTTATGGTGAATATCAATTTTAACATATGTCCACAACAGTTTAAGATTAATTTTTTAAAACTTGATTTTAATCAATTAAAAATAATTTGGCCATTAGAATGATTTGAATTTTGGTAAAAAAAAAGGGTGGAACAATAAATTCCTATCTTCAGAGGGAAAAGGCAAAGATCCACAAGGAAGTCACTATCATTTCTATGTACCTTCCATAAGCCCCCCCCTCCCCTACCAACAAAGCTTCCCTGGATATCAGTCTCAAAGACAAAAAAAAGCTTTAAAACGCCAAATTAGGTCCCAAAGATGGAGAACTGGGGGCTGGGGACAAATGAATGTAACAAGGGTGCATGTAGGCATGCTCTAGTATATATGGAGCTGTTCACATTAATTTCATATAGTTCTGAAATGCTTTTGGTTTTATTTTATTTATTTATCTAGTCTTGAAATGAGCATCTCCAATGCAAGGAACATAATTGGGTTCCGTAAACAACTTTTTGTGGTTCCCGCAGTATTTTTTGTGGTTCCCACAGTGTCATATCACTCCTAAGGAACTCACCTAATATTTTGCTCAAATGCAAGAAATCACAAGGAACTCAAAAAAATCCACATATTTATATTTTTTTAAATAAAATTTAACATTTTTTCAATTTTCATAAATATAAATTTAAATAAATAAAACAAAATGCGTAACAATATAAAACAAAATTTTACATAAGAATAAATAATTAAACACAATAACATCGAAATAAATAAAAAATCTAGACCTCGAAAAAAAAAATTACATAAATTTAGTTATTGTTATTTGCGTTTCGGAAACATTCTCAAATATGCTCAACTAAATCTATTTGGAGTTATCAGTGTTTTTGTTTGTCGTGAACTTCTGCTCTCCTTTGAAGGTATGTTTTCCAACAGCTTGTTTCATAAAATAAAATTTTGAATATAACATACAACAAGAACCTACATTGTTAATAACTGCATACAAAGTAACTGAATAACAACTAATTCGAACATAGAGACTAAACTTTAATTAAATAATTTCTTCCTAATATGGTCACAATACTTTTTGTGTTCTTCGCGTTGTTTATCTGACATGTTGGATGTATCCTTCATGAAAATTTCATACTCCATACGCATTTCTTATGCCTCCTTTAACTGAATAAGTTTTAATGTGTTTGCATGTTTCTCATTCATTACACTTTCTATGCCAGATAAATCGATATTGCTAGAAACTTCTTTTCCTTTGCTCTTTCTTTTTGCTGCTTTTTGTCCAATTGGGCGAGACATTGACGAAGGCGTATCATATTCTTCGGCTTCAACGGGTGTCTCGGTGTTAGAAGACAACGAGTAATTTCCACCTGCAGAAACCTTGGTTCTTTTTGAAGAATTTGACATAAAATCTGCATCGAATTTTGGCTAATCTTTCAACAACAACCAAGTATGTTCAACGTCAATTTTTTTACCGGTATCCTGTGAGCAAATCAAATGAGCATTAGTCACACAATTCTTCTCTGAACTTTCACTTCTCCTATGCTTATCTACTTATTTGTAGCACCCATTAAACTTTTGAACTGCTGGGTAGACCCTGTTCCATCGCGATTTCAACTGAGTCGAACTTTTTTCACAAAATAACTCACTTTCACGCACATCGTCATTGTTGTACGCATTTTTAATCCTTGTCCAGTATTGCTTTGATGTTTGGTCGACACCGATTATTGAATCATTTGACACATTGAGCCAGGATCGAACAAGAATCACATTTTCTGTCACCGAGAATGTTGTACGTGATTTTTTCCCACTACCATTGTGGTCGTCCGCCTCTAGTTGAATATCATCTACACTGATTGTGGATTCAACTTCATTGATAGGGGGTGAAATATTGGATAAAGAAGGCCTATAGTACGTGTTTGGATTAATTGGGGGTGATGATTGACTACAAAATTGTGGATTTTGATAACTACCACTGGTAGACGACTCTACATTAGATGGAGGATGCATATACCACATGTGTGGGGGTGGTGGATACATCATATACTGAGGTGGATTTTGCAAATTTTCACTGGTAGGGGATGGTTGATGATACATAAAGTATGGTGGTGGATGTGGGTTACTTTGCGAATTTTCACTGGTATGGGGTACTGGTGGATACATAACATATTGGGATGGATGTGGTGGATTTGTAGAATTTTCACTGGTGGAGGTGGTTGATTTTACAAAAAATTGTAAACATTTTGATAATTATACTGATTGGGATCCATTTCAGAGAAAATAAAAAATATTGAGGATGGATAGGAACAAATTTTGTGTGAAGAAGCATAACAAATCACTCAAATTTATAACCAAGCTTTCACCAAATCACTAAACGGTCACTTTTTTTCTAATGGTAACATTTCATTTCTTTTCAGCTTTTTAAAACATTTTAATTTCATACCGTTTACCACTCTTTCACTCTTTCATTTCTTTTCACCCAAATTTTAATTTCTAACGGTCACTTTTAAGCTTTTTAAAACATTACATTGTAACCACTCTTTTTTTTTTTCAATGTAAACCTTTTACTAAATCACCAAACGTCCATTTTTTTTTCTAGCTTTTTACTCTTTTTTTTTTCAATGTAAACCTTTCACACCACACGAAGCTTCTCCAGCAACTTCTCAAATACTCCCCACGGTCCCTCTCTCTTCCATTCTCACAAAATAACCTCAGCCATCTCTTCTCCACTCTTGCATGGCTCCCTCTTCCCCACGCGTCCCTCTTTTCCTCTCACGCCCGCTGAGTCCGCTGCTAGGTCCACCGCTGTCGCCGTCGCCGCTCCAGAAACGTCCTCCTCTTTCACGGATCTTCTCTCGTCGTCACCGCTCTCGCCATCGCTGATGTCTCTCTTCACTTCCTCTCGCCATGGCCGTTGTCGTTCCTGTCATGCACCAACGTTGTCGTTGTCACCGTCACTGTCTTCCTCGACCAACCAGGTATGTTGTAGTTGGTTATTCTCCCTCTTTATTTTATTGTGTAAGAAGTGGTTTTTTATATAAGCACCGCTTCTCTTTGTTGGAAGTTCGGTTTCGCCACGTAAGCTTGCTCTAATGCAAAAAAATTTCAAGATACGAGTTCTTCAGACTAAGCACTTCTGTAAGCTCTTGTGTTGGAGATGCTCTTTAAAAGGCTTAGTTTAATTTGACACTACTAGATATAGAGTTCAGGTGCAGTGCTTTCATGGGTTGCAACTGGCCAGAAAGGGCAAGCCACAATAAATTAATGTCTGCACCCTTCTTTTGTAGATACTGACCATTTAGGGGCTGAATTCCCTGTAGTCGACGGACTTACGCATTCACGCAGTAAGATAATTAAAACTGTTTGATGAAGATCCAATGGTTTATAAATTATTTTAGTGTATTCAACTTAAACCTTTAAAATGCTAACTGTCTAATCAGATGGTCCACATTCATGACTGCGAGAATGCCTAGACGTAGTTAATCCATTTCCATCATTTTAAGTCCACAAAGAACGGGCATGAAAATGTGGACAACAACACTTTAATTTACCCACAATAGTCAAACCCCCTTTGCTTCTCATTTCACCATTGTATGCTCTTTTGGAGATTGGAGGGAGGATATAATAATTAAAACCTTTGAGGAGCCAAATATAATAGTAAAACTAAGATCTAGTGACAAAGTGTCACTCTTCTCCAGTAAGTATGGTCCACAAAATCTTAGTTCTTCCAACTTCTTGTTATTTATGCCTCGGCAACCGTCCAGGCATGCATGAGCTTCACTTTTAATATTATTCTCTAATAATATCATAAGGCTGAAACTTCATTCTCATGCGCCTCCTAGTCATTCTATATATCTTTTCTTTTGTCAATATCTATTTTGTTTTTTTCTTCTTATATATAAAATCCACTACTACTACTGATGTTGAGATTTCTCATTAGTAGTCATCGGTTTATATTCTTAGATGAGACATATCATTTACTTTGACTTATAAAAGTGTCATTAAAAAAGTAGTAATGTTTAGCCAGCATATCTAACAATTAGCAAATTTATGATTTGCCCTTTGCTAGAAGAATATTGGCTACAGCTATATAAACCAATACTAAACCCAGAAATAGAATATTGATAAAAATGTTTTTAAGATATTGCTTTGGCCTGCTGCTGATAAAGACCTCTTGAAAGATAGAAGAACATATTCTCCCAAGGAAGCAGTTGGGCACACTGAAGCATTATCAATTACTTAAATGTAATAGAAATTATCATAAAATTAATTAAAGAAGAATCTAAAAATATTTTTGTTGAATAAAACCCTTATCATTAGGTCAAAAACGAGTAGAATGTAACTTAACTTATATGAATCATGAACAATCATATAAATGAACCTTACACCTCATCAAGGTTTAAATTTATGAGTCTTTCCTTCACTTATATCAGATTTAACATTTTCATATCTACACGATATAAGACTTCACTTCAAATAACATAGTTCCCTTTATTGTTTTTTTATTCGTTTAGCCCTGCAGCGACTTCCCGAAGAGTCGTGAAATGAGGTACAAGGACATGCCACCAACCGTTAGCCTCATGGCGAAAAAGAAAAGCTTCACAAGGTATATTTTTTAAGTATAAAATATTTAAGAAAAATGGGTTGGGGGAGGGGAGGGGAATCAAATATGCTCAGCCCCAATTTTTTCTTCAGAGAGTTTAAAAAGAATAATAATATAATAACACCCGTATAATATATACATTTAATTATTTTTTTTTTCCTAAATCATAATCTTGTTTGAGTTGGATATCATCTTTTTACTTGGTGATTATTTTATATTTTATTTTATTTTTATTCTTATCATATTACAAGCATTTATACTTTTCTCTTTATGACTGTCTAGGAACACTTGGGTGTACATTAACCATTTTTGTTTTACAAATTGCATAAGGTAGGCAAGTACTTTAAGTTGGTATCAATAATTGAATTATTAATTGACAATTATGACCTAGTGAGTCAGGGATACATATATGACTTGCAACAAAGTGAAAGCTAAAAGCCAATGGTAGTTTTGCGCATGAACAATCGATCTGCCTTTTGACGTATCTGATTAACCTGATTTGATTTGAATATGTAAATTATTGGAACGGATATGATTCTATAATCTATACAAATGGAGGGTTTTTTTTTTTTCTCCTGGACAATGTCGGGGAAAAGGCATAAGAATAAAGTACCAGTTTAATTCCAAATTATTATATTTTTTCTAAATAATCTTAAAGTAATAAAAAAAATTTAAGTAATTTCCCACGTACTGAATGTTTATATTTTAATTTTTAGGTTAAATTATACTTTTGATTTTTTTATAATTTCAAATTCACGATTTTAATTCTTCATCGACTGTGCAAAATCACACTTGCTTTGTTTAATTAATATTATAAACATTTTATATGTATCATTACTCAAGAGTTATTATTTTTTTTCAAATTATAAGAATTTATAAATTAAAATAAAATATTTAATTTTATTTTAATACAAATTAATAAACTATTATATATAAAAAATTGTTCTTATTTTATTATAATTTTTAAAAAATATATAAACTAATATTTAGATTATTTAAAAAATTACTTCATGTAATTTATACAAATTATGCGAACTTAAGTAATCTAAAAAATTAAAATATATTAATTTATAATTAAAATAAAAACTTGAATTATTTCTATGATAAAATAAATTTACATCATTTTTATAAATTAAATAAAGTAACTTACTTATTAATTTATGTAGTTTTCTTAATTTGCATAATTGGTATTAAAAAAATTATTTATTAAATTTTTTTTTAGTTAAACGAAAATACTAAGATCTAAGTTTTCTAAAAAAATTAAATATTGAAATTTTATTAAATTTATATAATTAAAATAAAAAAACAAACTATTAAAATAAAATATACTTAATTTGTATAATTTACATTATAATAATTGATGTAATTATATTTATTTTTGTAATTAGAGTAAAAATAATCAGTATATTAAAATAAATTTACAAAATAATTGATGTAAATAATTTATATCTTAATTTATGAAAATTAATTATAAATTGGTAAAAAAAATATGTAAACTATTATTTTAGTTTATAACTCGAAAAAATTAATAATTATTGACTAATGATACATACAAAATAGTATTATAAAATAAAATAAACAAAGCAAATGTTCTTAATGATTTATTATCTGAATAAAATATTAAAAATTTAACTCTTATTAAGATTTTTTTATTTTTATTTTATTTAACTCCTTGTCTTATAAAGGTATGTCAACAACTTACATAAGTATTACATTAGCACTAAACGTTATATTAATATTAACATTTGACTTTAAATTAAAAATAAGGAGACCAAAATTAAGAATTTAAAATTAAAGGAAGAACAAAATTATAATTTATTCTAATTTTTAAGTTGATGTATTTCAATAAATTGTAAGACCAAATTTGAAAAGATTTTTCATATTTGGAGCCTATTTAATATGTTTTCTAAATATTTTTAAGACTATTCAAATGGTTTTTTTTTCAGATACCAAAGAGAAAAAATGATATTTAAAAAAATAAAGTTAATGTTTTTCTTTTTTACATAAACTATCGTATACTTTAGGAGAAACAATCCTACTTAACTCGAGTAGAACTATTTTTTTAAAAAGGCACTCAAGTAAGATTATCATTAACAACAGAATTCTTTCATCGAATATCTGGTGTAATTACATGTTGAGAACTTAAACTCAAGAAAGACAGAACGTTAAACTGAAATCCTGCGCTAATGTATCTACACGTTTTCGATAATTAAGACAACAGAATGTAGGATCATATTTTTTTTAAAAAAAAAAATATATATATATAATATATATATATATATATATATATATATATATATTGATAAAAGTGGATCCTGAATGTAGGACCATATACACAATAAGATAACAGAACATTCCCTAGTCACGATCGATGGAGGGTATAGCTGCTTTTACCGTCTTTTACTTTATTTACTATTACTATTTGTAATCTTAATCCCCTATCCCTATGAATTATGATAGTGTCAAACAAACATAAATAATCCAATAAAAATGACAAGCAATCATATATCCATTTGAAAGGAGCACCGGAATTTTCTGTATCATTAAATTTGAAGAACACATGAACATTGGCCGAAGCCCTCTTTATTTAAAATTTTAAAGGCAGGCTGAATATCTCACAGCCGATCTCTTCACTTGCCTTTGGTCCTTCAGCAAGTGTGGGAGATTACAAGTCCATTATCCATTTAAAAAATCTGTCTCTGCTCTGTTGTCCTCTTCTTGTTTCTTTCTTTTTTAAAAGAATTCTATAATCATCAAGAGCCTTTAATATCCTTCAAGTGGATGCTGGGTCTGTGTCAAAGAGAACAGCAAGTGGATAAGGTGCAAAGTCAATGAAGAATAGATCACAAGGTTTTCACAAAATTTGAATCATAAAATTTTCTCTCGAGGGATTACCATAGAATTGATTAATCCTAGCTAGCTGTTTGACCCGATAGGAAGAAAGGGCGGTTGCATTTTATAGAACTCCCCTTTGGTACCAATTTTATATTTAAAGGCATATTAAAAAAAATATAATTTTAATAGTTTATAATTTAGGCGAAAAGTCAAAAAGAAATTTAACCCTTATTCAACATCTAGGAGTTGGGTTTAGCTGCCAATGGAAAGATTTTCTTGTTACATAATTTGTAAGTAACTCTCTTTGTGCTTGTAGAGCCTCAAAGTCCTCCCTATCACATGTGAGAATTTTACACTCAATTCACCTAAAAATTTTAGTAAAAAAAGAGATATTTTTTAAAAAAAATTATATTCCCTATTTTCCTAATTATAAAATTATTTTAAAAAAATTATTTATCTCTTTTTATAAGGTTTTTAATAATTTTTAATTTTTAAATGTATTAATTATTTTTTTCTTTATATTTCTTTATTTAATTATTCTCTGTTTAGACATTAATAATAAATAATTAAGTGAATAGAAAAATAAGAAAAAATAATTTTAGAATAATAATAAAAATAATTAATAAATTTAATAAGTATTTTTCTTAAGGAAAAATAATATTATAATTAGGAAGTATTTAACTGTATTTAAGTGCGGAAGTAGTATATCATCCCTCAAAATTTAGGATTTGGGAATTAAGTTTACTAACGCCACGCAGGGTTTGGCTATGAATCCGTGTTTCCTTCTGCTGTGTTATTGCTCAGACTTATCGTCCCCTGTCTTATTACACTGTTTCACTCAATCAAAATTCTTTCATCTCATTTTAAGTTCTCCTCTGCATCACCTAAGCTATTTTCTGAACCCATTTTTTTGTCTTGATTTCCCTTCCTTTTTGTGATGCACCGCCATGCGTTCATCATCTCCATGTAAGTTTTCTGTTTATTTGCTTTTTTCTCTCATTTTTTTTAATAAAACGTTTGAACTTTGAAAGTATAATTATGGTGAAAAAAAATTCATTTGTTGTTGCAGAAGCGTGAATGTTGTGATGGAGACCAAAGGCACGAAAACAAACCATTCTAGTAGCATTAGTTCTTTACATTACGAAGCTCCTCTTGGCTACAGCATCGAAGACGTTCGTCCCAACGGTTGCATTCAGAAGTTCCAATCTCCTGCATACTCCAACGTAACTTCACTTTCCAATTCACCGAATTTTCCATTCTAATCTTATTTATCATCACTTTGGTTTATTCATTTGCAGTGCCTAAGGAAGCCATCCTGAGAGCGAGCATAGTTACAGCTATTCTGCCTTATTGTATTGTATCACTGGCATAAAATGAATAGTATTGGAGGTTTGGATCGGGTCGTGCTACCATGGGTGACAGTGACAAAAGCCAAGCACGACTCGAAGGGTGTGGAGATTTCATTTTCATTCAGGGAGAGCCACGCACCGAATTTGAAATCCAGTGTTAATAACATTTTAGTGATAGATTTTAAATTATTTTTTGATTATGTAAGGTAGAAGATCTCTTTTATTGTTTTTAATCTTCATTCAGATTTTTTTTTTCTGTTAATACCGTCATTTGCTGTTAAGAAAAAAGAAAAAATAGTTTTTTTTTGGATTCAAAATTCTTCTACAAGACCTTTTTTGGAGATCTGTTTTAGGACCTGAGGCCCAAATGAACTCAGTTGTGAAACCTGCATGTTGCACCATTGTGTCCCATCTCTCCAATTCCGATTTGGACTCTTACGTGCTCTCTGAGTCCAGCCTCTTCGTTTTCCCTTTCAAAATCATACTCAAAACTTACGACGCCACCGGGTTGCTCCTATCCGTTAACCCATTCTCGACCTTGCAGCTTCACTCTCGCTGTCTGTTTTCGCCGTTAAGTACTCGCGCGGCTCCTTTCTTTTCCCAAATGACCAGCCTGCCCCTCACGACTGCTTTCTAAACGAAGTTGCAATGCTGAATCACTATTTTGCCCATCTTAATGCCAAGGCCTACGTCATCGGCAGCTGGCACGTGTACTCCGCCTGCAGGGAAGGTGCCACGTTTTCGTTGACCGTTGAAATGTTCATGACGGGGTTGGCCCGTGTTTCAGGAGGAATGGGGAGGGGGCAAAATGACGGAAATGTCTGGGGTTTCGGAGATTGTTCCGAGTCACGTGATCTCCGACTTCGAGTTTGAGCCGTGCGGGTACTCCATGAACGGGATCGAGGGTGCGGCTTTTTCGACCGTGCACGTGACCCCGGAGAGGGAGAGGGTGCGCGGTGTGCACGCCCAAAATAGCCATTGTCAAGTGCAGCAAGGAGATTGAGGTGAAGGAGGAGATTATGTTTTCTTCGTGTGTCACATTGCTTAGCATATAGAGTCTATTTGAATAATACATGGTTTTATATTTTTAATTAAAAAAATTTAAAAAAATTTATGACTTGTATCCAAATAAACCTATATCATATTCCAACCTTTTGCTTCCGATATTCATGTGGTGTAAGAGTGGTTTAGTTATGGAGAAGATGATACTATTCAAATTCAAGGGATTTTTTTAATAAAAAAATAACGTTAATTTCACACTTATTTTTTTTACTTTAATTTAAATAATTTTATTTTTTTCATTTTTTCTTCTTCCATGCAACTAAATCTATCCTAAATGATGTATGGGATTTGTATGTTTGATTATTGGAACTTGAGTCTCCTTATGTGACAAACATTTTGTAATGATAAAGTGTAATTAATGAAACCTTTTGGATGTTTGGATTGATGTTACATTAGATATTTGAATAACTAAGGCTTTCTTACGATTTTGACATTTTACTAGAGTAATTTAATATGTAACTCTAATTCTAAATTGTTAGGGATGTGATGATGAACTCAACAATTATATAATAACTTTTTTATAATTATAATATGAAATAACACTTTTATTTTGTAAAAATATAAGTCATAATTTGAAGTGTGGATGTTTATGTTTTCACTAAGTACAAAAAGTGTTGAAATTGTTACTCAAATGAGCATGAGTCTATTAACCTAGGTGGACTGTATGTGATCAACTTTAATAAATGTTCATGTTTTTAAGGTTTGACACTTGAGACACTTAATTTGGATCATTCAATCAGGTTGATCAATCTTACAAACATTCACATCTAGCTTTTAGGTCCAACATTTTAGGTGTTGTGGGTCATCTATCTAGAATGGCTGACTTGAAAAGACACTTATGCCTTTCAAATTCGATGTTATAAGGATTGTGAATCATTCAACCATGAATGACTACTTTAACAAATGTCCACATCTTTAAAGTTTGTTGCCTGAGTACTATAAATCATGAACTATTTGGTTAACGAGGTTAACTTGACACAATAAATGTTCGAGTCCTTAAAAATGTCTAAACTAATGAAGGTGACCAAACTTAAAGAGTAGAGTGAAAGTTGATTATCATGTCATGCTATCGTGACGTCATGAACCTAGGCCCGCAAGCTCAAGAGACCTGGGCCTACCTAATGGAATTCTAAAGCCTTTTTTTTCTAGCACGATTATGCCTGTGCATGTGGGAGGATTGAAATATGCACCCCCATCATCTAACACACACATGAAAATGATAAAAGATTGTTAGAGAACATGCAACATAATATAGATGTGATACCTCTATCATTACGCCTATATCTATCATGCCTATATCGCGCAAAATAGGGCTTGTTGAGGTCTTTTTAGTCTTTCCGACTTTAAAATTTCTCATGGAGTTGAGACCTCTTACGTAAATAGATAAAATGATTATGGAAAAAATATAGTAAGAAAATAAAATGTAAAAGAGGGATGAAAGATAAATGATTATATTTACTGTTTTTCATTTATTTACCCACAGTGCTGCACCTTCAGGTGCAGTTTAAAGTGTTGTGAATTCTTTTACTTTTTCTATTTTGTTGTAAATGGTGTTTGACCAGCTTCTGGCCCTTAGCTTTTATAGGCTGCAGTCCAATTTCATAGATAAATCACTGTACGGTTCCCTTCTTCAAATATAGAATACCTTATACCCCAACTTTAATGAGAACGTAATTTATCAGCATTATTATATATTTATGTCATTTACTTCACAATCGAATCCCGAGCGTAAACAAATTATCTAATTACATCTCATAAAATAAGTAATTTGACTATGCTTATTAACATGCTACAGATATGTATATATATATAAAAAAAATCTACAGACAAAACATCAAGCACATGGATAATGATGGATTAATTGGTGCAGGTTGGTCTACCTTAAGTACGTACTGCTCATGTTCTTCAGCACACCGTGCTCAAATAAAAACAACGTAATTATTAGAAAAAATGTGATATAAGTATATAACACTTTAACATGGTATGCATCAGGAGTTTAATTTCTGTACACTTTTAGTATATTAATTATCAATTAATTAAAATCATTGTTAGTATAAGTTTAAAAATAATTATTATATAAGAAAATTAAAGCTGCTGAAAATGTAGGTGTAGATAGTGTAACAATTACTAGTTAGTTTTCTAAATTCATGACAAGTAATTGAAAATTGCGTCCCCCCTGAGCTTGGTCCAACGTTACACTTCTCAGGTGTTCTTAATTAGAAAAGGTATATTACTAGTTCTAAAACACTTTTTTACTGAATGCCTTGTAATTGATCAAATTCCAGAACAAGTCATGTCATTAGTATTTTGTCCTGTTAGGCTCTAATGTAGCTAATATAACCCTACTGCGTCTGTAGTTATGTACCATTCTGGGCTTAGCGCACTTTGCGTTAGTGATTGGGTCTTGAACATAGTTTTTTATGCTTTAAATTAATATAATGTAGATTGTTACTTTTAAGATGGAGACAGCTAAAAGAGGATGTGGTTGGATTTTGAAAATAAAGGTCTCATCCAAGTACCTAGATCCTGTTTATTTTGTGGACTAAGACGACTATGTTTAGGTTTGCATTTGCTTTGATGCTGTTCAAATTCTTCTGGCATCCACCTGCAGTTTTTTCATTCAAAAGCAAAAAGTATTTGATTGCTAGTCCCTTTTGTACTCTAGAATTCTCTATGCCATTAACAATGGACAATTTTGCCAAGCATGCTATAGTTCGAAGAAAAATACTTCTATCCTTGTCTGTTCAATTTTACAAATATATGTTCACATTGAATGTACATATTTGATATTCAATCATGATGGCGGTCTCACTATTTTACCTCTATTCTTTTCTCTATCTGCTTTCCTCTTTTGGAACAGTGAAATGGTGGTGGCAACATACTCGATCTTTTTAATTTACTTTTTATTATTTGATATTCATTAAATTATTTGGGTATTTTTTTATTTAACGAAACTAAATTATATGAAATTTAATAAATTCAACCATTCTTATAAGTATATCAAGTATTTCTATTTAAGGAAAAAGCA
The DNA here is from genome assembly GCA_013407115.1 of Glycine latifolia. Classification (NCBI taxonomy): domain Eukaryota; kingdom Viridiplantae; phylum Streptophyta; class Magnoliopsida; order Fabales; family Fabaceae; genus Glycine; species Glycine latifolia. The sequence continues at coordinate 6,714,249 of CM023947.1, forward strand.
TGCTAACCCGTACTCAAAGGAAGAGTTAAAAGTAAAAGTAAAAACAAAAAAGCATGGGACAGTGTTATTGATGCACCCTATTATGATTTGTAATGTACTCTTACTCTATTTTTCAGTTAAAAATTATTTATTAATCTATTAATCACTATTCGTAAAACACTCATTAATAAGATCCTTATAAAAGAGCAGAGCAAGGATATAAAGGAAACTTTCTCTTTGAGAAAAATAAATGTTTTTTGTATTTTGAATATATTAGATTTTTTTAACAAAAACTTTAAACTTTTATATGTTTACTTTCAACCCTTTTAAAGTTGCTATAGGGCACAACATCCGGAAAAAGTTGATATATATGATTGGTTTGTTTAAGTTTGTTTTTTAAAATAAATAAGTAATTTTGTAATTTTATGATGTGTTTGTCTAGACTATTTTTATTTAAATAAACAATTTCTGTAAGAAATAAATTATATCCACTTCTTAATAAATCACTTGTATAAAAAGCATTTTTATTTTTTAAATTTAAATAAACTGGTCTATAATGTTTATCATTTTCCATTTATCTCTTCCATGGTCGAAAAGAAAAATCGTGATTGCCGGTCTTACCAGTTTCCATGCTAGAAGTGGGGTCGTATTTATCATTTGATTTTCATTTCTAAATAAACTAATTTTAAGAAAAAAATAAGATTCTCAACAATTATTGAAACAACGTCAATTGAACTTTCAGTTACTGAAGTACTTTTTGATTACTCAAGTTTCAATTGCATTTATTAGACTCATCTAAGTTTTCTCATTTATAATCAAGTTTTTCTATTTTGATTTGATCAAATATTTAAGTCATTAATTTGCTTATAAATTTTCTTATGATGAAAAGGTATTCCATTTCATGGTTAATATTGTAATAAAAACGAGTTTCTAAAAAAATTGTAATAAAAACAAAAGAATTAATCACAAACATTGCTGATACAATAATTAAGTTAATATAATAAAAAAACGTTTTTAAGTCATTTAATTTAAATATGATGTATTTTTCACTCACTTTGTCACGTCAGATGATTTTATTAAATATTGCACAAAATTAGGATGAAGATGTATGATTGTAAATAAATAAAATATAAGAAATTCAATTATCACAATTAAAATCAAGAAAACAAAATTTGCACAATCGCGATACCTAAAAGTTCAAAAACGCTATTAAGCTTATTTTATAGGCAAAGCGATAAAATGCAATTTTGCCTTGAAAAATTATAAAATATGTTTAGTTATTATTTAATTTTCTTAAGAATGATATATTATTGTTAACTATCATTAGAAAGTTTATTAACTTTACATTCAATTATGACAAGAAATTTTATTTTTACTTATAAAAGTAGAAAATATTATTTTTACTTATTTATAAATTGATATTCCAAAATAAAAATTATTTCCAAAAAATAAAAAATAAAAACTCTTCCACCAAGCATAAGAAATAGGAAAACTAGCAAAGTGCAAAACTAGAGTACACTAGAAGCATGCATGATTTGAAAAGTATAAATCCATCCCTCCCTTGGAGACAAGTGCTTTATTGATGTCCTCTCATTGTGTGTTATGTTTGATTTGTAGGTGAAAATGTTGTGTCACTCTTTCAATACAAATTTAATAAATAAAAATAAAATATATGCAAAAACAAGTTCTAATACATTGATAAAAATGACTTTTGTCTCAAATATAATTTTACAAACTATTCGCAAATATGCTCTGTATTTTAAGGATAAGAATGCTTTGCTTCTTCAAGTCCCTTTCTTTCTTTCTTTTTTGTTGTTATATATGCACATCGCCTAAACTTCGAAATAAGAACACTGTTACTGCTAACTTCCAATTAATCTGGCAAATTTTATTTTGTTGGTTTCATGCTACGTGGCCAAACCTGAGTCCAAAATCCAAACTTGCTAAGACAACATGGATCTTTATTACATGTCCTAAATGGAAACAAAAAGAGAAACAGGGAACGAGCTCATTATGAAGACAATGTACAAAGTACATCATCTAAATTATCGTTGATGGGATCATGTAACCGACCGTACCCACTTGCTTCCTTACAATCACATTATTCTAATTATTATTCAGACAAAGGGTTAAAAGAGTTAGGGTACAAAGTTTTACGTAAATTCACAGGTTACCGGATTTAATTACGATCTCTGACTAATCAATTTAGTTACTCCTTTTTGGAAATATTTCTACCAATGTGTTAGATATGGTTCTTATTTTTTATTGAATAAATTGTTTCATTGTGATATCTTATTTATGTCACAGCGCCCTCATTACCTAACACTCCTTTTGTACGACAATTTCATTGATATTGAAGAAGGTGTTTCTTTGGGTATGTTCCTTGACTATTTGATTTGGAGTCTTCTCATTTTGTTTTGCTTTGAACTTTTATTTGCGTGTCTTCTTAAACATGAGTTCTATGATTCAGATTTTAGATCCATCATTTTGGCTTTAACGATATCTCGTCAGTAGTCACGTTGTGACCCCTTTTTGGCTCAATCTTTTTTGGTTAAAATGTTTATTTTAAATCCTTGGTTTGGTATATGATAGCTACTCTGCTACTGACTCAATCTTTCATGTGCAAAGTTGTATGCTGGTTTCAACTTTCAACGGCTGCATGTGATTTTTTTTTTTTTGTCTTTTGTTACTTCTATTGTGTCAACAAATTCATATGTAAAGAGAGGTTTAAAGTGCATCAATGCCATGTTAAAAGAGCTGCACACGACCCAAGAGTACTTGGATGGCAGGTCATGAGAAAATTGGATCTCAATAGGGACCAAAATTAATAAAATACAAACTTGTAGAAATCAAAATCAAAAAATAAGAATTTTATTATGAATTAAATTAAATCGATGAACCTTTATGGCAAGATTATATACCTACCAGGGTGATGAGGTGGACTTGTATTAGCCACATCATCAATTTACCAAAGAATTTTAACATTAAGAACTAAAATGAAAAGAAAAAAAAAACTTAATAGGAAAGACGTACAACAGAGATGAAGACAAATATATACTATACATTATAGAGAGAAAAAATTTATTTAAATCTAACAATAGACGTCTCACATTATAGATATGCAAATTAGGGAAGAGGTAAGGAATTGGTTAGGTGTTGTTTACTTTGACACTAAACAGTGCTTATAATAATTGAAGTTGAGGCGTAAAAGGCAGTTTACAAACAGGTCATATATATTCTTTTCCTTCAAAGAAAGTAATTGTTCCGATATGCTAAAAATAGTCTCATATTATTTAGGAGTTGAAATCATCCAGAATTTTTAAACAATCTCCTCTCTTAATTTCCTGAGATGCCTTTTACGAACAAAATTATAATGAATTACTAAGCCGCAAAACAAATAATACCTCAAGTCAAATGACCCTAACGATGCCTCACAAGCATATTCGAAAAAAGTCCCAGAGGCCAAGTTGTTTTTAAATAAAATTATGTAATTGAATTAAGGCTACATTAGCAATGTGTGGTTTAATTGAACGCTTAGGATCCGTGGTTCAAACAAGAGAAGTCCCCTTCCGAGGAAGAATCATGTTCCTTTTTAATTTTAACCTTTATTCCTTTTAATGGTGCACTGCACAATCCCCACTTTCACGTGCATACTAAAACTAAAAGGATTGAGAGAAAAGAGGAGCTTCGGAGCACAGTTGATAGGACACTTGCAAATAGACTAAAGAAGCCTTCGTCACCCGTAGCTCAACTTTCTCTGTCTTTGTGTCTGTTTTTGTGTTTCTAGCCCAGTTAATTCGCTACTCAAGAAAAAAAAAATTAAAATTAAAAAATGCTCTATGATTGTGCTCAAACACAGGCTCCTTTGGACTGCAAGTTTCAGTACTTTGCAACCCAAGACCCTACTTGCGCTGTTGCATTGTCACCTCACCCACCCTCAACTACACCCATAAACACCGACTGGACAACATATATAAAACCCACAATATATTAAGAGCCGAAATAAGCATACAACCACTACATAAAACATGATATTGAAAACGAAGTTTCATAACAAATTCAGATAGTACCTACTTATTCAAAGATAGATAGATGATGATGAATCTTTATGGATTTTCAATTTTTCATTATGGTGGAAGTGGAAGATGTTCAAGCTTGAAAGGCCTGACTGAATAGATAGATGGTTAACTAATAATTTATTAGTATAAAGTTTAGACACAATTGGGTTGGGCACAGTACTAATAGTAATGTATTTAAAATGAGTATGCTTTTTGACCCCCTTATTAATTTGAGGAGCCCCACATTGCCCAAGAAAAATCAATAAAATTTGCAAAAGAGACAGAAGCAAAGACTGACATTAAATTTGAAACGGTAATAAAAGAGTGTTTGGATGTTGAAGGGTCTGTAGTCTGTACCTTAAGGGTCCCCCAAAATTTAAAGCATCACTGACTAAAATCCTACAGGATTAGGTGCATCCCCATTTACTGCAAAATGTTGCAACCCAAAGCTGAAACGAAGAAACGTCTACTTCCTTCCTTGCTTTGCTTTCCCAGGACTTCAATTCAAAACACACAAAAAACACAAAGCCAATTTTTTTTCCTTTTCACCAAATCCAAAAGATCAGTCAGCAAACACAGATCATAAGAAATAAAAAAAAAAAGAAGAAAAAAACCTGTGGCAAAGCAACAATAACATTTTGCTTTGAAGGAAATATCCACTCCTTGCATATTAACATTGGTTAAAAAGAGAGTGAGTAAACAAAAATAATAATAGCAATGCTAAATGCTAATACCACTAAGCTAACACAGATTGAGCCATCTAGCCAATATCACCACCAGGAGCATGATACTAACAATCAAGAGAATAGGAAGAACAACATAGTGACAGGCAAGAATTGGAGTTCACTGAAACCCTTTTGCCTCACAAAGATATTTGTTGAGTGAAAGATAAACGATTGTTGGATCCCATAATCTGTGGCCATATTCTGGTGCTGCTGATGTTGCTGTTGCTGCTTCAACTGGCACCAAAGCCAAAAGCACCCTCCCATAAGTGGTGCCATCAGTATCACTCAGAAAACAATGGGAGAGAGTGGATGGTGGGGTGGGTGCAGCAAAAGGGTGAAAAGGGGGTGCATGTGTTGAAGGGAGTGAAGAATTGTGGGGGAAAGGTAGAAGTGAGGTAACTAAACTAGCCAAGGACATGAAGGAGTGCCTAGTTGGTTCTGCGGCACTGCGATTGTCTGTGGAAACATAATGTGGGATAGTAAATGTGGGCAAAAGGAAATGAATGGTTGGTGTGCTTTATTGTGTACGGTTTTGGGCATGGCATGGGGGGATAGTTCTCTTCTTCTGCTTTGTGTGTGTTTAACCTCCTCTTTCTCTTTCTCTTTCTGTTTCTCTCAAATCTCAATCTCAATCCTTTTACTTTCTCTACTGGTTGCCCCAGAAAGCCCAGATTAGCTAGATTTGCGCAAGCAACCTCTGTCCTCTTTCTCCCATAATTCCAACAATGTCCTTCTTCAAAAGTTGCCCTTCCATTTCTTTTTATTTTATTTTTATTATTTAAACATTTTTCTATATGTTTGGATTGTAGTTGGTTAGTTGGTAATGGTACATCTCAAAATACATTTGGAAAAAGTACAGCCTTTGAATATGTTTTTCATATGTAATATAATTTACTTTAATTTTGTTAACAAAATTTTACTTTTTTATTATTTTATTATGTGGATTTTTTAATTTAATACTTGTCATCGATTAGATCTATTTAATTTAATGATCACATCACGTTCTGTTAGTATACTATATCAACTTAGTTGATGATATGATACTTTATTAATATATTATATTATTAGTTAATAGATCTTAATTAACAATAAATAGTAAAATCAAACATAAAAAATTTCAGATAATAAAATAAAATTTAGATAGTAAAATTAAAATGAATGATATTATAAATATGAAAATATTTAAGTTAAATATAAAACTATAATTTGAGTTTCATTTGCAGATAATATATTTAACAAAACCACGGTTGCGTTATATTTAAATATGGATTCAAATATCAAAGTATGGTTTAAATAAAGAGAATATTGATTAAAATATTAAAATATTTTTTTATTAATTTGTTGTACTTTTAGGATAACTTTTTAATTATTAGTTTTTATAAGTTTAGGATTTTAATTATTGTATATTACTCTAAAATGATTTTATAATAAAAAATCAAGAGGGAGTTTGATTCAATAAAAGTGTACAAAAAGAAATATTAATAGAACTAGTGTAATAGAACCATAAGAGCAGTAGTAAATATCATAACATTATTTAAAAGAAAATAAAACAATGATAATTAAATTCTGTCTAAATTTTAGTGTGATGTTGCAATAATTCAAATTAATTTAACTAATTGGGGTCATCTAGTCCTAGATGGTTGTGATAAATATATGAGGCCTTAAATTTGATTCTTATTATCGTTATTGTAAAAAAAACAAAAAGAAGCTTTTTTATCAATGTAAAATAGCAAAATAACAAATTAGATTCTCTCTTACCCTCCACCCCTCTCCAGCACAAAAGCGAGGTGATTTTTTATTTTTATTTTTGAAGAGAAAAAGTGTATTAAAGCATAAAAAAGTGGGTTAATAATAGAGAGAGACAGGGGATGGAGAAAATGAGTGATGGAAATGATCCAAATTAAAATAGCTACAAGTCACAATCTTTTGATTTTGATGATATTTGACCTGCACTATTAAGTAATTATAATCACTCAAGTGACGGATCAATATCCGAAGTTACGAAATTGAACTTATAATTGACGAGTCAATCAATTTCAAAGCCAGTATAGATTACTCTTCATTTTTCCTGTACATGATAGCAAATAGAATAATCAACCTTCCTTATTTTATAGAATTGATTGCCATTAAAGTTGATTGATGAGGTTGCTTCCATAACATACTCAGATAACATTTTATAGGAAAAGAATATAATATTTATACTTGGAGTCGCAGTCCACCCTTTCAGCATAATTATCATTCTAAGTTTATTTTTTTAAAAATAATCAATAAATAAAAAATAATAATTTTATAAAATTAACTTTAGCATTATTAATTTATTATTTATTTTTGTAACTCATATCATTAATAATACTCATGTCTTAAATATAAGGAAAAAAATTAATTCATGCTAATTAAGAAAATTAATTAATCATATTTAATTGCATTAATCTTAATTGAAAATTATTTTTTCTCCAATTTACCTTTCATTAAAACTTGGTATTAGAAATAAAAAAGTAGTTGAAACTAAAACCTCAATTAAATGAAAGAATATTTTAAAAATAATAACATTAAATAGAATAAAGTTAGTTGAAATTTTCTTATATTTAAGATAAAGAAAAATGTATTTTTATTATATTTGAGACAAGAGAAAGTATTACAAAAGAAATATAAATAGAAAAAATAATTAATGTTGCATTCAAAAATTAAAATAAAATAAAAGCTATTTTAATATAATTTTTTTCTTGCATGATAATTATAATGGAACAAAAAGTAATGTTATGCATGAAATATCACAAACAATAAATACAGGAATGCACTTGTGGATACTTATTTCTTTTTACATAAAAACTAATTAAAATTGAAGATATATAATGCATGTTCTAATACAAGAGGAATTAAACGGAGAATCTACTAAAATAGTGATTTTTAATAAATTTTAATCAAGATGAAAAATTTATTAAAAAAAGAGAATATTAAAAAGAGTGTTATTAATACTCCTCTCCAACACAAAAAATTATTTGTGCAAATTTATACATATTAACATTTTTGTTATACTTCACTTATGAACGTTGTCATTTATTCTTAACTTTGTATCAAAAATAAAATATATATTTTAGTCTCCTTAATATGTTTGTTCATTAAAAACTACAAAATATTGAGAGAAACCCATTAAATAAAACATTAATTTACAATTTTCCTTAATTTTTAATGATTTTCAATCAACAATAAACAGTGTGTTACTCATAATATATTCCCTTTGTTTTAAAATAATAGTCATCCTAAGTTGTTTTATATGGATAAAAAAAAACAATAAATAGATAAAAGAAAATAATACTAATTAACATTATATTATCATTAATTTATATATAGATTTTGTTATCTATTATTAAAATCATAAGAGATATAAGTAAAAAAATATAATAAACGTTACATTGAAAAGGTAAAGTAACAATTATTTTAAAATAATTTTTTTTCTCTTATATAAAAATTATAATGAGACATAGGAAGTATATAAAAGACTAACAAGACAAATGCCTCATTTCACCTTCTACAATCAAGTTATGTTTGGATAAAAGTTGAGAATGTAATTTTATAAATTTCAAGATACAAAATAAAGAGAAAAAAATGTATCACTTTAGAATAAAAGTGTTTTTAAGCTTCAATTGATGTCCAAATATGCAAATCTTAGGGCTTGATATATATGGAGTAAGAGATATGATACTTATACAATAATTCTTATAATAATTTATAAAATACCATTTTATGTGTCTATTTTTCTTTATTATATTATTTATTATATTTCAAAGTTTTCTCTCTTCTCTCACTTTTCTCTCTCTCTTTGTTGTAAGATTTAAGATTTATTATAGAATTTGCCATACAAGTATCATTTTTCTTTTGTTTTCAAGACCTATTATATTGTTAACATATGAGATGGTTTTCCGGGAGCCTGAAAAGGTGGGTGTACTCAGTGTTTTTCCCCATAGTGCTTAGGTTTTATAGCAACAATTTTCAAAGGTTCATTTTCCATACCTCACTAAACAGGCACCTAAGTATCAAAATACTCTTGTCTATTTATTAATAAAGCATAGAAGAAAATTGGAGTGGGGTTGAGACTGTGCGTTTGGTGTTCTAAATTTACCCAAAGAAGTTCTAAAATGGGGAAGGCCCAAACTAGCTATATAGGAAATGTTTCAATTCTGGTCAAAAGAAGAAAAGGGTGGCCTGAGATATCAATCACTTTCCACCCTAGACTGTCCTTCATGTCCGAATTATATTATATGAATGATAAATCATTAATTTGTAGGAAGAGAGATGAGAGGAGTGAACAAGATCATAGTTTTCTTTTTTGTGCAATTCTAACATGCACCATATATATTAGGTGCATCTATATGTATCTATATAGCTTATATATATGTGTAATCCTTGGATCTAAACAACATATGGATATGCACCTCACTCAAAAGGTGCATTGTATAGAATCCCTCTTCTTTTTTTCTCTTTAATACAAGGAGGTATTGGTGGGAGTAGCAGTTGATCAATCGGCCATGAAAGTGAAAACAGCAATTATCTAGGCCAATATAGAAGCCCAGTAAAATCACATCAGTGGTATCCGATGGTATTCTTGTGCAAGCTCAAAAATAAGAGATTCGAGCTTTATAAAATTAGAAATGAGATCATTAAGGATCAAAATTAACATATTTTATTAGATAGTTTTGTTCTTTTTAGAAATTAAATATTTTTATTCTTTTTATAAACAAAATACACCAAAAAGTAAAAATGCTTTTTATGTAGATTTTAAAAAAAACGAAGGTCAAACAAACAAAAGAATTTCCTTTCCCGTGTGATTCTTTGTTACTGGTAGTTTGATTTGATAGCATAAAACCAGATTTTTTTTTCTCTCCTAACAATTGATGATCTTTGGTATATTTTTTTGAAGTAGCACAACAAAATAGACAAACGCTCAAAACACATCGGCAGTCAGCATCTCTCCAAGAGTGCACGTGATTGAAACCTTATGTGTGGACCTTAACAGATCAATTATAATTTCCTAATGTTCTTAATAGTATTAGTCTTAGCCATAACTTAAAAAAGTAATAAATTCCATCTGCTTCTATTTGCTTTTAAGATGTCTAAACATATTTGTTCTCGATTTTTTTCAGACGTTTTAATCTTGAAAGCGAGTTTTCCAACATCATTTGAATAGAATCTAAGATTAGTTATCAATGTTCAAATCACCTTCATGATGCCATTATAAATTTATAATCAATTGGTTATGACATATGAGAGATTTCTTATCATTGACTTTCTTAGAATGTGAGTTTAGACCTAACTCAACCTCAAAAACTAGTTCATAGGGTGAATGTTGTCCTCCACTTATACACTTTATTTTGACATTATCTCTAGCCGATGTGGGAGTTGAATTTTTCCCAATACACTCCCTCACGCCCAGCACTTTTTGGGCTTGGTACGCGAATAATATGGTGGGTGACCCGTGGATCTAGGATAGACTCTGATATCATATTAGCATGTGGATTTGAACCTAACTTAACCCCAAAAATTAGCTCATAGGGTGAGGGTTGTCCCTCACTTATATATTTTATCTTGATATTATCTCTAGTCGATGTGGGACTTGGGTTTTTCCCAATACACCCCTTCACACCCAACATTTTTTGGGCTTGGTGCGTGAATAATATGGTGGGTGACCCGTTGATGGATCTAGAATAAACTTTGATATCATCTTAGAATGTGGACTTGAACCTAATTCAACCCCAAAAGCTAACTCATAGGGTGGGGATTGTCCCCCACTTATATACTCTATCTTGGCACTATCAACCCACGACAACCACCGTCGCTGCCATGAAAGCTCGATGTCGAGAAGGTCCTCCTGGTCAGAACGAACGCACAAAACAACACGTCGTGTAGCTGCAAAACGAACCTTATGTTAGGTAAGGGGAGCTTATCATGTTTAATACGATTTCAGGTAGCATGGTTGAGGACCAGAGAGTCCGACCTGGACAATGGTTGCATGTCCCATGTGTGCGTTGTTTTCTAGTAAGCTATGTTCGTCTTGTTGAATGGAATGAGTTATGCCTTGTGTTTGGGAAGCGGTTTTGTGTTGATGTTAATGATATTTTGGTGTGGGGTTCTGGAAAGGGGGAGTTGACGTTGTAAGAATCTCCCCGTGCATGTGTGAAGAGTTGACATTTTGATGCTGAAAAGCTCCGCTCCCAAACACTTTGCAGAAGTGTTCGTGAAGGTGCTGAGCACCGGGTAGGGGTTGGCCGAGTTGTGTGTGTATGTGTTGGTGATGTCGGCTGCCGAGATGGGTTGATCGAGTTGTGTGTGTATGTGTTGGTGATGTCAGCTGCCAAGATGGGTTGACCGAGTTGTGCGTGTATGTGTTGGTGATGTTGGCTGCCGAGATGGATTGGCCGAGTTGTATGCGTGTATGTGTTGGTGATGTCGACTGCCGAGATGGGTTGGCCGAGTTGTATGCGTGTATGTGTTGGTGATGTCGGCTGCCGAGATGGGTTGGCCGAGTTGTATGTGTATGTGTTGGTGATGTCAGCTGCCGAGATGGATTAGCCGAGTTGTATGTATATATATATATATATATATATATTTTTTGTGTTGGCGTATGTGAATTACGATTGAAGTCAGCCTATGTGATGGCTTGAGATGTTTTGTACCTTGATAGAGCCATAGTGAGAGATGTACGTGGTTGTGGCCCGTGTTGGGGCGGCCCTCATTTGGGGCAGTGTGTATGTAATATGGGAAGGTATGGAGATCTTAGCCAGGGCGAGAAGTTCCTGTGCTAGGCCATTCGTTGATGGTGCGTATAAGAGACGTACGTGGTTGTGGCCCGTGTTGGGGTGGCCCTTGTTTGGGGCAGTGTGTATGTAACATGAGAGGATATGGAGATCCTAGCCAGGGCGAGAAGTTCTTGTGCTGGGCCATACATTGATGGCGCCCATGAGAGACATACTTCATTTGCATGGCGAAAATAGAATGATTGACTGTAATAGTACGAGAAGTACTGGAGGGCCACGTCTGTAGGAAGATCCTTATGACACCCGTTTGGCTGATCACCACGGGGGGGGTGAGTCCTGTGCACGACAGAGTGACCCCGACAGCAACTACAACTATCATTTGGCCTATTTCCGGGATGGTACCACATTGCATGAAAGAGAGTTAAGACAAGAACAAGCATCATACTAGGCATTTTTAAGTCAACTTGTGGGATGTTCTTGGATGCTTGTGTATGATGGTTGCGTAATGATACATTCGGACTTGTGGTGATGGTATGACGCTTGAATTGTTTTTCCTTGACTAATGTTACCTTTTGCTTGTTATATTATATGATGAACTCACCATTGCTTTGTTGTGCATTGTGGTTTGATACCTGTGATGATCGCGAACCTGGTTTGTGTGAGCAGATGGACAACAATAGGTAATCCGGGAATATGACAACTTTTTAGTTAGAGCCGCCGAGTTGCCGAGATTTCGATATGACGAATCCTGGGCAGGGGTGATGTTTTGCTGAATGCACCCCTGATTTTGATAGTCACCTACTTGTTTTGCTAGTTGCACCCCCTTATGTTTATTTCTTACCTCATTTGTAAAACACTTGTACGTTTGAAATATGGATAATTGTACTTATTATTAAAACACATCTTGCATAAGCAGAGATATGTATGCAATTGGAATGCTTTCATACTCGTCTTGGTTAAGTTCATAATCGTCATGTAATTGCAAAAAATTTACCACAGTTTTCCTTAATAAAAAAAGAAAAGAGGAGTGTTCTTTTTATAAAAGGTTACGTTAATGTTGTGGTTAAGAGTAGAGATACAGTAGCAACATGGCGGGCCGTTACAGTGACAGGTTGATCAAGTCAACGGTTGTTCTAACAGCTTCTCCCCAGTATGCTTTCGATAATCCGGCATTAGATAGCATACTCCAGACCTTCTCTTCAATAGTCATGTTCATCCTCTCAGCAAGTCCATTCAACTGCGGAGTCTTGGGGGTGTCTTTTCAAGTCGGATGTCGGCTTCTTTACAGTAAGCTTCAAAGGGACCCCGGTACTCACCACCATTATCTGATCGAACCACCTTCAGCTTCTTGCCAGTCTCCCTTTCCACCATAGCATGAAATTCTTTAAAACATTGGAGTACCTGGTCTTTAGTCTTAATCAAATAAACCCACACCTTGCAGGAATGATCATCAATGAAAGAAACAAAGTACTGAGCTCCTCCAAGCAATCTCTCTGACATGAAGCAAACGTTAGTATGGACGAGGTCTAGAATCTCCCTTCGTCGTCTGGGTTGATTCGGTCTCACAAACAAAACTCGGTGCTGCTTTCCATCTAGGTAATGTGTGTGGCTCTGTAACACTTGGCCCTTCAACCCAGTCAGTAGTTCTTTCTTCTCCAATATCTGGAGTCTTTTCTCGCTCATGTGGTCGAGACGCTTGTGCCATAGCTCTAGGCTCTGTCCATCCCGGATGGCATTGGTTTCTCCACCAATCATCATTCCTTGCATCACATACAAGGAGCCTTCTTTCTTACATCGGGCCACAACCAAGCTTCCCTTGGTCAGCTTCCATCTACTTTCTCTAAAGTAGTTCACTAACCCGGCATCATCTAGCTTTCCAACCGAGATCAAATTCAAGCGCATGTAAGGTACATGCCTCACATCTTTCAGCGTAACCCGACACCCTGTATCTGTGGTCAGAGTTACATCACCGACACCAACAATTCAGCTGGTCACCTGATTTTCCATCTTCATGACACCATAATCTCTCTTCCTATAAGCAGAAAAGAATCCCTCATGTGGGGTGACGTGGAACAAGGCACCGGAATCGACAATCTAAGTGCAATCATCATGGGCAATGTTCAACATTTCCTCACTAAGGAGGAATATCTCGGCATTCGGGTTAGCAGTCACAGTCATGGTGCTCCTTTCATTTATCTTCTTGGAAACAATCTGATCCGGTTTCACACAGCCGTTCTACTCATCATTCTGCAGAACTCAGCAGTCCGGTCTCTTGTGTCCTACCTTCCCACAATAGAAGCACTTCAAGTCATGCTTTGGCCTTGACCGGCCTCTGGACCTATCTCGTCTGTCACGACCACGGTTTGTGTTGCGACCCCGGAAGTCAGACTTTCTTCTGTTCTCAACAACGTTGGCCTTAGACGTACTGGTTACACCCCATTCTCTTCTCCTGTCTTCTTCATTTAGGAGGCTATCCATCACAACATCCATCTTCAATTTTTCATCAGGAGCTGAGTTACTCAATGTCACTACCAGAGTATCTCAGTTTTCCAGCAACGAACTCAATAACAGCAAAGCCTACAACTTGTCATCAATCTTCATCTCGGCTTTGGTTAGCTGATTCACAATCCATTTGTAGGTGCTAAGGTGTTCAATCATGCTCATCCCATCATTGTATTCTATCTTCACAAGTCTGCGAACCAGGTGTGCTTTGTTCCTGGGAGTCTTTTTTCGAATCATGGATTCTAGCTTGTTCCATAATTCATATGCGTTCGTGAACTCGGACACGTGCTCAAATAGGCTTTTATCAATATATTTCCTGATCGTGGCCATTGCCTTACGACTCAGGATCTCCCATTCATTGTCGCTTTTTTCAGTTGGTTTCACAACAAGGGTAATGTGCTCAAATAGATCTTTGCAGTAGAGGTGATCTTCCATCATCGGTCTCCAATATGCAAAGTTGTCTGCGGTCAACCTGAACATATCTTCGTCATGGGTGATATTGTTGGTCTCCATCTCGTCTCCTTCAGAACCTGCGAACCTGGGCTCTGATACCACTGTTGAGTAAAAGTGGCACAATAGTCGTACCCTTAAATAACTCAAAGGTGAGTTATTGTCAACCCTCAAATCAAATATGCGGAAACGTAATTAAAAACACAAAGGGGAGAGAGAGACAATCACACAAACAATCTGTTTTACGTGAGAAAACCTTCCCTGAATTTGGAAAGGAAAAACTCACGGGACACTGGTCCAGATAAAAAATCCACTATAATAATGATCGGTTACAATGAATCAAACAAACCAACAATGGTGGTATTCAAACTCTCAAAATGTTTCACTCTGATCTCTCAAATATACAGGCATGTAGGCTTGCTCAAAAAATGACACTCAAGAATGTCACTTGAGACTCTCAAAGTATGAAGTCACTCTCACGCTCAAATATTTCTCGATGTCTGTGCCATTTCAGCTCTACGTCTTAGTCTAATCTAATTTTACCCTCGACTGATGCATTTATAGTGGTAAATTAGGTTTGAGATATTAAACCCCTCAAATGGATTTGGAATAGCATTGAAGGAGTAAAGTCCATCAGATACATAGGTATTAAATTAAAAAAAACATAAAAAAACATTTCTAGATTGCATATGTTTTTTTAATACTTATTTTAAGAATAATTTTCAAAGTTTAATAGATTTTATTTGTAGATGAAAAATGATTAATGAGTAATAATGGATTTGTTTTTAAAAAAATGAAAAATAATTATTCATATTCTAGCATTTTTATTTACACCAATTTGATTTTTGATTTTTGTTTTTAAATAGAATAATATTTGCGAGACCCACCGGCGGGAACCACAATTGGAAGCTTCTCCGTACGTTGATCCATGACATGAGAGAACTGCGTATACAAAAGGCTGGGTTACTCTTCGAACAAGCACGCAACAATTTCACTTCTCTCTTCTTGCTTTCTAGATTCCAAACCACAGGCTTCTTTATATTGCTGCTCATTGATTTGAAGCCTCTTGAAGATGGTAATTGAAGGTGAAATTAGTAGTAGAAGATATATATGCTCTTCTGCTAGCAGCTAAAGAAAGTATATGAAACCTGTTTGAGTAAGCTTAAAAGTATTTTTAAAAGAAAAAAATAATGAGATGAATTTTTTCATAAATAAAAATAAGTTCTCCATTAAGTAATTTTAAAAAATTCATCAATATAACTTCTCTAAAAGGTGAGATGACATCTAAACAGATTCATGATGACTACTATAACGTCTATGTAGAAGCCTTTGGGGAAGAAGGAGATACGTGGGATTTTTTTAGAGTCTACGACGGGGATTTCCCTAATTTCAATAACCTCCATAAATATCATGGGTTTGTGATCACTGGCAGCCCCAGTGATGCCTATGGAAATGATTACTGGATCCTTAAACTCTGTTTCATGTTGCAAACTCTTCATGCCATGGAGAAGAAAGTTCTTGGCATTTGCTTTGGTCGCCAGGTATGCTTTCTAGTATCCTTTACCATATTAAACATATATAAATTTTAATTTTAATTTATAATTTATATATATATGATGGTGTAAAAGTTTGTATATTATTATTTAATAATAAATTATTACGTATAATAAGTTTATTATTTTTTATAAAATTTATCTTTAAAGTTATACCAGCTAGCTAGGTGATTTTTGATTGATTGATAATATAAATATGATTAATCAGACAATAAATATAAATTAAACTATTTTTTAAAACATTTTATTGGCTGGTCAACTAATTTGGACTCTTGATATCATGAAATAATATTGGTGATAATGTTGGCAATGACCTTGATGTGCTATGCAGGGCTTTGGGTGGAAGAGTTGGTAAATCGAACACAGGGTGGGATATTGGCTTTAGGAAAGTGCATTTCATGAAAGATCTAGCTCGATCTTATAGCTACCTAGAGGACCATGGAATGATAACAGAATCGTTTTTCACCGTTGAGGTACACCAAGATGTGGTTTATGAGGTTCTTCTGGGTGCACAAGTGATTGCATCGTCAGACAAAACTGGAGTGGAAATGTTTGCGATTGCAGACCACATTCTTCGAATTTAGGGTCATCCTGGGTATAACAGAGATATCTATTTTTTAATCTGATTGATCGCCTTTTGGATATGAATTGTTAAGAAATTAAATTTTTTAATTATTATGTAAGATATATTGTATTAATAATTATATTATATTGTTTAATATATATTAAGTAAATTAAAGTAATCAATTAAATATATTTAAATAGATTTTTAAGTAAATATGTGATAAATAAATGAATAACAGTGTTGGACTAATTAAGTTAATAAGAGTTTATTGGTTTAATAATAAATATTATATATAGAGTTATGATCTTTAATATGTCAAATCAATTCTTTTTTCTTTCTCATTTAAAGATAATAATCTCTAAAGAATGATTTAAATGAAAAAGACTAAAATTTATAAGGAAAGATTAAAGATTAGAAAATAAAAAATAAATTACTATCGTGATGAAAACAAGTTCACATTATTTGTTTAAATTATTTTATGTTTCAATATAATGTTTATGAGATTTTATTGAGTGATGATTTTTACCATAAAGACTTAAGAATTAATTTTTCAACATGCATCTAATGAAGATAACGTTATAACATTGTTAATTAACATATATTTCATAGTTTTTGTATTAAAGGCAATGGTCTCCAAAAGTATGAGCTCTTACTATTGTTATAATAAAGAAAGGATTATCTGAAGATTTAAAGTGTTGATCTCAGTTAACTGAGGCAGACAAGTAGTGCTGGGGGAAAATATGCCGAAACTTTATCTGGGGGAAATAATAGAGCTCATGCACTTGTTATGCATATGCATCTACACTAGAATCTTGTAAAATAGAACTAGATCAGTGCCTGCGACTTGGACAGTTGGATGGCATGCCACGTATGGAGTTGCAAAATTATATGAAATATGTAACAAAAAAAAAACCTAATAGGTCGGGTTAGTAATGAAAGGTTTGGATAATATATACTTTACACAAAATCTTTAGTTTAAATTTGATTGTCTTGTACAAAAAAAAAGATCAATAGCAGGAATCAACGAACATATATACTTTTTTCTATAAACAAATATAACAATAGCCGTTTAATTTAAGTACACCGTGCACACAGCACACATGTCCTTATTATATTATATTGGGTATAACGGAAATTACAATGTACGGAATTGGAAAATTAAGAACACTCAAATTTGAGAAAGTTTATTCATCAGTTAAATGAATTAAATTTAAGTTAAATACAGTTTATTAAACAAACAAATTATGTCAAAGATATAAACCACATTTAAGGCTTTTTGGACTGTCCTGTTAGGGCCAAAATGGCTGCCAGCCTCCCTAGAGTGGCACTGCTCTAAGATAGTATGTGTTTCATCTTCTAGAATGCATCTCCTAATCATTTTAACCCTTGAGTATTAAGATGTAGCTGTATAAGTAATTGATCCTTGTTCATTTGTTTTTTTTTTAATAATATATACCTTTTTTCAATTGATAGAAATAGAATAATATAAACCAACAAAGTTGATTCACTTGGTAAGAAACGAGTTCATATCCCAAAAGGACGTGAGTTTGATTCTCTTTGTCGATATAAGAACTTTGTTGGTAAATAATCTATAAGTATCTCTATAAATGTTCTTTGAGTTTTGAGGTCTACCTTGACCTTAGTAAGCCTCCGGGATCTAGCTCACTTAAACTTTCAATTAAAAAAAAAAAGAGAAGAATATAAATTATTGATGTTGTTAGTAAGTTAGTGATATTTCATAAGATTGAATGAGGTGTCACAGGTTCTATATGGTAGTCATCTTTTATATGTGCATGTGTAATACATATTACTATTGTATTACTGAATTGAGTTACAGCTTTAACAAATTCCGCTGTCTCTTTTCCTTTGTACCAATAACAATGCAATTTGATATGGGGAACCTTGGTGGTTATGAAGGTTATTCTATTTTGGTCTCATTTCAAATGTAGACAATTAGTTTCATATCTTATTAATTTGTTACTACTTACTAGCATCATTTCCAATTCTGTTATTTTGGGACGGCTGCAGTCTTTGATTGAAGCTCTTGTAAATCTTTCACAAAATTCTAATTCTGTTCTTTATTCAATCGTAAGCAAATGTCCTAATTCCCTTCCACTTCTCAGTTGTCAGTTTTTTTCCCTTGCACTATATCTTCTGTTTTTTTGTTTTAATATGAAATTAATGTCTTATTTCCGTGTCTACTTTAGAAGGGTGCAATCGGGTATTCCAGTAGAACTTATGTGCAGATTGACACTGACAGTGATGTTCCCTGGGTCAGTTGCAGCTCCTGCAATGGTAGTCCCCAGAGAAGTGGGCTTAAGGTGAATTCAATTCTCTCCATTAATTCAATATCTTGTTTAAGTATAAAACAGTAAAGTCAATGTACCCCAGAATTTGTGAATATCATGTTTTGTTTGCTGGATTTTGTTATAGATTCAGCTCAATTTTCTTGACCCCATCAATATCTTTATTAAATCTATTGTTCTGACCAAAGGTGTCATAATTGAATACACAATCATCAGATGCCAGCTGTTCCGGTCAGAACAACCAGTGTTCTTACACTATCCAGTATGTATGGAGATGGTAGTGGGACATTACTCATTAGGCTATATATGATGCATTTGGATGTATTTTTGAGGGATCTGTGACAACAAATTCTTGGGCCTGTAGTTTTCATTAGCCTGAAATGGTAGATACCATCCCTATTTTTTCATGATTGTTGGTTTAATCTTGGAAAACATTACTTTGTAAATGGGGCAGTTGCAGTTGTAAATCAGCTGACTAGCTAGGGACTTGACAGTTTGATGGAGCAGTTGATGATATGTTTGAATATGGGCAAGGAAATGCTTGTCATCTCCCAACTCTCCCATTGTCCGAAAGGAGATAGTTTCTTGGGGTGATTGTGGAGCTAATTAACATAGTTGCTCTACTTGTTCCATCACACTTAGTTCTTTCATCAGAATAAAAACGCTATATTAATATTCTTCTGTCAATTAAACTTTATATTTTTTAGTGGTTTTTAATTAAACAAATATATGCTGAGGGTAATCTGAATTCTTTGGTGAATATAGCAGGAACCTTTGTCCTTTGTTCTTCAGAGCCTAGTAAAATATTTCGTTAAAAGTTTCAGACTACTAATAGGCCGTTCACTATTCAGTGTTCTGGGATACTAATGAATGATCTAAGCAAGACGTTAAAATGATATTGTCTGTCAATCTTGAATGTTGAAATCAGCTCATAGTTTCTAACGTATAGATTATGAATGTGATTGTGAAGAATGGAATGCCTAAATGAAGATTTGAATTTGGCACCAATTTACAGCTATGTGTAGAATGTTCCGGGTTTGCATTATCTGCTTAAGAGTTTATTTTGGAACAAGACCAAATTAATAATCGACCCTTCGAACCAGAAGTAGATACTACTATATACTTACAATGAGTAAGATGTATATTCATTAGTATTCTAAAAATTTTTGTACCTCAATAGATATTTGTCCTGAAGTGGCTTGAAAGAATGTCCACTGTCGTTTAGACTGACGGCTTCCTTGGCAAATATTTCAGGCTTCATTACGATTTAAATCTGTAAGGCATCTCTGTCAACGGGCCAGGCATTGCCAATTGACTCATCAGTTTTCGCAACATTGAACAGCAAGTAATGTATTACGATTTACGAATATTTTTTTTTAAGAAACATGCTAGTAACACATTTTTTAGTATACTTTTTTTTTCATTCAGTTAAAATTTATTAAAAATTATAAAGTTGTATATATCCTTTTTATTATCTTATTTAATGAGCTTAATTCATGATTTTATAGTTCTTTATATTTTTGTATATTAATAATAATGTATTAATTTGTTAAAAATGTATATTGTTAGCACTTTTTTTCAATATAATAATTTTATTACTCAACATAAATGAGTAATTTTGCCTTAGGAAGGTAGGGGTAATGTCACCCATGCAAAATTGAATTTTCCGTGCTTCAAAATCTCTGTTATTTCAATTTGGCTCTTGTAAACTGTAAAGTGCGCAACTTACTTTATTCTCTACAATGAGTAGTTCAATTTAGAGGAATTGAATCCATTATATATATTTGTTTTTTTGTCTGGGGATCATTTTTATTAATTTGTTTACAGTTATTTTTTTTTAAAAAAAGTATACTGATTTTTTTTAATTGATGAATACCTTAAAAATATAAAAATATTTTTTTAGCAACAAAAGACAAACTTTATTAATAAGAGGATCAAGTCACAATAAATGATTTATCCCCAAAAGAAACGACCATTACAAAGTTGTGCAGTCCACACAAACAATTTAAAAGTTTTTTTTTAAGGAAACAATGTAAAAAGTTAATATACAAAGAGGTTGTCTATTGCGTGTATATATGGGCACACGAGGTGATTTCTTAAATATAGTCAATTAAATGTTTTACATTACATAACAACAATTATTGTTTTTTTTTATGTTTTTAATATAATAAATACTTTTAATGAAAGAATTTTCTTAGCACTTACTATTAAAATTTGCTAATTTCCTGTAGGATTTTTTTGGACACAAAATCTGCAGCTATTTGTTGCGGTTTTTTATTCGGATTTCATATGGATTTTTCTGAGAAAAATAATCCGCAAGCATTTTCTGCGTTTCTTTTATGTGGAAAAAAATTCGCAGGTATTTCCTGCAGATTTTGCTGCAAAACAAAATTTGCATGTATTTTCCTATGAATTTTCATGCTAATATATTCATAGGTAATTTTCCTACGAATTTTTCTATTAATTTTATTTCTCTGGAATCATTACTTTTAAAATAATTTGCTAAAGAAATTAGTTTTTTACTAAATTTTTTAAGAAACTAGCCAAATTAATTTAAAATGAAAAAGGCCTATTTTGAATAAAATTCTCATAAGGCCTATTTTGAAGAAAACTCCTTATGAAATCTATAAAGGAAGGAAACCAAACATTTCCCACTTTAAAGTATTTGGCTGTAAATGTTTTGTTTTAAACAATGGTAAAGATAATCTTGACAAGTTTGATTCAAAAGTTGATGAAGCCATCTTTCTTGAATATTCCTTGCAAAGTAAGGCCTATAGAATCTTTAACAAGAGAACCTTGTGTGTTGAAGAATCAGTACATATTGTATGTGATGAGTCTAACTCTTTTTTAGAAGAAGTTTTAAGTGATAATGATGCAGAAACTAAAGAGGAAAAACAACAGCTTATTGAAGTTAGTAAACAAGAAGACAATGAAGCACAACTAGAATCCAATCAAGAAGCAGCCACACCTAAACACAAAGATTGGAGGATCACAAGAGATTTATCATTAGACAACATAATTGGTGAAGTATCTAAGGGAGTATCTACTAGATCTTCTCTAAGAAATCTTTGTTGTACTATGGCTTTTGTATCTCAAATAGAACCAAATAATATTGAACAAACCTTACTAGATGAACATTGGTTAATTGCTATGCATGATGAGTTAAATCAATTTAAAAGGAATAATATTTGGAAACTTGTCCCTAGACCTTCCACTCACACACCTATTGACACTAAGTGGATTTTTAAGAACAAGCTGGATGAAAGGGGCATCATAATAAGAAACAAAAATAAATTGATTGCAAAGGGTTACAACCAAGAGGAAGATATTGATTATGATGAAACTTATACTCCAGTTACTAGATTAGATGCCATAAGGTTACTTCTTGCATATGCATGTATGTTAAATTTTAAATTGTTTCAAATGGATGTGAAAAATGTTTTTCTTAATGGTTATATTGATGAAGAGATATATGTTGACCAACCTCCTGGTTTTGTAGATCATCAATATCCTAATCATGTTTACAGATTGAGAAAAACTTTATATGGTTTGAAACAAGCTCCAAGGTCTTGGTATGAGAGGTTGAGCAAGTTCTTGCTTGATCAATCATTCACAAGAGGAGAAGTGGATTAAACCTTGTTCATCAAAAGAAGAGACAAAGACATACTCTTGGTACAAATTTATGTTGATGATATTATTTTTGGTTCCACCAATCATTCTTTGTGTAAGGAATTCTCAACTAGCATGCAGAAAGAGTTTGAAATGTCTATGATGGGTTGTTCTTAAAAACTCACTTAGTGTCAATAGGTGTGTGAGTGGAAGGTCTAGGGACAAGTTTCCAAGTATTATTCCTTTTAAATTGATTTAACTCATCATGCATAGCAATTAACCAATGTTCATCTAGTAAGGCTTGTTCAATATTATTTGGTTCTATTTGAAATACAAAAGCCATAGTACAACAAAGATTTCTTAGAGAAGATCTAGTAGATACTCCCTTAGATACTTCACAAATTATGTTGTCTAATGATAAATCTCTTGTGATCCTTCAATCTTTGTGTTTAGGTGTGGCTGCTTCTTGATTGGACTCTAGTTGTGCTTCATCTTCTTCTTGTTTACTAACTTCAATAGGCTACTGTTTTTCCTCTTTAGTTTCTGCATCATTATCACTTAAAACTTCTTCTAAAAAAGGGTTAGACTCATCACATACAATATGTACTGATTCTTCAACACACAAGGTTCTCTTGTTAAAGATTCTATAAGCCTTACTTTGCAAGGAATATTCAAGAAAGATGGCTTCATCAACTTTTGAATCAAACTTGCCAAGATTATATTTACCATTGTTTAAAACAAAATATTTACAGCCAAATACTTTAAAGTGGGAGATGTTTGGTTTCCTTCCTTTATAGATTTCATAAGGAGTTTTCTTCAAAATAGGCCTTATGAGAATTCTATTCAAGATGTAGCAAACAGTGCTCACTGTATCAGCCCAAAAATGCTTAGGTAATTTTGTTTCATTTAGAAGAGTTATTGCTCATTCTTCAAGTGATCTGTTTTTCCTTTCCACAACATCATTTTGTTGAGGTGTTCTTGGAGCTGAAAAATTGTGATTAATTCCAAAATCTTCACAAAACTTTTCAAAATATTCATTTTGGAATTCACCACCATGGTCACTTCTAATTGAAACAATATTACAGCCTTTTTCATTTTAAATTAATTTGGCTAGTTTCTTAAAAGCTGTGAATGCTTGGCTTTTAGATCTAATGAACAATGTCCAAGTGTATCTAGAATAGTCATCTACAATAACAAGACCATAATAATTTTCTCCTATGCTAATAGTTCATGAAGGACCAAATAAGTCCATTGAAGCAATTCAAGAGGTCTAGAAGTAGAAATCATGTTCTTACTTTGGAAATAATTTTTAGTTTGCTTTCCTCTTTGACATGCTTCACAAATTTTAGCATTCTCAAACTTAAGCTTAGGTAGACCAATTACTAAGTCCTTTCTTACTAACTTGTTGAGATGATGCATGTTAATATGAGATGTTCTTCTATGCCATAACCATGTCACATTTACTTTACTCATTAAGTAATCAGTTTTATGTTTGAATGCATGGTCAATGGATAGAACATAGATGTTATCCTTCCTTTTGCCAATATGTGCAACTTTCCCAGTTTTGCCTTCATGTATCAAGCAAGTCTCATTGTTGAAGGTGATTTTGAAACCCTTGTCACACAATTGACTAATGCTTAGTAGATTGTGCTTTAGCCCTTCAACATATAATACATCCTTGATCTTAGTGGTTAAGCTGTCTCCTATGTTGCCTTGCCCAATAATTCTGCCTTTATTGTTGTCCTCATATGTAACATATCCTCCTTCTTTAAGTACTACATCTGTGAGCATGGATATGTCCCCTGTCATGTGTCTAGAGCATCCACTATCTAGGTACCATATTGATGATTTTGCTCTAAGACACATCTCAGATTATGTACTTGATGTTTCTTCTTCTTCACAAATGGTAGATGTAAGACATAGGTGAACTTCAACTTCTTTTTCTGAAGAGGACTCAGAACTTGTGCATTCATTGTCCTCCCAAGCAATGTAGGCTTTTCTAGGCTTTCCATCCTTTTTTTATCTCTTTTCAGCTTGTGGCTTCTTTGCTAATGAAGGGCATTCAGACTTTATGTGACCTTTCTTTCCACACTCAAAGCAAGTGATGGAGGAGAGGTTGTTGTTCTTGTTGGTGCTGTCACTTCTTTTCTTTTGTTGTGGTTGCCTTCTGTTTTTATTCTTCCTCATAATTTTGGTAAACGTCCTTACAATGAGATTCATATTCTCATCATCATCATCTTTACTTGAATATTCTTCTCTTTCAATCTTTGAAGGTGCAGCTTTTAATGCTATGCTCTTATGCCTTTTATCTGCATCTTCACCATGAGTTAATTGAGACAATTCAAGTTCATACTCAAGGAGCTTACCAAACATAGCTGCCATGGACATCTTTGATAAATCCTTTGATTCTTTGATGGCTGTGACTTTAGGCTGCTATTCCCTTGTTAGGCATTTAAGGATCTTGATGTTCACCTCTTCTACATCAAAAGTCTTCCCTAGCCCAAGCAAGTGATTCACTATGTGGGTGAACCTAGTTTGAAGCTGTGAGATGTTCTCATCTTGAACATTTCATATTCATGGATGAGAATGTGTTTCCTTGATCTTCTCACATCATCTGTACCTTCATGCGTTACTTCAAGTAGTTCCCACATTTCTTTGACGCTTTTACACCTAACAGTCCTGAAAAATTCATCGAAAGATAATGCTGAAGTTATCATGTTCTTTGCCTTGAAATCATATTGAGTTAATTTCTTTTCTATTTCAGACAATTCACCGTCCCTCTTGGTTTATTTGCATAAGTGTTCATTGTATTTTCAGTAAGTTTTGGCTTTATGCAACTAACAAGGCCTATTTTGCATTTTTGGAGGTTTTGTTCAACATTCACATCAGTCTCATATTAATTGAACTTAGACCCAAAAATGCATATGGTTGACTCCCTTTTCTGGATTTAAAGTGTTGGATACAATTATCTCATCACAAGTCATCACAAATGGTTGAACTCACATATTACAAATGCTTTTTCACCAAGTGAGGATAAGAAATCAAAGGCAATCAAGCCCTGCATATGCACCCGAAATCAGAAGCATCTCTATTGTGTAATCATCATTAATAATACTGTAAGTAATGTTCTTGCTTAATTAGTTCAATCTTCATATAATTTTTTTCCATTTATTTAATTAGTTCAATCTGCCTTTCCAAATGTGTTTGTCAAGAGAGACTTTGTTGATGTATTTATAGTAAGGATGTATTGGTAGTCATAGAAAATCCAATCTCAATGGTTATACCTTCAATTCAAAACACCTATTGTCGTTTTCCCTTAGCAAGTTCCCCATTTTAATTTAATTGCCATGTGATCGTTGTGATTTTATGTTCTTCTGGAAAGATGTCTTGTGTGTATGTTGCTAACTTGGGTTCAATATTGATTGATACCTTGAAGATGAATTTAGTGTTTTCAGAGTTATATGAATTACTGAGGCAGCTCTTCATTAAGATTGATGTGAACTTTGGCCTTTTCTGGCATCAGTAGTGTGAGGTTGAGATGACAAGAAGTAAGAAAAGAAACAACGACTTGCCTAAAAACCTTTATCCATGAACAGCTCAAACAACAATGGAAATGTACAGAATAACTTGCGAGGAAACTATGACAGCAAAGCAAAAGGTACCTTACAGATTTTAATTTGCTCCAATCATTTCTAATAATATTATTGCGATGTTATAAAGTTCTAAGAAAATATTCTCAAATATTTTCCTTTCATTTATGTTATCCTCTTCGTGAACTGAAAACACTGTTGATCTCTTTAATTATGAGAAAAATGTAGATACTTTAAATGGATTACCTTCACTAATGATCATGCACTTTTCCGTTTCAGGTACAAAGTTGGCCAACATATTGATGACTCTGTAAATATTTATTACATTCAATTTCAATATCCATTACAATTGGTTGCTTGTTAAATTTAATTGTTTCATTCATTTTGCTTCTAATGAAGGATTGAATTAAATTAGTTTTAAAAATAGTGATTCTAAAACAAGAATAGAAAAAACAAAAGAATGATTTGAATGAAATTTATTGAATAGAAATAAGAAAAATAAGACAGATAAATTGATATGACGCGAGTTTCAATTTATTTATTTTTTGCATTAAAAAAGTATGAATTTTAATAATTTTCAATGTAGATCTTAACTCTTTAAGTGCCAACACCCAATTTTGTCCAGATAATTAAATAAAATACTAAAAAAATATACAAGGAAAATGAAAAAACAAATTTAATCAATTAAAGTTATTTTATTTATTCTGATTTAATCTAAAAATTCAAAATTTTGTTACCTCTTTTATCTTGAGTTTATAACCCAATTTCAAAAATGACAAACAAAAAGAGAAGTAAAAAAATTTTAAATCAACACAAAATAACTATTTTATATTCTTTTAGTAATCTACACGTTCTCTCCTTCTCAAGTAATAAATTAGCACGAAAATATCATAAACAAAAATATGACCAACTCTACAGAAAGTGGGAGTAGAAGATATTGACTTAAGCCATTCTTTGATTTGCGAGAAGAAGCAAACAGTTTAAAGTAATAACTTATTAGGCAGCAATAGTGACAAAGAAAAGGAGAAGCATAGAGTGAGTCTCACGTCGTTAATATATATATTTTTCAACAATATTCAAAAGTTCCAGACTAAATAAATAATAATATTAGTAAAAAATATTAAAACAACAATTCTAGTTATTAATAACAAAATAATCAATTTTTAATATTATTAAAATATTTTTAAATTTTATATTTAAATTATAAAATATTACAAATCTAGATTTTTTTAAAATTCGCTGGAAAGTTACCTGTGAATTTTAAATCCGCAAGAAAATTCGTAGATAATTTCCTAGAAATTTTGAAATTCTTAAGAAGTTTGCTGCAGAATTTCATGTGAATTTCTTTCAAAGCAAACTTTTGCGAATTTTAAATTCGCAAGAAAGTATTATCAACGAAGGTTTTACCTACGAAATAAAATTAGCAGGAAAATCTACAAGTAAGGTATTTCTTGCAAATTTTTATGAAAAATCTGTAGGAAAATACGCACATAATACCCATATTTCTAGTAGTCACTTGTCCATGAGTATATAATAAAAAAGTATTCAATTTGGCAATCAAGCCTGTTTGTGGCATGCACGAACCACAGTCGTGTCACTGATCAAACCTTTCATATGTAATGCATATAATGTAAATTTTACCTTGTACATGTACATAAAAGTGAGATCAATGTCCCCAAAGCCGCATTAATATTCATTTTTATCTGATTAATGACGTCGTCGCTATATAAACAGATTAAATTTTCATATTCACAAATTGAAAACAAGTCCACTTATTATAATATTTGTTAAAGACATGATCTCTCTTCTAAAAATTTAAACCTTAGCTAAAGATTTGTGGATATGGTCTTTAACATAATCCACAAATTAAAAAATAAACATATCGGATTTTCTTTTTTCCATGCATTATATAAACCTCACTTCAACTCTCGAACTCGTCACAATGGTAAAACGGCACAAAGGAGCTGAACTCGTTGAACTTGAACATGACATCATCCCCTTCCTCATATTTATTGGAATCTTCATACTCAAAGTATGTCTGAATGTGATCAGGAAATGTGCACTGTGGCAGCTGATCAGATTCCATCTGTGTTGAAAGATTGGCCACGGATGTCATTTCCATCATTTCCTTGAACTTGGATGACTGAAGTAGAAGCTCCAATGCTGACGTGGCACTTGCTGGACGAGGCTGATGTGGCACCAACGTGGCTTCCTCTACAATAGTTTTATCGAGTGAATCCTGGTTGTGGAAGAAACTAACTTCTTGTTCTTGATCAGGGTTTGGGATGAAGTTGTTAGTGCAATTATTATTTATGTTAGTGAGATTAATACTAATCTGGTCACTGGTGTTGGTGTTGTTGGGCTTAAGCCACTTAATGTAACGGCTGAGATCGAAATTGGTGACAGCATTGAGTCCACGGTATTCTATAGCTGCCAGGTCATAGGCAGTAGCAGCTTCTTCTTGGGTAGCTGCGAAAATTAGAAAGATAGTCGATTTGAGATTTTTATAATGGATGACATTATGTGATCAATATATATAAGTTTTTATATTGATGACAATGACATATTATATAGTGCTTAAAGAGAAAAAGGTTAAGTTAACAAATCAGTTAAGAGTTGGTGGCTTTCTCTGCCACATTGAATACGACGACTGATAAATTTGCCATACATGACCCATGCAAACCCACGGCGTGGGGATAAGCTAATTAAATAACAACCGAATTGAATGTAATGAATGGAACTATGGAACTGGAAGCAATTTAATAAAGTAGTATTTCTGGATGGTTTTGGTTTACAATAATTTGCAGAAGTGCTTTCATTTAAGTTTGAAATATAAAGAAGTTTATTGACCTGTACCAATTAAAAGGATTGATCACTTACACTAGTTAGAGTTGTGCCATTTGTACATTATTAAATTACAAAGTATAGATGCAAATAAGTATTTCTAGTGCTATTCTATAATCCAGATAAAAGCTTTCTCTTGACAAGTCACACATTATAGATCTATAATGATTATTTTGATAAAACTTCAATTTTTATTAAACAGCACCCAAAACTATCTAAGGTTCTGCACTTGAGTGTTGCCACTACTGCTAAATAATAAGAACAAAGAACACGTTTTGTATTAATTACTATTTACTAATATTAATTTATTTTCTTATTATTTCATTCCTAGCTAATTAAAAGTATATTATAATAAGAATTTACCATAAGTTCCGAGATAAAGATATTTATTGCCAAAAACTTTGCCAATCCGAGCCTCCCACCTTCCGTTATGATGATGCCTGAGATCATTGAAAAGCAAATAATGAAAAATGGATTACAAGATTATGCCTACAACTGGTGTTTGGTTGAATTCAAAGAGTGAATCAACCCGTATGCATAGGATCGATATATATATACCTTGCAACACCTCTGTATTTAGAAATCCCCCTAGAAAAACCACTGCTTTTCCTGCAATTTAATTTTTAATGAATATGTCTCAGTATAAGCCACGGTTTTTTTTTTCCTTCTTCTGAAAATCATGTTGATTATCATAAAAGAAGCTTGCTAGCTAGAGCTTTACCTCCTCAGCGATCCGATATACTCTTCCCGTGATTGACCCTCCATTTCTTTCAGTTCATTCAGGTAGTTTGATAACTGCATGCAACACAAATTTGATGTGTTTTATTCTAAACTAATCTCACACGCACGATGCATAATATAGTATGAAAAACCACACCCCATATAATCATATATTAATAAAAAGTGCTTTAGAATACAATTAACTGAATTAAGTACCGGAAAATTAAGAATGGTATCTTGGCCCCAGTATTTTAGTGCTGCTAGATCATAAGCATGTGCTGCTGCCTCTTCGTTATCATAAGCGCCTGGTTAGTATAAAACTTGCTTAATAACCATATACTTGGATATGACCACTCCTGTAATCAATATATAATCTAATATACGTACCAAGATAGACTGAACCAATTATAAGTGAAGAACCCCCACAAGATTGAGATCGAACACCACATAGAAGGAAATTAAATTAGAAATATTAGCTAACTTCATCAAACATTCAAACTACATATATAAATAAATTGATGCAAACTATTGATACAATGGTAAAGAGCATGAACCTTGTCGTCCTTTTTTATTCTGTGATTCATTCCAGCAATGCTTGTCCCACAAATGAGCTTCGTATCGGCCAGTCCATCGGTGCCTGATGGTGAATGCCAATTTAATTAAATTAGCTAACTATAGGAATGATTAAAATTAACATGATAAATTGAAGAAGTTGAGAGACAGATAGAGGCAATAAATTGAATTAACATGGAATCAATTAATTAAAGATATATATATCGACCTAGTGACTCCTCGGTATATTGAGCTGCGTTGAGGTGGGGAGTCTCTAGGGACACTTCTCCTTGTTCGTTTCACCTTGGTGGTTATAGTGTTGGTTGCGTTAAGATTATTATCGTCATTGGTAGCATTGTTTTTCTGGGTACGCAGCTGTGATTTTTTGGCCATAGAGAAGGTTGCACCATGCACGAGAAAGAACAAAGATGGATGGTGATGATATTAATGGTGCATACAAAATAAGTTTTATATATATGAATGAATTATATAGTAGTGAATGAGGTGAAGAGGTTTATAAAGGAATGGGCTAAAGGATGGGGTTAGAATAGATTGTGCTGGCAAACATGGGGATAGCCGGCTCTAAGATGGTTGTTTCTGGCCGTCTGTAAAATCGTCTCTATGTTATATTCTTTCTCCCTTGTCTTCACTCCAACTTTGTGTGATGTAGCTTTCAATACTTTTGATGTCTTCTTAATTTGTTGATTTTAATAGGTTTATCCTTTGTTTTGTACCACATAAATAAGTATTTTCTGTTTACATTATTTTCATATATATAGAGAGATGGTATGATTCTATCTCTATATTTTTTAATTTGGGACATAACTTATAAGAAAAAGAGTTTGAAATAATTTATTAAATTGGTGTGATATGATTTACAAATAATTTTATCCAAGTATATAATTAAAGGCTCGACTTATAAGTTCATTTACATAAAAAAGTTGTTAATATTTCAAAAAATTAATCTTTAACTCTTAGTTAAGAATGTTCTAGATTCACACAAATACTAAAATTTGAAATAATTCATATACTAACACAAGTGAGAATTGTTAGACTTTGAACCCAATAACTACGTTATTAGATTAATGATGGAAATTGAGATCATTTGAAGGAGATATTAGATTCAAATCTTCTTGTCCTCCTTATAATTAATATGCTAGATTTTAGTAATTAAAGTATGTTTTATGTTGGCTTAAAGTAAGATTGTTACCCATCTTCGGGCTTTTGTTTTAAAAAAAAAAAGTTGAGCATCTAGCAAGGCTGTCATCTCTTTTTTTTGAAAATCCATAAAACATCTTTTTTCACATTAAAAGTGTAGTGTACATAAAATATTTTACAAGAGAACTTTTAAATTTAATAAATAATAAAAAAAACTAAGGCCATACATATAATTTTAAAATAAGTACAAATATTAATGAGAAAAAATATATTATATTATTGTAAATGAATAATTTGTATAAGTTATAAAGTTTTAATATTAAATGATTTATCAATATAAAGTTTTATTCAACAATTGTGTTTTTCATCTTAATTATATTTGAGTATTTCCATTCATTTATCCATAGGATATATTAGTTTTATTAATGTCGATAAACTTATATATGCATATTTCGCGCAATAAAATTTGTAAATTGAGGCTCAAATTCGAGACGAGACTGTTCATGTGTATGGTAAGACTCAGCGGAATTGAAGTAAAAACTGTTAATCAGTTAATAATATAATGCGTGGGAGGATTGGGGATTTAACGGTTAAGAATAAGCTAATTCACACTTCGACAAAATAATCATATTAGTATTCTAATCTAAACTTTTAGCAAGATCAATTTTGACTTTTATACGCGTGGTTGAACAATATATGCCATATTTTTTAAAGAGAAATTCCAAATGCAATATACCTAATGTTGTTGTCTCCTTAGACAAGTAATTTAACGCAGAGCAGTTCCACCATGTTACCCATGTAGGTGTAACTACCCATGTGGACGATTAAAAGGGTTATGCAGTTTTTGGGTTAAGGGGTGCCCGGCTTTTCTACCATTTCTGAATTTGCGTGCTCTGCACAATCTTTAATGTTTGTGGGGCCTGAGAATTAGATCATGGTTGCAGTAACTATTTGCTTCTTATAGTGGATGGAGATATACATGGACTGCCATGCACACTGAATTGTTAATGAGTAAAACGACACATGCACTTTAGCACTCACAAAGGATATGCATTAATTAGTCATGCTTCGGTGTTTAGTAGAAATTTGGTAAGCAAACCGTTGCTCATTTTCAAACACTGCCACTCAATGCCACTCACTGAGGGTCACCTAAATTGCATCTACTAGAGAAAAGTCATTTACCTGTCTCAAGTGCTTATTTGGTTTGTTATATTGCAATGTTTGTGTTTTTTTTAAGATAAATGTTAAATGGTGTACCTTGGAGACTAATTAAGAAGTCTAAAGTTTTTCATTGAAAAGTATGTGATTTTTAATGCAAATTAAAATTAATTTTTTTCATTCATTTATTTTTTAATTAGTGTTTTTAGAACATTAGTTAGTATATATAAGACTTTTTGTTTGTGAATGAGTCACATTTAAGGGCGTGTTTCCTTGGCATTGGATTATGTTGTTGATCCGCGTGATTCACATTCTTTAGATGTATAGTTTTATAGCTATTTATGCATTATTTTATGGGTTTGATGTGATTTTTTTTGTGTTAGACGTGGTCTCTAGACATCGTCATTCCAAACATGTATTGTAGTTTGATTTGATTTCTCTGGTTCAAATTCTGAAGAAAAAAACCTGGAAGTATGTAGTGGAAGTGAAAAGGTTCACAAAATCATTTCTCATCTTATGTTCATGATTAATTATTTTTTATTCATAAATAAATATTAAAGAAGTTTAATTTCTATATAAAAGTTGTATTCTGTTCATTGATAAAATCTTATGATAAATATGACTTATAAATTAAGTAATTATCAGCAAAGTTAATAATTTCTTTTACTCAAATCAAAGTCAATAAACTTATTTTACATTATAATTTATGTTTAAACAACATTGTAAAATCATTTTTATATTATCCGAACATAAATATTTATTTTCTCATATAGATTTTTTTCTCACCCAAATATTTTATAATTTATACCTTTTGGCATCTTGATAGAATTGAGAATGATTAAAGATGTTGAGCAATATTAAATTTGTGCGTCTTTTTTTCCCTACATTTTTTATTCTCGTCTATGTTGTAACATAAGGAACAATTGTTTAATCTATAATGTTACTATTTTGAAAAAGAAATAATTACTTATGAGAAATAAACTGTACCAAAACATTCCTGAGTTATTATTAACGAAATAATTTTTTTTTCTGTGTTACATGTTTGTGCTAACTTTAAAACTTCCTCACTAGCTCATGCTAGTCCATCTATCTTCTATCATATTCCTAGTTATATTTCTGACATTATTCGTATGAAATGCTACTATGAGTTGGTTTACGTAAAAAAAACAAAACACAAAAAACTTTAAAGCTTCCTCTTACGCAGATTCTCTATAATTCATACTTCTTGAAGGTCTTAGTGGAACGGAAAACTTATGAGAAATGAACAAAAGATTATTATAATTTATAAATAAGAAATAGGATTACATAGGTCTATCTGATGAGATGAGAGAATGAAGGTAAGTACGTGAAAATTGAAAAAGGAACTGGTTCGACATTTTATTCCTTTACAAAGCAAAGCCTTTTATATACCCGTTAGATAAAATTTAGATAAACTAGACGTTAAAATTTATTATAAATTATAAATGATTTCACTAGATCATCTGCATATTAAAACATTGCTCTCAATATAATAATTAATAAACACCAAGATTATGATATTAAATTTTTCATAATTTTTCTATTTTGTCCAGAGTTAACTAGCACTATACACATATGTGAAATATCACATTAGCTGTTCATTTATGTGCATCATGGCATTAGCTATTCATTTGTGGAACACTTCAATGCCATATTTTTATCAAATTAATTATTAAATAATGAAAGCATTAACTAGAAAAGCCAATCCGAGCTCACCATAAACAAAAGCCCAAAGAAAGCACACACCCCTGACAGCAATTAGCAAAGCCCAAAAAGAAACCTTGTCAGGAATTCAAACCCAGTAAGAAGCCCAATACAACGTGGTCTATCTGAGTAAAGGTATTGCTTACCCACACACACAGAGTACCGTTGCTTTCATACTTGAATTTAAATAAAATTAACAAGAAAATCCATTTACCTAGAAATAATTTTTAAAGTATTATTTTTATCTTTCAATACTTAATCTATTATTTTCGCCGAGAGAATAAGATATTGTTGATATTTGAGTTAATTTTATTTATATAAATAACTTTTAGTCCATTTTTTTGGTACATGTTGTTTGTCCATTTTAGTACCAACAAAAATGTTTAGAACTAAGTTTTTGAAAAATTAAAATAGCCATTGAATTGGTGAAGGAATCAATTCTTAATTTATTGATGAAAGATCACAGTTGAAATTTGCTTGAATAGAACGTAAATCCATCAATGAATGATAGTAGTCTAATTTATACTTTAAGAAATTAATAATGTCCTCTGATTAAGCCATGCACCCATATTTATTTGGGCACGGGTTCATTTATTAGCTTTTGATTTGACGTACGTAACGCGAGATTCCCCTTTAATTAATATCATACCAATACGACCCGACAAAAGTGGAAAACCTCGGCCCTATAAATCTGATGTAAAATCTCTAAGTTGGTTTGGGAAGATGTAAAAAATATCGTTATTAATTTCCAACTATTTTATTTAATACTACCTCCAACTACAGTGAAAACACTGTTTTGGCTGTATATAATCAAGAATTTAATCTAGGAAAAAAAATGCAGAACATCTTAAAGATATTAATAAAAAAATACACTTGATTAGATGTTTTGTTGTGTTTAGTTAAGTATTTGTAAAATTAATTTGGTTTAAATTAAGTTTGAAGTAATGTGAATTGTATTTAATTTTTTTATGAATAGAAAATATCTTAAAGAGTAATTTGATCGAAGAAGATTAAAATTTTTAAAAAATGGTTAAAGATATAAGAATAAAGATAAATTATTCTTGAAATTAATAAATATACTTTATTTATTTAAGATTTTTTAATAATTTAATATGATATTTTTAAAATTTTATTAGGCGATAAATTTTCAATTATCTTAACTTCTGGACAGCACCACCACCATTAGATTGAAGAAATAACTTTGAAGAAACAAATTGGTAAGTAGCATGCGCTTGACAAATCCAAAATTATATTCAGGTCTAAAACTCTTGAAAATCCTTTTGTCATCTCCTCTGAACACGCACTTATCTCGAACCCTTCGCCAGCAGCTTCACGCATGACTCTGAGCAGAGTCCGGCAACAAATAGGAGTGCGGTGCCGCTGTCAGCATCCACGGCGTCGACGTCGTTGGAGTCAATGAGGTTCTTCAACGAAAACTCGTCAGCTTTCTTTGCAGTAGTCCACCACGGGGTTTCATATTCGACGGCGACGTCTTTTGCTATCTCTACTACCAGATCTTGGTTTTTTTTTTTCTAGATCTACACCTTCTCCCTCTTAATCCCGATGTCCTCATCGGAGCACCTAGATTTTGAAGGCGTACGTGGCGGCGGTGCAATGACATGTCAATGCAGTGGAAAGGCGAAGTGGAGGACACGACACTGGAAATTGGCCATACCATCTCGGGCGACAGCATTGATGGGAAGAAGAAGAATTCGTCGTCATTGTTGGAGGAGTTGTTGTCTTGATTATAGAGGTGGAAGGGAGATGGAGGAGATGAAAGAGAGTATTCACATTAAAACAATAAAAAAATTCGTTAATTATTATTTATTTTAAACTTTAATTTAATAATTAATATAAAAATACACAATAATCGATCTCCTTAACCTCCTAGGTAAACCAACTGATTCATCGGTGCACTAGTTAAAAACTGGTCCACTTTTGATAGACCCAATGTATAAATACATGATTTTTTTATGAGATTTTAACAAGATTTTTTATAACGTAACATAAAAGAATTTTATTATTTTAAAATGTTAAGAGTCTAAACTCAAAAATCAATAAGTTAACTCACGTCAGCTTCATTCAGATACACGGTTACAACGAAACTTACTTGATTGATAGGCTACG
Organism: Glycine latifolia; assembly: GCA_013407115.1. Lineage (NCBI taxonomy): Eukaryota > Viridiplantae > Streptophyta > Magnoliopsida > Fabales > Fabaceae > Glycine > Glycine latifolia. The sequence continues at coordinate 6,750,619 of CM023947.1, forward strand.
ATATTATATTATAGGTGCACATTAGTTTCCTGCATTCTATTGAATAAATATCATACTTGTATATTTTGTTAGCCAGAGTCCGAAATAGCAATTCAAAGATTTTTTTTCTTCCTCTTTTATCCCATAATTCATTTTTTCAATAATAAATACGAATACTTTTTTTCACAAGATCATAAATAATATTGTAATTTATATTATATTTATAGTATCTAATATCTAATCTGTGTTAAACATAAAATTAAATTAATATATTATTTAACATAATATGCATCAAACATTAAATAGACAAGTGTTCTAATATCTGGTGAGGTCGATCGGACTAATTGGAGTAAGACTTGGTGGTCTAAGTGAGTCAATTTACCTATTGAACCAGTTTGTGTAGTTGATTTGATCAAATCCAGTAAGGTAAGATATCGAATCCTGGTTAGACCGGACTGACCCATCCAGTTTTATAACTTTTTTTTTTAAAAAAATATTTTTTTAAAAATAGATTTTAAATTATTATCAATTGTAATTTTAGATTTTAGATTGTGGATGAACTTTTCTTACTCAAATAATACTAATTATATACTTATATATAATAGATACATATATAATTTTAGATTTTTAATATATACAGGGTCAAACTAGGCTAATTATTGAACCATCAGTTGGACCACTAACTAACTACCTTGATCGGGTCAATAACCAGACCAGATTTCACAAATATGAATATGATACATATTTATCTTGTTTTTATTTTAACTTAATTTAGTAGACTATTATTCTATTTTATCTCATACAAATTTTTATTTTTAAAATAAATTGTTTTTTTAAATAAATTCTATCAAAATCTTTTTTATTTGCTTCTAAAATAAATGCTTACATTTTTTTAGCTCAAAATAAATGGATACATATGGAACAATAATAATGCAATATATCATTTTGTTTTTTTATTAGAGACTTTTACCCTTACTTTTTTTTATTAAGTTAGAGTTATTAAAATCGATTGAATCGGGATCCGATAACATAATCGGTCCGGTTTTATTATTGGATCAGTTATACAGTTGACCTGGTCAAATCTGGTCAAACCCGGTCAAATTCGATTGTGTTTACAAATTTTTTGATTTTTTTAAATTTTGGATTATTATCAATTATTATTTTAAATTTTGGAGTATGAATGAATTTTTCTTACTTAAATAATGTTAGTTATCTACTTATATATAATAAATACATATATAATTTTAAAATTTTAATATATATCAGATCAAATCGAGTCAATTACTGACCTACTATCTCGACCAAATCAATAATTGGACAGGTTTTAATAATATTGTATTAAGTAACTATTATATTTTTTATATTTTATTTTATTTAACATTTTTTTCTTTTTTGATAAAATTAACTGCATATTCTCATTTCTTTTATTTATGTGTAAAAATCGAATTCAAAGTACTAAAAAGTTTATAAAACAAATCTGGTCAACCAATTGTTATATCCTGATACTCATTTCTTATTTGAGTTTCAAAATATTCTCTCCTTTTATTTTAAAAAAAATGAAGATAGTGTCTTTCTTTTGCCCGGTATTCATAATTTCTTTTTTTGGAAACGTGGACGGTGTGGACAATTATTTATTTATTCTAGAAAGCACGAATACCGTGACAATCAATATTTTACCGCGGTTCTATAACTATTTGCAAGACAAGATATTGTAGAAATTGAAGTGTGGAGGTGCGTGCTTTTGTGGGGGCAAAGAGTAGATAGTAGATCTGTCACAGAGCAAAGAATCGCCGGCGACGGCGAGGCTGCACTATAACCGCGATTAACGATGATTAGCCTTCGCCGGAGCGGAAACAAGATCCCGGCGAAACCGAAGCGATTCAAACGCCGATTGGTGAAGTTCGAGGAGCTGCCGGAGTACTTAAAGGACAGCGAGTTCATATTGGACTATTATCGCTCTGAATGGCCCGTGAAGGAAGCCTTGTGGAGCATCTTCTCATGGCACAACGAAACCCTAAACATTTGGACGTACGATTCAATTCCAAGTTCCAACACTCTTTTCAATTTGGTTTGCGATTGCTTCGTTTGCTTGATTGATGATTAATTACTCGCCTTTGGTAAGTGCAGGCATGTAGGAGGATTTCTCATATTCGCTGTGTTGGCGGCGATGAGCACCACCTCGGAGCTCTGGAATTTGCTCAGGTATGCTAAACGCTTGATCACCGCGTCGTTTTGTTGTTTCTGTATAGTGTTGTTGTTCGGTATGAGAGAGAATGAATGAACTGATTTTGTGAATGTGAGAATGGAACGCCAGATCGTCCACAGCGCTCGGGTTGTCGACGACCACGGCGGCGGAGATGAACGGGTCTAACAGTGACGCTTTCCCGGTAACGTTTTATTAAATTTATTTTTATGTTCATTGTTTCGCATAATAACAGTGAGTAGTGATTATTATATTGCAAAAAAAAGAGCTATAGTAGTAATAAAATAAGTAATTTTTTCTTTTATATAATATGTTTGTTTAAATAGTTTATGCTATAAAAAACAATTTTTTACTAATTGTAATAAGCAAATTCTATTATTAACAAAAGTATTTTTTAAACACTTATTTTAGAATTATTTTTATAATTTTAAACAAACTGGATTATGCATATCGCCAAATCAAATCAAATTTATTGTTTGATACAATTAATACAATATTCATATAAATTAAATTAATTAATTTGTGTCTATTATAACTTTTCTGACTAGAAAAAATAAAATAAAGTAAACTGTAAGCATAGTAAGCATGAATTGTTATGTATAAATATGTTAACTTTAATAATATAATTTAGGAAAGGGTGCAAAAATTATTATGCGTTATTCATTACACCATAAAAATGCGTTATTTTGTCTATTAAATAATTATAATTTCTAAATCCTCCTAAAATATCTTCCAATTAATATTTTTACTTGCTTTGCATAATAAGTATTTATGTTTGATATTAAATGTATTAATTTTTTATTTAATACTTTTTATACAAGCTTGTAACAAGATATCTTTTTCTGCATTGTAACAAGATATTTGTGTTTTGAAAATAAAACCAGTCAATCATATATTCATATTGAAAAATCGGTGAATCGATTAGATGATTGGTTCAAATAGACCACAAAATTGGCTTGAAGAAAAATCAGTTAAAGAGCTGGAAAATCGATCAAAAATTGGGTTTAAGCCAGTCAAAAACCCGAAAAAAAATCCAATTTATAGCATGTCGATGAAAAATGCTTAATATAACATTGTTTTGTCTCTTTTTCTTAAAAAATGAAAGTTAACCTAAAATATTTATCATTTTCTCTTAAATTCTAAATATAAATGTTATTAATAATGAATGTTGATGTGCATTGTTCAAACTTTGACTTGAGTATTATAATATATTTGATTTTAACTTTTTTATACACTTAATGTTAAGAACCTACCAAATTATGTTTCATTTTTAGTTTTTAGTATTATAAATAAAATCATGTTTCTTTAATAATTTTATGTATTATTTAATTTTTAATTATTATTATTTTGATCTCAGATTAATTATTATTAATGACATAAATTCATGTTTCTTTAATTATTATTTTTCTTAACGATATGATGACGTTACTCACAATTTAAGGAAAATTTTTTCAACTAGTGAAAATGAATTTATATCGTTAATAGTTCATTAAATGCATTTATTTTCATTAGAAATGAGTGATATCTCGTCAATAGACTTCACAATAAATTATGGGTTATAAAAAAATAATCATTAATACATTTAAAAGTGATTATATGTTTCTTATAATCAGAAATAAAAAGAATATTATAAATTATTTCTTATGTAAAAGACTAGAGATAGGAACAATTAAATACTGTCTCCGATATTTTGTATAAGAAACAAATTATAGTATTTTTTGTCTTAATGATAAAGAACAATTCAAATGATCATTTTCAAATATATTTAAAGAAATGTTCCGTGTACCACAATTCATATAACAGATTTTATAGTAATGTTTTTTTTATGTGTATCTCTCTTAATTGTTAGTTTTATTTTATTATATCCTTAATTTATTGTGAAGTCTATTAATGAGATGTCAATCATTTTTAAGAAATTTAATACATTTATTGAGTTATTAAAAATAGAAATCATTCTTATTGGTCAAAAAATTATTTATTAAATTATGAGTAGCGTAATTATATATAATCACTACTTAAATCAATTAATTCTATAGATATTTTATTATGAAATTTAAGTTTGTGATGATGTTAATTAAAATTAATTAATTAAATTATTTTTATTGGTCTCATGAATTAGGTATTTATGGTAGTAATACATAAATAATTAAACAAACATAATTTTATTTTATAATACTAAAAACTAAAACTTAAACATAATTTCACAGGTTATTATCATTAAGAGTGCATACAAAAGTTCAAATTAAATATACTTAAGTGAAAGTTTCAACAATACACATCTAACATTTATTAATAATAACAAGTTTACATCTGGAATAAAAAAATGATAAATATTTTAGGTTGATTTAATTTTTTTTATGAAAAAAAGTCAAAATAATGTTGTATTAAGCATTTTCTGTTGACTCGCTATAAATTGTTTTTTTTTCTAGTATTTTTTATTGGGTTTCTCTATTGTTGACCAGTTTTTGGGTTCTTTCACCGGTTTTCCTTCGGGCTGATTTTGTGTTTTATTTGAACCGATCACCTGGCCGGTTTTCCCTTCCGACCGGTCAGCTCGTCTGATTTTGGAACACAAATATATTGCATTATAGAGGATCATGTGAGTTTACTCATCCTCTTGTAGGACTTGGTCTTAGGAATTTTAGATCATGGTTTAATCATGTTTTTACAACTTGGCTATTATTATTGTGATGGAGTGTGTGCCCTAAACATAAGATAACTATAGTATTAATTAGTTATTTTTATCAATTGTTGGTTCTGTTTTTACGTATTGTTTTTCAGGATTTGCATTTTAGACATGTTCTGGACCCTTCCATCCTTGGTGAGATGAAAGGATCTGGGGTAGAAACAGTTCCTCGATGGCCATGGTTCGTTTTCCTAGCTGGAGGAATGGGATGCTTAGCTTGCAGTTCTCTTTCCCATCTTCTGGCGTGCCACTCCAAAGGCTTTAACCTATTTTTCTGGCGTCTAGATTATGCTGGCATTTCTCTTATGATTGTCTCTTCCTTCTTTGCTCCAATTTATTATGCTTTTTTCTGCAATCCTTACGCAAGGTTATTCTATTTGGCATCAATATCTGTGCTTGGAGTCCTTGCCATCATTACCCTACTTGCACCTTCACTTTCTACACCTCGATTTCGACCCCTCAGGGCGTCCTTATTCCTCTCAATGGGCTTTTCAGGTATAATTCCTGCAGCTCATGCTGTTGCCTTATATTGGGGCCAGCCGCATATATTTGTTGCACTTGGATATGAGCTTGTTATGGCCATTCTATATGCTACTGGAGCTGGATTTTATGTTGCTAGAATACCAGAGCGATGGAAGCCAGGAGCATTTGATATCGCAGGGCACAGCCATCAAATTTTTCATGTTTTTGTTGTTCTTGGCGCACTCGCCCATAGTGTTGCCACACTAGTCATATTGAATTTCCGACTGGGATCACCTACTTGTGCAAATTAGCCAACTAATAATTATGTGTCTTAAAACTCTTGAGAGAAATAACTAGAATTATATTATGTCGGTTTTTCCATTGTATGAATTGCAATATGATTGGAGTGAGAAATGGCTAGGTAATTGATAGAGATGAGAGTGCAATTCAACTTTTTCTCTTAACTTAGCAGAGTAACAGTAATGTTGTTTTAGCAAAAACAAATTGACAGCTTATTCATTCGAATCTTTAGATAGAAGATGTAATCACAGAAAAAATCATAAGACCATATTAGCATTTAATGACTTTGTGAAGAGTCATATTGGATGTCTCTAAGAATGTTCACTTATGCTGCACGTGAAAAGTCATTTTCACATTTTGTTTAGATTGAATGAGCCTTATTTAGATTACAATCTTATAAACATAGTTCCCTTGGCATCGGCCAAAGAAAAAATCTTAACCATCAAAAGCATACTAAAGTCTCGTACCCGAATTATGCCGTAGCTTAGTCATATAACCCGCATATTGGTTCCCTATACGTAAAGAAAATTCAACCTCCCCCAATGAGCTCTCTAATTGTCGAAGTTCATCACAATTTGGATAATTTTTTTTTAAAAGAAAATTGTCCACATTACCATTTTTAGCCAGGATAGATATTTATTTGTATATAATCAAATTCATGATAAATAAAAATAATTTTGACGCTAAGGACAAAAGACAATTGAAAGTGATTCCTTACCTTGCTTCATAAAGTCTTCAGGGATTACAAGTTACAACACATGACTAAAACTTAGAGCTTTGCAAGGAATTCAATTGGATTTCTTAAGCAACTTTTTGTGGTCCTTGTAATATTTTTTGTGGTCCTCACAGTGTCATGTCACTCCTAAGCAATTCATCAAATATTTTATTCCAATACAAGAAATCACAAGGAACTCAAAAAAATTCACATATTTATATTTTTTTAATAAAACTTAACATTTTTTCAATTTTCATAATATAAATTAAAATAAATAAAACAAAATGCGTAACAATATAAAATAAAATTTTACATAATAATAATTAATTAAACACAATAACATTGAAATAAATAAAAAAAACATAGACCTCGAAAAAATATTACATAAATTTAATTATTGTTATTTTCGTTTCTAAAACGTTTTTAAATATGCTCAACTAAATCTGCTTGAAATTGACAGTATTTTGTTTGTCATAAACCGCTACTCTCTTTTAAAGGTATGTTGATATAATATTAGGATGAACACATAAAGATAATTCAAATATTGACATATTTTTATAAAAACATTTTTTCACTCATGAATATTCCAACTTGCTTCTTTTTTATTCTTTTTTCAATTTTCCTTCATTTTTATTCTTTTTCCAACATTACTTCTAAAAAATAGACCAGAACCTTATTTTTTCTTTTTTATTTGATTTTTTTCAACTTCCTTCTTTTTTATTCTTTTTCAGCGTTCCTTCTTTTTCCAATGTTCACCAGAGGCTTCTTGCTCTCTTCCTCTCTTCCCATTTTCCCTTTTCTCCTTCTCCATTTTCTTTCTTCTCCAGTGTTCCTTCTTGCTCTCTTCCTCTCTTCCCTTTTTCCAATAGCCTTCCACGTGCACCATGACCGTCGCCTGCGGGCCTCCCTTCGCGCAACCACCACCGTCACCCGCGGCCTCCTTCGCGCAACCACCACTAGCGCCCGTGGACCTCCCTCGCGCAACCACCACCATCGTCCGCGGGCCTCCTTCGCGCAACCACCACTGTAAGATGGTTTGTTGTCCATGTTCTTCTTCCTGATATTTTTCCTCTTTTTTTAGATAGGTGGTTGATGTTGGATAATAATTTTTTATTGTTAAGAACGAGTTGCTTATATAGGATGCGCTTCTTTATTTTGAAGAAACCGTTCTGTCACATAGGCACTCTCCAATGCAGAGTTTCTTGAAGAAATGATTTCTTCATTTGAAGAAACCCTGTAAGCACCTCACATTGGAGATGCTCTTAATATTTGACATGTAGGAGGTAATGCATATTTATAATCACATATAACATGTGAGTTAATTAATACTTTTTAAATATAATGAGGATGAAATAATAGTAAGTGATTGTATTTAGGAAACAAGTTAAATGTGATAGACATTATAACGTTATGAGTCCTAATGAAGTAAAATCATTTTAGTCTAGTTAATTTGATTATCATGTGCGATTTGTGTGTATATCATTAGTTGTCACATTTACAGATAATGTGTTATCTATGTTCTATGTGGGAATGTTAACATTATCGAGAAAAAATTAATGGTTGAACTAATGTGATAGATAGAATCCAATTTTAAAGACTTCTTGATTTTATTTTATTTTTTAATTCAAAAGACTAATATTTTTTTATGAACCAATGTTAATTATTAATTTGTATTAGTGAGAGGATTCAAATTCATAATCTTCTCCCTTTCTTCTTTTTTCATTACCAAGTTAATCTTATTATTCATATTCAAAGCTAGTGTAGCAATGTCCCAAAACAAAAAGGACATGTGGTTTGATTTAAGTTGAGAAAACCAAAAAATATTTTTACTTTGGAAGCAATAATTTTTTACTTTTCATATTTATTATTATATTATCAATTCACCCAAAAAAAAATTACTATATGCATTATAATTCACAGAGAATACTTTCAAAAGATTAGATCACACATATTATTCAAAATGTATTTCTAATATTTCTCCGGTGATTATTCAAGTAACATCCTTAGTAGCATGTTTGGTTTTTGTTAATTTACTTTCCATTGCAACTCGTAAAATCAACAAATCAATTAATCGGAAGCAATATGTAGCGGATTGGCGTTGAAGGATCTACAACTTCTAGTCTTATCCTAACCACATGATTTGAGATTTAGATCACTAATGTAATCCATTGAATTTTAAACCTCCAGTATACAAGATATTCAACCAAACTCACAATTCATTCCATACCACAGTTGAAAAATTCAAGAATTTGTTGGCTCGGTGGGCAGATAAAAAATAAGAAAAATACACAAGGGGACCACGAGAAAAGCTGCAAGCTTAAGCAAATCCTCACTCTGCGGTGTTATAACTCCGATCCTCGACCAGTCTCCGCTGTACCTGAAACAACGTTTGAACTTGAAGCATTCCCATGAACCAGAACCAATAAAGTTTCCTATGAACTCAACAAAGGATACCAACTAACCCGGCATCGACGAAGCCCAACCCAAACAGTCCAATGACACCGCGAGCGAGAATTGACTTGGAAACCTTCAGTGGGAAAGAGGGTCCCTTACCATTCTCTTGAAACTCATTTCTTTTACCCATCATAGTCACAAACCTCCTTCCAATTTTTCTCACGGGAACACAATAAGTGAGACCCAATACACCACAGCTCCTTCCACTCACTTCCATTTCCTCTTATCCACACCTAACAACAAACAATTTAAATTGGTTTCAGTCACCTAAAAAGAGAAAGGCAACCTCGTAATTTGGTTCTAGGTAATGTTTTTTCTTGGTAAATAAAAATACAATGCTAGCAAGGGAAATTATAAGCGACGGACCACCATGTGTATCTCAACCAATTTTTACTTAATAGTATCAAGTATTTTTTTTTTCTATTTTGATTGTCCTTTTACAATATCATTAAATAATAAATATATTTTTATGTCCTGAAACCTTTATTAAACAGTAAAAAAATAAAAATAATACTCCTATAAAATACTATAAAAATATATTAAAAATTACCTAATATTTCTTAGTTTCTATCCCAAAATGTAAACATCAAAGTAATCAAAGAGAATAAGATGGAGCGAATACAAAGATGAATCCCACCAAATTTCATAATTTTGGATAAATTTGAACGAATTCATTAGTTTTTCTCTTAAGTTAACACTTATGCCAAGGGATATTTAGGTCCTAGAAAAAAAGTTGCCATCCTTTTTGGCAACTTTTTTGGTTTCGAAAACCCGGCGCTTATTAGTTGCATTGCATCAAACCCTGGCAGTGGCAATGGCAGCGACGACGACGGCAATACAGAGGTTCCCCCAACACAGATACGTCGACGTAGTTCGCTGGCTTGCTCTACAGTCCACATTCGACCGATTCGCAGTTCTGGCTCGCTTCGACTTCGATTCCGATGCTTCCTCCATCGAAATCCACGCTTTCAACCAAAACCCCTTCTCCTTGGAGCCCCACTCTTCGTGATCTTCTCCTTCCCGCGTTTCCTCCCTCAAGCCCTCTCACTTCCTTCAGAAGCCCCTCATCGTCGCTTCAACCTCCTCCGGCTCGCTCCACTTCCTCTTCTCCGATTCCTCCGATGCCTCGCTCCAATCAGAGGTTTCGGTTCCCGAGGGCGCGCTGTATTCGCTTCCCGCTTCTTGCGTTGACTTACTTGACGGTGGCGTTGAGTGCGTCACCGTTGGGGAAGATGGCAAGGTCAACTTGGTTGATATCGGGAATTCCAATTTGAATTACCGGAGGTTGTTTGATAGCGCCGGGTTGGTTTCCTACACCGCGGTCAGGTGGGCGTCGCCGTTGGAGTACGCCACCGGTGGGTTTGGCTTCGGTCTTCAGTGGTGGGACCAACGGAAACCGGGAGGTCCGGTTTCCCAGTTTAAGGGTAACTGGTAAGAAGAAGAAGAAAATGTTAGGGCAGTGACTGTTGTGAGTGAGTAATTATTTTAGTGTCATAAAATTTAAAACATTTTCTATGCATACCACATAGAAGCATATTATTTTGTGTCAGAAATCTGCTTGATGGTTGCTATGTAATTATGTTTGCAGGGATAAGAAATTGACATCTGGGATTGTGCACTCTATTGACATTCATCCCTAGCGCAAGCACACTTGCCTGGTAAGATGCCACTTTGTGAATGTTCTTCTTGTAAAGAGCTGGGAGCATAGTTGTGTTTAGATTTTAGTTTTACTCCTTAATGGTTGACAAAGTTTTAACTTTTAGATTGAGGTTGTGGGAAATTGTGGACAAATGCAACCGATGCAGACATTGTTGCCGATATCATGGCTGCAGGCCATCTTTTTTTAAACCTTGATGGTTGATGCTGCAACATGCGGAAGTGTTTGCTTGTGATGTTGATGCTTGCTGTTGTTTCTTTATGTTCAGCAGTAGACTGCTAGTTGAATATATGCAACTCTATGGTCAATAACCTGCTAAAGTTTATAATATATGAATAGTGGCATAATGCCAGCACAACCAAAAAGTACATCTATGATATGTTGCTAATTAAGGCCAGTTTAATGACATTACGGGAGCTGTTGGCTGTTTTTCACTAATGCATTAGCAACTGCTTTGACATCAGTACTAGATGAATGATTATTGATTTTCTTTTGTAAGACTAGAATGAATCAAATTGGTGGTTTGAAGATGCTTTGTGCTTTTTCTTGTATGCTGCTGCTGATGTTTCTGTGATTATTACATACTCAGGCTGGTGGTTCCTTAGGTACAGTTTTTGCCTGGGATCTTAGGTGGCGGCAACAACCAATTATACTTTCAGGTGCTGGAGCTGGAGCTGCCAACACTGCAGTCCAGTCCATATCTGTAAGTGAGGTTTGGGAGGCTCAGTATGATCGCTGCATAAAATCAAACACTTCATCTACCCGGATCTTACCTTCCATGATATGCTCAGAGGATGGAATTGTCGGTGTGATTGAGCAAGGTATATAGTTCGTTGCAATTTGCAACATGTTAAAGTGTCAGTTCATAATGAATTGGACTTCATATTGTCTATTTATAAGCTAGAGGAATCTCCATTTATGTCTATCGTGGAACAAGAAAATTTTAAGGCCTGTTTATGTTGGAAAAATATTCTGTTTTCATTTACTCATTTTCACTTTTAATTGCTAAAATGTCACTTTGTTTTCATTTTGTTTTATGTTTTCAAAGATCTGTAATTAAAAAAAGGAATACATAAAACATTTTCTCAAACCAAGTTCCCCTTTAATTGAACTACATTGTGGATTGATTTGGTGTGTCTTCGAATTTAATGTTGTATTCTTACATTGTATAGGTGAGGAACCTCTTGAGCTGCTGGCTGAACCTTGTGCCATCAATAGCTTTGATATTGATCGACATAATCCATCGGTAAGTGGAGGCAGTTAGTATTGTTTGTATTACTATTATGAGGAAAATATTTTATGGTTTTTTTTGGCTCATTTAATTTTTATTTTTTTAAAAACAGATTAAATTTATTTCTGATGGTTTATTACTTGACTGCTATGCAGGATGTGACATGTAGTTTAGAATGGGAAGCAGTAGCCATATTGACAAGACAATAACATTCAGGATTTTTACTTTTTGGTGGCTTGAATTTCATAAAGGATATACTTTGTAACTGATAGAAGGAGTGGAGCTTTTAACGGACAATTTGTGTTTAATGTACTCCGGAATGTTCTGTTCCTTTTCTAAAGCCATTTGCATGCAAATGGATTTTGGGATTGTACAATATGTAGCATGCGTATAATTGACTTTAAAGCGGCACACATTGGATCAATACTACTATCATCTGTTTTTCCTAAAATGCACTGCCTGGTGGGATCTGTATCCTGGATATTTATCTATGTGTTGTTTTAACCTGATCACGTAAAAGTTAAAACAACAGAGTTGATAGTGCAATTACCGTAGTTAATATGTTGGATAGAAGAAAATGTCTTTAAATTGTGCAAAAGCAGATTTTATTCTATTTGTCGACCTTGATATTCATTTGACATGCCCTACTAAGTCAATTACAATCTTTGTAAATAGTTGAAGAGTATTGGTTCAGATTTGTTTTTAAATTTTAATTTCCATTTTTATTTTTTGGTTTTAAAAGAGAAAAATGAGAATAAGAGTAGGAATGACAGATCTTTTCTTGAAATGATTTAGGGGTATTAGAATTTGGTTTCTCCAAAATGATTAAGGATAAAATAAGTAATTTTAGTTGAAAATAATTGATATTGACATTTCAACACGTAATAATTGATATTGATAAAATAAGTCAATATAGAGGAGCTTGCTCTCAGGGATATGAAATCTTGTTTGTGTTGCTCAAAGGGGAGGATGTGCCTAAGCAAGATACATTCTGCATTTTTAATACCTTTAAATTTAGGGAGTAGTTTCAGGAATTTTAATATTTTTAAAAATTTTTACTGATTTTTTTACAGTATGCAATTTCATAAAAATAATTATTAAATTTACAGCATTACTTCTAATTGATTTTTTATTCTTCTTATTAGCATCTGCATTCTAATTTTATATTCGTTTTTAATTTCACACTTCCACGATTTTTTGTTATATATATGTATATTTTTGTAATTTTTAATAACCTCGTTTTATTTTCTTAAAGCAACGTATCATTCATTAATATTTTGTTTAACTGGAGTGTTTGGGAGCTAATAAAATTAGGAGGGAAAAGGAAAGAATGTTTACTAAGCTTGATCGTTTGAGTTTAGAGCCAAAATCCGTGCCTCCTCCAAAGCGAACAGGGTGAATTGGAAGAGGAAAGTGGCACATGGAAAAGGGCAGCATAGATCTGAAGCGCAATGGAAAGGATCTGAGCGGTCGCGTTCATCAACTCCCCTGCTGCGTCAAGCACGACGGTCCCGCCTCCGTTTCCCACTATTTCAAACCTAAACACAAAGGTATTGGGGAAGACGAGGGTTTACCTTTACAAGAGGCGCATTTTAGAGGCAGGTTACTCCAAGGAACAACACTCCCTCTTCCGCACGGTTACTCTGGTACGCTATTCCTCTCTCAACACACGCAAGTCAGTGAATGTTTTCTGTTCCTATGTTTGTGTGTGTGTCTCTGCAGGTTTTGTCTTGAGTAAGAGTTCGCCTCCCACCTCCGACGAAAACTCTCACTCTTGGGACACCAAAGCAACGTTTCAGGACATCACGTATTGGAACCATGACTACTCCCCTTCCCAGAATGATGAATTATTCCGAGCTTTTCATTGGCTTACTGTCGCAAAAGCCGTAAGTCATTTTTGCGTTACTGATTTAGGGCTTGGGTTTAGAGAATTAAATTACATGCTATGGAAGGGGGATAACTTGGTTGTTGCACGTTTTGTTTAGAATAAAACTCAGTATTTACTATTTACACAACCTTGAATTTGTCAATGTCACGGACTCTTAATTGTTGGGTAAAATCGGCGCACGATCGTACCCTCAAAAATCAATGTGGATTATCGTCAACCCTCAAATCAAATGCGGAAACGTAAACAATCAAAATGCAGGAGAGTAGAGATAGAGAAGAACACGATCAATATGTTTTACGTGAGAAAACATTTCTTCAATTTGGAAAGGAAAAACTCATGGGACACTGATTCAGGTCAAATATTCACTATAACAGTAATCCGGTTACAATGAATCAAACACACCAAAGTAGTGGTACACTCAACCTCTCTAACAATGGTGTTAATCAACTCTCAAAGTGTTTCACTCGATATCTCTCAAATATGCAAGCATGCAGACTTGCTCAAAAATGACACTCAAGAATGTCACTTGAGGCTCTCAAAATGCGGAGTCACACTCACGCTCAATCTTTCTCGATGTCTGTGCCTCACAGTTTGTCTTGGTCTACCCTAATTACACCCTCAACTAATGTATATATAGTGGTAAATTAGGTTTGGGGTTTTAGAGTTTAGACCCCTCAATTGGGTTTGGGCCAACATTGGAGGAGTAACCCATCCCAACAATTCTCCCCCTATGACTTCAATGCGTCGACTTCAAACACAACCCGGCATCTTCAATGCAACAGGTTCAACTCAGCCCAGCATCTTCAGCTCTTCAAAACAACCCGGCTTCTCTATCGCGCGGGTTTGACACAACCTGTCAATGCGACATGTGTATCATCTGCCTGACCTCTTCAATGAGACGGGTTCATCAACCCGGCACCTTCACAGCAATCTTCAAATTTCCTCGCTGATACCGGCTTGGTCATCATGTCCGACCAATTCTGGTCCGTGTGTGCAAATGCAAGTTGTCCATCTTTCACCACATCCCGAATCTAGTAATATCGCACATCAATATGCTTAGTGCGGGAGTGATAGATTGAGTTCTTCGCCAGATGAATGACGCTCTGGTTGTCACACTTCAACTCGTACTTGTCCTGTTCATGGCCGAGTTGCATGAGGAACTTCTTCATCCACAACATCTCCTTGCTTGCCTCGGTCATGACAATGTACTCGGCCTCGGTCGTCGAAAGTGCCACACACTTCTGCAATTTTGGTTGTCACGAGATTGCTCTTCTAGCAAATCTCATCAAATATCCGGTCGTTAACTTCCTCGAGTCGGGATCTCCCCCTAAATCAGCATTCGAGTAGCCTTGCAGCCCCCCGGCTTCACCATCTCCAAACCGGAGACATAACTTAGTTGTACCTCTCAGGTACCTGAAGATCCACTTCACTGCTTCCCAGTCCTCCTTGCCGGGGTTCGAAAGAAACCGGCTCACCATTCCAACTGCAAACGCCAAGTCGGGTCTAGTGCAAACCATTGCATACATCAAACTTCCGACGGCAAATTGGTACGAGATCTTCAGCATCTCGTCTTTATCTTCATCTGATCTCGGACACTGCTTCTTATTCAACTTCAAGTGCCCGGCTAAGGGGGTGCTGACTGTTTTGGTCTTATCTATGTTGAATCTCTTCAGAATCTTCTTAACGTATTTCTCTTGACTTAGCCACAGTAGCTTCTTCTTTCTATCCCAGATAATCTTGATTCCGAGAATTTGCTTTGCAGGGCCGAGGTCCTTCATCGCGAAGGATGAGTTCAATGTCTTCTTTAATCCGACAATCTTCATCTTATCTTGTCCTACAATCAAAATATCATCAACATAAAGTAGCAGAGTCAGAGAATCTCCGGTCTCATACCTCTTCACAAATACGCAGTGGTTGGCTTCAGTCTTCACAAATTTGTGTTCGTTCATGAAAGATTCAAATTTCTTGTACCACTGCCGTGGTGCTTGTTTCAAGCTATAAAGACTCTTCTTCAGCCGGCATACCATGCTGTCGCGTCCCGGAGCTCGGAACCCTTCAGGTTGCTCCATATATATCTCCTCTTCCAGCTTACCATGATGGAATGCAGTCTTCACGTCCATCTGTTCTACCTTAAGGTCCATTGAAGCCGCCATGGCTAACACGGTTTGAACCGAGGTCATCTTCACAACAGGAGAGAAGATCTCTTCAAAATCAACACCTTTCTTCTGATTGCAGCCCTTCACCACAATTCGGGCTTTGTATCTCGGCTTTTGCCCATTCTCTTCAAGTTTGATCTTGTACACCTACTTGTTCTTCAAAGTTCGTCTTCCTTTAGACAACTCGGTCAACTCATAAGTCCGGTTCTCGTGCAGGGACTTTATCTTGTCCTGCATTGCCTTCAGCCATTCTTCTTTGTCTGAGCTTGTCATGGCATCATCATAACTTTGAGGCTCACCATCTTTAGCAATGATGGTGTATTCATCAGAAGAATACATTGTAATAGGTTTCCTTTCTCTAGTGGGGTATCTCGGCTGTTCTTCTTCAACTGCTTGAGAACCCGGTTCATCACGGTTCTCCACATCAACTCAGATCTCAGTATCTCGGTCCTCATCATCAACTTAGACCTCAGCATCTTGGTCCTCATCAGCTTGTTGCTGGTCATCATTTCCTTCATTAGGCTCTGCTGCTTCAACTCGGACAAGAGGGATGGGTTCTTCGCGTTGAAAAGGAACCCAGAATTTTGGCTTTGTGATGTCATGAATTGTCTCATCTTCATAAAAGATTACATCTCGGCTTCTCACTATCTTCTTGTTGATCGGATCCCAAAGTCTGAACCCGAACTCGGTTTTCGGCGAACCGAGGTAAATACATTACTTAGTCTTTGCATCGAACTTCGCCCTTTCATCTTTAGGGATATGCACGAAAGCTCGGTATCCGAACACCTTCAGGTAATCATAGGTCGCTTTCCGACCTGTCCAGACTTCTTCAGGAATGTCTCCTTCAAGCGGTTCTAACCGCCTTTTCCCAATATGCTTTTGACAATCTGACATTGGATAACATACTTCGGATCTTTTCTTCAATAGTTCGGTTCATCATCTCAGCAAGCCCATTCAACTGTGGAGTCTTGGGAGGTGTCTTTTCAAGTCGGATCCCGACTTTTCTATAGTAAGCTTCAAAGGGACTCCGGTACTCACCACCATTATCAGATCGAACCACCTTCAACTTCTTGTTAGTCTTCATTTCCACCATAGCATGAAATTCTTTAAAACATTGGAGTACCTGGTCTTTTGACTTCATGAAATGAACCCACACCTTGCGGGAATGATCATTAATAAAAGAAACAAAGTACTGAGTTCCTCCAAGCGATTTCTCTAACATAGAGCAAACATCAGTATGGACGAGGTCTAGAATCTCCCTTCGTCGTCTGGGTTGATCCGGTCTCACAAACGAAATCCGGTGCTGCTTTCCAGCTAGGTAATGTGTGCAATTCTCCAACACTTGGCCCTTCAACCTGGTTAGTAGTTCTTTCTTCTCCAAAATCTGGAGTCCTTTCTCGCTCATGTGGCCGAGGCGCTTGTGCCATAGCTCCAGGTTCTGTCCATCCCGGATGACATTGGTTTTTCCACCATTTATCCGTTCTTGCATCACATACAAGGAGCCTTCTTTCTTACCTCGGGCCACAACCAAGCTTCCATCTACTTTCTCCAAAGTAGTTTACTAACTCGACATCATCTAGCTTTCCAACCGAGATCAAATTCAAACGCATGTCAGGTACATGCCTCACATCTTTCAGTGTAACCCGACACCCTGTATCTGTGGTCAGGGTTACATCACCGACACCAACAATTCGGCTGGTCACCTGATTTCCCATCTTCACGACACCAAAATCTCTCTTCCTGTAAGCAGAAAAGAATGCCTCATGTGGGGTGACGTGGAACGAGGCACCGGAATCAACAATCTAAGTGCAATCATCATGGACTATGTTCAACATTTCCTCACTAAGGAGGAATATCTCGACATTCGGGTTAGCAGCCACAGCCGTGGTGCTCTTATCATTCCTCTTCTTAGGAACAATTTGATCCGGCTTCACACAGCTGTTTTGTTCATCATTCTGCAGAGCCAGGCAGCTCGGCCTCTTGTGTCCTACCTTCCCACAGTAGAAGCACTTCAATTCTTACTTTGGCCTTGACTGGCCTCTATACTTATCCCGCCTGTCGCGACCCTAGCTCATGCTACGACCCCGGAAGTCGGACTTTCTTCTGTTTTCAGCAACGTTGGCCTCAGACGTGCTGGTTACACCTCGTTCTTTTCTCCTGGCTTCTTCATTCAGGAGGCTATCCGTCACGACATCCATCATCAATTTTCCTTCTGGAGCCAAGTTACTCAATGTCATTTCTAGAGTATCCCAGCTCTCTGACAGCGAACTCAACAACAACAAAGCCTCCATCTCGTCATCAATTTTCATGTTGGCTTTGGTCAACTGATTCACGATACCTTTGTAGGTATTGAGGTGCTCAATCATACTCATGCCGTCCTTGTATTCAAGCTTTACAAGCCGACGAACTAGCCGTGCTTTGTTCCTGAGAATCTTCTTCTGAATCATGGATTCGAGCTTGTTCCACAAATCGAAAGCATTTGTGAACTCGGACACATGTTTGAAGAGGCTTCTATCAATATACTTCCTTATTGTAACTACTGCCTTCCGACTCATAATCTCCCATTCCTTGTCGGTTTTGCCAGTCGGTCTCTCGTCAAGAACGATAGGCTCATATAGATCTTTGCAGTAGAGATGATTTTCCATCATCGGTCTCCAATAAGTGAAGTTGTCTGCGGTCAACTTGAACATATCACCGCCATGAGTGATACCACTGATCTCCATCTCGTCTCCTTCAGACCCGGGCTCTGATACCACTGTTGGGTAAAATCGGCGCACGATCGTACCCTCAAAAATCAATGTGGGTTATCGTTAACCCTCAAATCAAATGCGAAAACGTAAACAATCAAAATGCAGGAGAGTAGAGATACAGAAGAACACGATCAATATGTTTTACGTGAGAAAATCTTCCTTCAATCTGGAAAGGAAAAACTCACGAGACACTGGTTCAGGTCAAATATTCACTATAACAGTAATCCGGTTACAATGAATCAAACACACCAAAGTGGTGGTACACTCAACCTCTCCAACAATGGTGATAATCAACTCTCAAAGTGTTTCACTTGAGATCTCTCAAATATGCAAACACGCAGACTTGCTCAAAAATGGCATTCAAGAATGTCACTTGAGACTCTCAAAATACGGAGTCACACTCACGCTCAATCTTTCTCGAGGTCTGTGCCTCTCACAGTTTGTGTTGATCTACCCTAATTACACCATCAACTAATGTATATATAGTGGTAAATTAGATTTGAGGTTTTAGACCCCTCAATTAGGCTTGGGTCAGCATTGGAAGAGTAACCCGTTTCAACATTAATTAAGTAATAAATTATGAGTGTTGACCTAAATCTTGTTGAGTTGTAACTTGTGTAAATGTTGAGGAGAGTGTGCATCTTGGATGTTGTTTGTGAAGGCTTGTTGCTTAGATTTAGAATGTGTTCACCTGATTAATTTCCTGTTGTTAAACTTTTTCCTCTCTGTTTAGACACTTAATTTGTTTGCTTGTTAGGAATTAGGAGTTAGGAGGGAGGGAACAAAGTAGCCCATGTATTACCTGCTTCGTCTCTTACGCATGGCAGTTCTTGTTGCGTAGAGGATGCTCTGCCAGAAGGAAAAAATCTTGCCCTTCTTTATGCACTGGCTTTGGATTTCAGCAAATTCATTCAAAATTTTAAAGTAAAAAAGAAATATTGATGGGAACAAAGTAACTTGTATTTAAATGATTCTGCTGATTTGTGTGTCAATTATAGTGTCTATTGAATCTTATAGTAGCATATGACAAATAAATTGATTCAAACAATTCAAAAGGATATGTCAGTTAATGCTTACTTCCAGTTTTTGAAGCTTACCTTACTAGATATTTGCTTTTGGGTGCAGCTGCATAATCCCGTGACACCTGAGGAGTTAGCTTCGTCTTCTGTTACACTCTAGAGATGGGACGACACTGCAGTTAAAATGCTGTATCTGTCAAATTTACAGTTATCTTTTTTGCTGTAATATTTATGTTTTTGTTGTACGTTGTCTCCAACAGTTCCTATGTACTTCCCCGTTTACGCAATTTGTCATCATATATGAAAACATGCTATCTCCAAATGCCTATCATGTCTATCTCTCTTTCTCTCTCGAAGGAGGCAAGCTGCAGTACCCACATTCATCAGAATCAGATGTGGTTACAGAAAACCAAAGATGAGTTTGAAGACATCAAAGGTGATATGGATGGTGAATGATTCTTCAAAGTATTTTGTGTCTCAGATTCTCAGGAGCCTGCCCCATTATTATTTTGTTTAATTTCCTTGATTATTAGCGACCCTTAGTTAACTTCACCTTTCTTTAGTAGGAAAGAAACGTACTATGTTGTAACATCAATGGTGATATGGATTTGAATGTTTTGCATTTTGTTAAGTCAAGCAATACGTCTGTGGAATTTTGTTCCGTATACGACTTTACTCCTCTTTCTTTTCCTCCCGTGTGATCTAGTTGCTTTCTGTGTAGTGGGATAAGGCCTGGTGTAGTCTCTTCTAATTTGAGTAAAAATGTCTAAGTCTGGCACATCATGGCTTTGGTCTTTGGGAGAATTATCAATGAGGATTCACCATTAAAGTTTTTTACACAAAAAATGGACCTATTAGCATCATAATGTAGTTGGGTAGTTCAATATTTTAACTGAATAAAAGCATATTTTGATTATTGAGTGTGGATATCGAGTCTACATTCAATCCTTTTTATAAAGCTTAATCTCGATTCCTTTTTATAAAATTTATTTTAAATTGGCAACAATGTTATTCTCTTTTTCCCAAGTAATGACTGTTAGAATAACTTTAAGATAAATCCACAGTGAAGACACAATAAACATTAAACCAAACACTATTCATTATTTGATCAAGGGGGAGAAAGACAATGACATGACACGATCCCTTGTATTCTCCCCATTTAGTTCATGATGAAATTTGTACCAGAGGACTATGATGCAAATGTTTTAAGAGCTAGATGATAAAGTTTCTTTACATTCTAGAGACAAAGTATACGTGATTTGATTTTGGATATTGAAATGCTAATCATCCATATACAACGCGAAACTGGAACAAAAATATCAAATGCCACCGCACTTGAGGAAAAGAAATAACAGTAGAAGAGTGAAGGTAAGGTAAGCAGAAAATAAAAATAAAATACAAAAGAATTGTCAGAAGTGGGATTTGTGGCACCTTAGACCAGTCGGCTATCGTCAATGTTGATCATGGTGTTAGAGCTAAATATATTAGATATTAAAAACTTTAACATGGCCAAGCCCTTCATGACTAAGGTTGTGTTTCGATAAAGGTGAAAGAAGAAATAATAAGAATTTTTTTTTCATTTTTCACTTGAAAATTTACATCTACACTCAAATTTTTTTCCATTAGATTTCGGTCACTTTCCAAGTAAAACAACAGAAATAGTCACGACGTGAAATGACGGAAATGTAATGGGGAAAAAATTGGGCTTTTTGACATAGAAGGGTAAAAAAAATTAATTACCAATTGGGTATTTTTAAAAATATTACCAAATGAAAATAAGTTGTAATAGATGGTATAACTTATATTCAGAAACCAAGAAATCGTAACAACCGTTAATATTTTAATTTTTTTGAGTTTTTTCAGTAAAATTATAAATGTA
This sequence comes from Glycine latifolia, assembly GCA_013407115.1. Taxonomy (NCBI): domain Eukaryota; kingdom Viridiplantae; phylum Streptophyta; class Magnoliopsida; order Fabales; family Fabaceae; genus Glycine; species Glycine latifolia. The sequence goes on from CM023947.1 coordinate 6,771,998, forward strand.
TTTATGATTTTGAAGTTGTAAATGTATTTACGACTTTAAAATAATAAATATATTTATGACTTATTGACTTTTTTTCTTTTTCCTAAAAGTCACTATAACTTTACTTTTTTCTTCTGTTTTTGTTATTTTATATCAGTTCTATTTTTTTTCTTTTTTTAAACTGTTTATGTTTTTTTTTGCTTTTTAAGTGGTAATTTAATTATTTAAAAATATAAATAATTTTAATTTTTTTAATTTCATTTAATATTTTGTATGTATTTTTTATATCATTTTATTTAATATTTTAGTAATTCGTGTTAAAAATAAATTTTATATTTATTTATTTAATTAATTTTTATATGTTTACGACTTATTCTTATTTGATAATATTTTTAAAAAATACTCCAAATAATGATTATTTTTTTTATCCATTCTTTGTCAAAAAGTTATTGAAGTATATAATCAATGTAACTGTTCATAAAAAAAATAATAACTAATACTGACTTCTAAAAAGAAAAAAGAAAAGATCAAGTCAGAAATCGTAAATTTATTTACTATTTCATTGGGTAATATTTTTAAAAAAATACCCTCAAAATGCTAATCAGTTTTTTTTTACCCATTCTTTGTCAAAAGCCAAAAAAATTGAGGACAATAGAGTAGCTCTCTGCCTTAGCACCTCGATCAGCTTTATCCATAAACCACAATTTTTTTGCTGGAACGGACCTTACCTTACCTGAAGATGGCTTCGGTGTCCTTTGCCGTGGGATTATTACCTTGCTCTTCTACTTCTTGCTATACCCGCGTCTCTTACGGTTCAGTTCGATTTCCCGTATTGAACAACGCCAACTCACTGAAACTCAGCTCCTCAGCTAGCATCTCCAGTCCAATTCTTCACCAAAAGCTCTGCACTGTTCCTTCTCTGCTCCCTCTAAGGCCTCGCCCTCTCACCATTGTATCCGCTAAGGGCTACAAAATGAAAACCCACAAGGTCCCTCTCTCTCTCTCTCCCACTTTGTTTTTGTGAATTGGGGTTCATGCAATTTGAATGTGTATTTAATGGTATAGGCATCTGCAAAGCGGTTTAGGGTGACTGGGCGAGGCAAGATAGTGCGTAGGAGAGCTGGCAAGCAGCATTTGCTCGTCAAGAAGAATACCAAGCGCAAATCCCGACTCTCCAAAATGGTCAGATTCACATAATCATATTCAAATTATGTGTTTATTTTTACCATTCTCACAACTTTCTTATTGCTTAATCTAATCAAATGTTCTTAGGAGGTTATTCCATCCCCCTTTTAATGAATTCTAAAATTGCGCATGTTAGGAGTTTAGATAATGATGGATTTTGTGATGGGCAATGGCTGATTAGGTTGTTCTACGTGCAGTTGGTTATGCAGTATGTTAGATTTGCTTATTTAAATGCCATTTCATTTGAATGTTAGAGTCTTAATGTGTTTGTTAATTTCCTTGCTTTGCCTTGGGTTTGATTGTGACTTGTGAGATTAGAGAAATGGGAGTTACTTTGGGGCATGAGAGCAAAAATTGGAATATAAATTCTCTTTTCCAATCTGCTCTCTCATTGAAGATTATGATATTAAAACATCTACACTTATGTATTGGAAATAGATGTATAATATAAGATTGTGACTTGGGTATCAGATGTCGTCTGGTAGTTTGCTTCTTTTCATGTTTGTTTGTTGATACCTGAAAGCAATCTTGATCTTATGCCTGTGTCAATTTTTAGGGGAATGATTTGTAGTGGGTTCACCTACTGCCTTCCTTTCCTAAGAAACAGTAACTATCATATGGTTTAATTTCGTCCTCAATCTGGTTAAAAATCTCTGAGTGATTTCTAATTTTGGGCCATACTGCCGTTAATATTTCTCTAAGTACCTAGCAAGAATTCTCACTTCCTGTTTCTTAGAAGGAGACTTTGTTTATTTGCTATGGGTTTCTTCAGTCAGCTAATTATTGAAGAGTCCTACTAACGAGTACTCTGTGACCATTGGTTAAGGAATTAATAAATAGATTTTTTTTATTAGAAATTGTGATGGGAGTCAGTGCATCGGAAATCATTGTATATGGGGATGCATTGGTAACACTTCTCCATAAAAAATTTCCTCTTTTATTTCCTTAACTAGTGTCATTCTATTGTTAGCATTCCATGTATGAGAATCTGAAATTTAATCATTGTAGCAAGCAGTAGGGGATGTTGTGTAAAACTCTGTATAAGGTGCCATTTTATTAAGTAGCTATTTGATTTTGAGTGATCTATGTGTCGTGTAAATTAAATTTATAGAATTGAACATTGGTTTGAATTTGATATGTATGATAAGCAGCATTTTGAGTTATCTGTATTTCAACCTTATCATTTATCAGAACTTGCACAGCCAAAATAACGCTCATACGTTGCTGAAATGCCTTGAGCAGTGTATTCCAAGTTGCACATTTTTTGTTGTCATTTCAAAATCTTAATTTAACAAAACATCCACATATGACTTGTCCAATATCAACAAATATCTGGTACTTTAATTTTATCTGATAAATTAATGTGAAGAGCTAAAATACAGCTATTTATGAAATGCATGCATGAAAGTGAAGTCTAGCTGATTGAAATTATCCATGAAACTAATATCACCGTAGTTCATTTCAATTGATTGCTTTGTAAGAGATAAAATGAATATTACACTCATTAGGGAAATCCAGTTGTTGAGTATGTCTCATCTTGAACTTGGTACTTCTACCTAATCCACATCCATCCCTCCCGACAGCAATTGGATTTCTAGAATGATGCTGCTGGATTAAGCTGAAATGTTGCATTTGTTGACTTGAAGTTATTACATTGGAAATTCTTCCTCTCTGAAATTTTCTTATTCTGGTCTAAAGCAGTTTTAATGAATAAAGTTTTGGCTAGGACTGTTGTATTAAATTACGGGATTGGTTTTCTCATCTCTAACTTTTTATTTTCATGCACAGCACGCGGTCAGCAGGAGCGACTATGACAACGTAATTGGAGCCTTGCCATATCTGAAAGTAAACAGAAATGCTACATAGATGTTGTGTTTGCAAGACCGAGTCATAAGCCTAGCCGTGTTTAGTCTAGTGATTTGTGACGTCTCAAATCTGCTTTCAAATGATTACAGTTAGTTTTTGCTAATTGAGATATCAGTACCTCAAGATAATGGTACACCTTCCTGTATCATGTAATAGTTGGTATCTATTGACATTACTGTATTGCAATTTGTTTACCATCTTCCAGTTTATCTTCGCAATTGATTAGCAAGCTATGATGAATCATGTGATCATCATAATCTATTTGGTGAAGTTTTTAGGGGTTTAGTTATCTTAAGATTTAACTTTTTTATACACGAAGTTCGAATTCATGTTATTGCTTAGGGGAAATTAAGCTTGCTCCTTGCCTATATCTTGATTTTTTTTTCTTTTTACCTTATAAAGAAGGATGTTTTAAAATATGCATAATTGATAATCATTAATGAGGAATATTAACAAAATACTTTAGAATATATTCTTCTAAAAAAATATTATTTACTGTTAAGTGGAATTTACAGATGAATTTTCTCTAATAACGAAGAGTATGTTAAAATTGTCTAGCTAGCATTGTTTTTAAGTGGAATTTAGGGTACATAGTTAATAATATTTTTTTGAAAACATAGTTGATAACTTGAAACTGGGTGTTTCAGGTTTTCCTGTAAAGTATCAAATTATGCAAAAACAAATGTTATTATCTTGTTAATTATGAATATTCTGCAAGTTCTCTAAAAAATATATACTCTGCAACTCAGTGTCTTCTTTATCCTAGACTTTTTCTAACCCGAGTTAAAGATATGTGAATTCGCTTAAGGGGTATAATTTTGTTATCATTCCTTTTTTTATACACAAAATTCGATCTGAAAATATTTCTTAAGGGAAATTAAGCTTTCTTGCCCACATCTTAATTTTCTTTTCATCATCTAAAGTGGGATACGTTAAAATGAAAAATACATAGTTAATAAGCATTAATTAAAAGGATGAGTTAAATTTTATACTGCACGACTCACGTATCGTTCCTTAATTAGAAAAAAGCATGAAACAATATTGTGGAACAACACTCATAAACATAATAATTTTCTAATTATGTTTACAAAATAAAAATTTCCCATTCACATATTTTTTCTTTTAAATTTTTAAAATAATTCGTAATATTGTTTACTAAAAAAATATTTTTGCCAAACTAAAATCGCTTTCAATACTAGTATTTTTTTTGTTGAAGATATTTTTACAAAGCAAAAGAAAAATAATCCAAAAGGAATACGCTTGATAGTTGATAGTACATACACGAATTCGTCCCCGCATGTTCTCAAGATGTGATTGGAAAACACGCATTTTTTTTCCTTTCCCATTTCTCTTCCCATTAAATCTAAACACCCAACTTGATTAGTTTATTTCTTTTGTTAAAATTCGTACCAAAGGCGGCTTCTAGCGTACGTGACCTTCATAGGTTTAGCACGGTGCGAAAGTGAGTTTGGGTCGTGCGATTAAAATGAACGACTGTAATGAGTGAGGGTGCATCGAATGGAAAAGTAGGAAAACGTTGACAACGCAATCTAACAAAGTGTAAGGAAAACGTTGACAGCGCAATCTAACAAAGTGTAATTAACAACAATAAAAAAAAAAGTAGGAAAGCGTTGATAACGCAATCTAACAAAGTGTAATTAACAAACAAACAAAAAAAGAAGGTAAAATTAAGAATGCAAAGCATTAGGAGGTGAAAGGCTGAAAGCATTCCGCGTTTGTTATCCATTTGGTCGTCGAATGGAAAGAGTCTACTTGTCAAAAGTTGAACCATTGGCATCAAAAGCTACCGTCACTTAAAAGCACAACAAAGACGGGGCCCACATTATCCATAACCGCAATTTGTTTCATTCGTGTCTGCCAGCACACGCGCTCTGACAACAACCAAGAATTGCTCTATTTTAGACATTGGAAAGTTTCGCACGCGCCACTCGGCACGTGCACGCGCAGCACCTCGGAAGCATCGAACAATGTTTTGTTTGTGCCAATTGCCAACCCAGCCAAAATAAAAACTGGTCTTTCTCATTGGTCTTCTCCTCTCCGCGTTGCTACTGCTTTTCTTTTTTTATTGTTTTTTGAGGGTTTTTGTTATATCCGAATTTGTGATTGGTTTCAGCATTTTGAACTTCACTGCAAAATTTGATGGTTCAGGTAATGGGTTTCAGGAAGCCCCGTTCAGACCTTGAAACGGTGCCGTTCAAGTTGGAGATCGAGGAACCGCTACAAGAAGAGCATGCTCCTCTCAACAAGCGCTTCAAATCTTCATCCACTTCACAAGAGGTTTGTCATCATTTTTGATAGATACATACACTTGTACCAGGGGGTGTAACAGTTTTAATTTTTGAATTAGTAGTGTCTTGAATGATGTAATATAAAGCTGAGATCATTGAACAAGGATTTTTTTTTTATCACAAGCACAGTTTGAAAAAGAAGTGCTTGTGTTGCATTTTTACTGTTTTTCTGAGTATACCACCGTTTTAATCTGTCAATCACATTAGTCCAAAATTCTAAAAAAAAGACTCAAGTGATAGAAACTTATTTGGAATTTCCTTAGTTTCAAAGACTAATGTGACAGTGGTATATACTTATGGGGACTAAAATGGTGGTTTACTCATGTTTTTATACCCATTCTTTATAAGTTGTATCTTAATAATGTTCACTTTGATAAGTTCTTGTTCTCGTTTTGCATGGTTTTAAAAATCGTTAAGCAAAGGAATGCTTCAAACAGTGCATCTTCCAGTTCTCCTTCCGAGTACAATATACTTGATGAGCCTAGCCCTCTGGGTTTACGTCTGAGGAAGAGCCCTTCGCTTTTAGATTTGATACAAATGAAGCTTTCTCAAGGGAATGTGATTATTGCAAATACACAAAATGAAAACTTTTTAAGCTCTGGATTGAAAAAGGAGAGTCGGGGTGCTGCTGCATTGGGTTCTGTTGAGAAGCTTAAGGCTTCAAATTTCCCAGCTTCACTTTTAAGAATTGGTTCATGGGAGGTATATCCAAGATTACTACATGTCACTATTATTTTGGGAAATAATATTTTTCACCGAGTTTTACTTAGCTTAAGGTTCTCTTTATGACAGTATAAATCAAAACATGAGGGTGACTTAGTGGCAAAATGTTACTTCGCTAAACATAAGCTTGTTTGGGAAGTGCTTGAAGGTGAACTAAAGAACAAAATGGAAATCCAATGGTCAGATATCATGGCACTTAAGGCAAATTGTCCTGATACTGGACCTAGCTCATTGACTGTAGTGGTAATTTATTCTCATATTTTTCTCTATATGTAGCTGCTATAATATTTCTTTAACAATACAATGATACAAACACCTATGCATGGGTGTATTGCAGCTCGCTAGACAACCTCTTTTCTTCAAGGAGACTAATCCTCAGCCTAAAAAGCATACACTATGGCAAGCAGCATCAGATTTTACTGGAGGAGAGGCTTGCAAACACAGGTATATTCTTTTCACAGTCCTCTGATATGTGGATGTGGTCTCAACTGTTTTGCTTTGGTATAGATTGAAATATACTATGGTTTTGTTGATTTATCGTTAGCTGGGCAGGAGAACCAGCATTCAATAAAACCTTTGACTGAGTATACTGTCAGATAGAGCAAGATAGCTTATTGAAATAATCGAGGAAGAGAGGTTGAGTTGCATTTGATGTAGTATTCGCTGACTTTAGAGGACTCTTAAATGTACATTTTAGAGCATTTCTTCCTATGATCCTATATGTACTAGGCCATGATGTTCGAGAACTTCATCTTGTGGTTTTGTAGGCAGCATTTTTTTGGAATTTCCACAAGGCTTGTTAGCCAAGCATTTTGAAAAGCTTATCCAGTGTGACACACATCTTAATTTCTTAAGCCAACAACCTGAGATAATCTTGGATTCACCTCATTTTGATACACGACCAGCTGCTTTTGAGAACCTTGACTGTCCAGAAGATCGTGATTTGCATCTTGTCAATGGTAAAGGATCTACCACATCTTGTTTGCAGGACATAGGATCACCTCATTCATCCCTGTCACCTTCATTTAAGATTGAGCACAATGATCTTCTTGGCATTGCCTCGGATAATCTACCTTGTGAAGCACCTTCCGCCAGTTCAGGTACTGTAAGAACTTAACTCTTGTTTTGATTTCCCTCTGGACATTAGGCCTTTTGAAACACCCACCCATTCCCTAAGGTTATGTTTGTATTTTGTATATCTAATGTTCTAATGGTGAGAAGAGTGGAATGAAATGGAAAGGAATAAAATATAATATCTTTCCATTGTTTGAATGCTTGTGTGATGAATGGAAAAAAGGCTGCTTGCATCCCATACAACCCCGCACCACCACCAAACAAAAAAAAGGGAAGAAAAAGAGGGGTATTGGACAGAATAAAATGGTATCCATTCCAACAATTTTTATTCCATTTCATTCTATTTTAAACATTTCCAACAATGGAACCTTGTATTATTTCATCCCTAGCCATCAATCCAAACATAGACTACGAAACATGTGTGTATCGGTTCGTGAGAGAGAGAGAGAGGTTCATGCGTACACAGTTTTCACATATATCTCTCATGATTACAGGTTTCTTTCAAACATGTTTGTTTTCTTGGTGTTCTATTCAATTTTTTAAAACTTAACAATAAAAGGATGAGATGTAACCTTGAAAATTAAGTAGTAGGAGGTGGAGAACAAGCTGCTCTGTTTGTTGACAGATTATGAAACAAATCTCAAACATTTGTCAATTGCATGGTTATAAAATATCAATGACGGCTCACAAACCCATCGATGTTATTTTAACATGTCGATTTCATCATTAGTTCAATATGTTGAACTTGCTGAATAGTATCATTGTCAGTTTGTCACATATATACTGGGATCAGGGTAGAGATTGTGTGTAGCATTTATAATGTGAAATAATATTGGGCATTGGATCGGACATACCATATTCTGTGCTTGATGTTTTCCATTCCTAAGGGAGCTTCATTTTTTTTTTATCTTACATACAATTTAGTTATAACTTATATTTAGCTCTGTCTAAGCAATTTATGTCTACGTTGTATGTACACAACTACATAATGAACTTCAATTAACTGGTCATTTGTATGGCTTATTTATTAATCTGTGTGGGTGGCCTTAGGTATCTAAAGTTTTATCTGCATGTAGTGTGCTTTGTATTATTGTATTAACTTGCTGTTTTTTGCTTTTACATAAAATTCATGGATTGTTGTGCAACTGAAGGTAGTACAAGTTCTGAAACTGATTTCAAGGGACCAAGAAACTGGGATCAGATAAAATTGCCTGGACTCCGGTCTTCTATGTCAGTGAGTGATTTTATCGGCCACATTGAACATTTCCTTTCTGAACAAATAACTTCCGGAAATCCATCCTTTTGTGGTGGAAGACCAGAGTTCCAGGAAATGCTCGAGGAAATTGCACAGCATCTTCTCAATGATAATCAGGTTATAACAACTTCTGATGAACAATCACTCATGACAAGGGTCAATTCTTTCTGCTGTCTTCTACAGAAGGACCCTGCAGCATTGCAGAGTTCACATAACAAGGAAAGTTCTGTTGAAGGACCTGGTGATGGAAAAAGTATTCAACTTAGCCATGATCTTGAATCAATGCAGAACAACAAAATTAAAATGGACGTCAAGGCTGCTGAAGAGGACTTCAGAGATGTTTCTCAGGGCAAGCAAACACTAGGCATGTCCAGGAAAGACTCTTTAGGAGAGTTGCTTCTTCAACTTCCTCGAATTGCGTCACTTTCAAAGTTCTTGTTTGACATATCAGAAGATAGTGACAACTAATCCCGATAGTTATTTTGATGTTTGAAATTCAAAATGGTCCAGATCAAGGTGCATATAGGACATATTGTCTTAGTGGACATGAAAAGTTTAATTTTTACGATAGGAACCACAAGGATTTGGGAACATTTTAATGAAGAATCCTGGTGGAGCCCGTGAAAAAAACTGTTACATTTGCTCTAGCACAATTTACTAATCTTTCCTTCTGGGTCTTGTACACAGTTGTCTGCGTGTAAGTAACAGTGTGTTACCTAATAAAATATCGGGCTCATAATTTAAATACTTTTGTGGCTTTGTCAAGGATGCCACTTTTTTCTTGGGTGTATTTGTTCTTGATCCAGATGTTGCTTCAGTTTGACTCTAAGGTTGAGGGGCCTTCTCTTAACCAAGTTATCTTATTTTTGTGGTCTTAAGGAAGGGGTGATACACGTCCCTGTAGCTTCAACCACCAAACAATAGATAAGGGACAAGAAGTTAATTATTCAATTATTGTTCTCATTTATCAGGGTTTCCCAAGAAACCGTACTGTTCTTAAGAGATAAGAAATGTGTTAAGTAACTTTGGACCTTGCAGCAGGGAAGCAGTCAGATGAGTCCCGAAAGAAGTTATATGAGAAAATTTCTATTACTTAATTAATGGATAACTAATTTTAATATATCATAATTTTTTTTTTATAAGTGGTTTTAAAAAAACTTAAATAAACCCTAAATAACAAATAACAAATATCAAATCCCGCTTACAGGACGGTCTACCAATGAGACCTACTAGTTGAAGCAACTTTTAATTACTTTTACGTCAAAATTAACATTAATCAAGAACGTTAAACCAAACATACAATATATGTATCCGAGATATAAGAATCCTGGGTCGAGAGATATAGACGAATCCGGGATTGACAATATTTTTCTGTTTTTTACCACCCTAATCCTTGAAAGGTAGGCATGTTGTACGAAATAAAGTATGGAATTTACTTCTGTGGAAAAGTCTTGCTTCTCTAAACACCCACGTCTTTTCACAATGTTTTACAGATAAGTTGGATACCCTAGTACCTAGCATATTAAAGGGATGTTACTTTGTTGTTTGATCAGATTAACAAGCGTGCACAGCCACGGATATTTATTTGGCAGCAAGTTAGGTGGGGGGGAACTGTGACCTAAGACCATCTAACTTTATGAAGCCTTATGATTTCTGATTCTATTACAGCCACTTGAATCAAGTAGATTAGGACAATATTGGTTGCCAAATCAAACATTAGAACTTGATAAGATGAAAATATCAAACGTCCAAATAAACAAGTTGTAAATAATATTCACAATTTATACATTATCATAAAAGGGTAGAAATATGTACCCGAGGAAGATTGAAACTAAATTGGTTCATCAGCTGTACAAATGGTTAACCGACCATAAGAAAGAGCATTAGGATTTTGAATGTAGTTTATGTACAATTAAATTCTTCCATCACGTCTAATCTGCCAGGGATGAAGCAGGATCAGGAAGGAGAGGATGAATAAATGGTGGTATCAGGTAACATGGCTACTGTCACTAAGAAATATTCACAGCCAACAGGGAGACCGTAAGGGTTTGGAGTTGAGCCTGAATTCAAGGTCAACCAGTCAGTCCCCTTGTCGGGGGTAAATTTATCAGCCCTACCGTGCTCAGGCCGAGGCGTTGGCATCTTCACAATTTGGCGTTCAATATGCACAATTTGTCCAACAATGTAGTTAGGTCTGGTAGGAAGATGGTCTGCAAACAGGGCTACAGATTCATCAGATAAGTAGTAGTTAGAGCAGTTCCTAGTAATTGCCTCGTAGTGACCAGCGGGAGTGAGCACAAAGGCAGCTATCTCGTGAACTTCCAGGCAACCAAAACAAATCTTCTCTTTATTTGCCTGTACCAAAATCACAAGCAAAATATAACTCAGTCCAGAGCTTAAAATGGGTCTCAACTAAAACCATTCATGCTAAAAACTAGCACATCTCAAAGCGAGACAATTTATTGACACATCTTAAAAAAAAGAAGCTAATAACTATCATCAACATAAGGACAATAAATTACCTGTTTTTCAAGTTGATGCTTATTGTAATAAGTTTTGACCTGGTCGATTTTCTCCTCCAATTCTTTCCGCAGCTGTTTGTTAGCAGTTTCCATTCTTGTGTTCTTCTCATGCAGCTCTTCCTGGTGCTTAGATAAGAAACCAATTCTATCAGCCAATACATGAATGCATTTTCGGAATTCAGCAATATCATCATCATCTCTGTCATTAGCAGAACTGAAAAGAGAAAAGAATTTCAATCATCCTTGTCACAATTCATTAAGAATAAATGTAAAAATATCACTGGAAAGCACATCAGTCTAAAACAATAGCCTAGAATCTTCTCTTTTTCATGACAAAAAACAACAAGGAGCTTTGTCAGAAATTATTTTATATTAGATGACACATGTCTTTCTCTCCAAGCAAGAGAAAATACAAAAGGTGTAAGAATTGTTTACTCAATTGTATAAAATCTCAGGTCTCAACCTAACAAAGTGATTGCAAAATGGATTCATTTACTATAGATGGCCTCATTGACACCAAACTTCTTGAACGAATATCCCTACTACTAAAATGTGTGCCATATTTCAAGTAAAGAATAAGTGAGGAAGTTACTTTTATCACTACTACTCTACCACCATAGAACATTTCTTTTTCTTCTCAGTGGTAATGGGTGCTATATTGGGGGAAGGATATAAAATTTTCCAAGGACACTCATGAAACAAGTGACTAATGTAAGAAAATTACTTGGCCAAAGATTGCGCCAAATTACGCAGGGAATCTGCAAAATCAGCCACACCACCAGGAGAATAAACACAGGTCTTGAGTCTTTCAAAAAAGCTGCGCATTTTAATAACCGATGCACGCAGTAAACTATACTCAGAGGCCCTCCTGTCAGCAGAACTTTTTTGTGTCTGAGCTTCCTCTCTTGCCTCATGCAAACAATTTTCCAGGTGAGCACAATTCATCTGTAGTGAAAAAGGAAAAGTACATTAGAATATAAAAGACAAGCACAATACTGAACCAACAATGAGTAAGAAATTAATGAAGCTTTGCCTTTGAGGCAAAAAAAAAAAAAATCAACTATGTATTGTTCATCTCATATTCCTTCTAATCCTACAAAAGTCTTTGACACCAAATTCTTAATCAACCATACCAATTCAACTTCATCTCACAACTCAATCCAATATATAAAAGAATTAATTAAGAATCTCAAGTCAGGTTGGATTTTTTGACAAAGAAGCATGTTGTTCATATCTACAGAAGACTATGCCTTTATGAGCCTCACTTATCTACTGTACACTTACCAACTGCCAAGAGTAAACTAAAAATCTGCTTGGCATGGTTTTATAGAATATCAAAATGAATGCATGGATGCTTAAGAAATTTGCTATTAGTAATACATCTAGTATCATTTGAATAGATCTATAGTAGAAACCAAAATACAACAAGAATGCGGGTGTTTGAAGGTAGAGGCTACATAGGAAGATGACAGAAATGACAAATTTCACTTTTGCTTTTTTGACAAAATAATTTTAACACTTTTCAGAAGAATTACCAGTAGAATGCATGCTAGTGTAATGTAAGAAAGGGTTGAAGAAAACAGGGACAGAGATTGGAAAATGAAATTAAAATAGTAAACTGAGATAAACAGAGACAAAATATGAAATAGTTTAGGTGAATTAGGCAACAGATTTTTAGACAATTAAATTGCAACCTAAAACGATATGTCTGATTCAACTCCACACAGTTACCTGAGATTCATCAAGTAGTTTTTGACTTGCTTCTAACTCCCTTCTGAGCACAGCAACCTCCTCCATAACAGTTTTAAGCTTGGTTTCAGTTTCATTCAATTGATTTGACTTATCTGCAAGTGCACTTTGTAGCTCCAACACTTTTTCATTGTTTACTTTGGATTCCAAGTCTTGACAAACTGCCGAGTCACAAGGTACAAGATCATGTGACACAGGCATGTTCTCACCAGTAGAACTGTTTGTCAGTGACATGCCCAATTGTACTATTATCTTGCCTTTTTTATCTTTATCAGCACTCTGTGGTTCTTCGCGATGCGGCTCCATCATAGATGAATCCAACTGTGGGTTCTGAACTCCAGAGGAATCCAACATGTTTTCATCCACCCCATCTAACGCTTTACCAGTATGTTCCGTGAAAAAACCAAGTTTTGCATCCAAGGAACTTGAGATGCATGAAACCTCATCCATGGGCTCAGAAGTAGATATGCAAGGCATGTTGGCTTCACCACTGATAGATTCTGATTTGTAATTATCTGTCTTCCCAGCCACAAGGGGAAAGTCAGCCGCATCATTTACACTGGACGTCTTCTGCCCCTGCACATACTGATCAGACAATTTCTGCTCCAATTCTTGAATACGTTTCTCGTATGACACACATTGCATCTGCTTCATCTTAAGCATGGATTGAACATGTTTAATATATTCATCTTTCAAATGCAATGCTTCTTCAGTTTTCTCTGCAGCATTCTTCAATATATGATTCACCCTTTCATCATCCAGTGACTCATATTCTAACTCAGGACAGAGAGAACATATCAATGCTATTCTACTAGCGAGTTCAGCTTTCAGTTTTGCATTCTCAACTTCCATCTTGCAGGTTCCAGCAATTTCAATCAACTCACTGCCATCAAGCAAGTCCTCAGAATCATATCTCTCAGTTGAGTCACCAATAATATCTACAGCCTCAGCCAAGTGAGAGCTATTACTACTCAAAGCAGATGAACTTTTACAGTTTCCTTGCTTCTCCAGCTTGGAAGTTACTCCTGTTAGATATTCAGGAGCATAATGATCCACATCTGATATGTCAATATTAAGCAAACCACCATCAAATGGAGCTATATTGACATCACATTGATTAGGAGTGTCAAACAATCCCATAGATGCTAATACTTCTTTAGGAATGCATGAACTATGAACTCTCAAAAACTCCTCCCGTCTCCTGAGCTCAGCCTCCCGTTTTATAGCAAGCCTTTCAGCCATTTCCCCAGCCATGCCCATGTACAGCTTCATAGAAGCCTTTCGTCTCACTATTTCTGCAAGGCAAGCTCTGTATGCAGGACCAATACCATGGAACAACTTTAGATCCACAAATAAGCCATCCTGACGAGCCATTGCCTCTTTAAAAACAGGGAACTGTAGCTTCTGATCTTTGATGAGATAAGAAACGTAAGTTATGTTTTGCATGTAATTGTGAACAAAAAGATTCATTTGATTCTTGTTTTCCTTGCAAAACTCAACTAGCTTTGAAATAGCACGATCACAAGCCTGCATTTTAGGCAAGTGATTTTTGTCATGAACATCATACATAGGACCCAAGGCAGAAACTGCATCATGAGGACGGAGTGAGGAGGACAATTGGGAGGATAGACAATCATCTACCAGTTTCTTTACAGTGTTAACATCCTTGCTGCAGAAATCCCATGAAAATATAATTTATAAGCTGTACGGATAATATTTGCTATTATGAAAATATCAAAGAAGACAAAAGAAATATAATTTCAATTACAACATTCAATAAGTACAGCAAGTGATATCTGGAATCAAGTATTATGCCATGCTGATTCTCCTCTAGTGAACTGTTAAGTACTCCACTACTCCTAAAAACTAGAGTGAAAAGTCTCAGAGGTACAAGTTTCATAATTAAGATGGAATGGTGCATGATTATTTAAGATCAGGCCTGATAACACAACATATAATAAGTTAAGAATCAGAATTTGAATATTAAACTCATGAAACAAGTAAAAAAAGTTACAAAAGAGGATGCCAGCACAAAGTCAGAATAAACATTGACCTTAGACTCTTCGTCAATAACAAAGCCCCCAAAAAATAGTTGAAAATGAAAGAGTAGAGAACTAACCTCAGAGATTGCATGATACTCTTTTGTTCATTTATATATCTCTGGTGTTCTTTAATTACTTGTTCTAAATTCTTGATGGGCAAGAAAGCCCTGCTGGACAACAATTCCTCCGCCCGACGCTTCACTTCCCCAAAAGTCTGCTTAAATTGTGTCACTTTATTCTCAAACTGCCTGTGGGAGCTGGTGCAATTCTCCACTGACTTCCTCAAGTTTTCTTCCTTGACCAAATCCAGTAAGCATTTGCGATTAGCAGTTTGTAAAGCAGGGTGAAGTTTGATAGATCTTAGTTTCTCAACATCCTTTCCAAAATTCACCAATAGATCAGAATGCATCCTGTGTTGTTGCATATAACGTTTCATGAAGTCCCCATAGTTTTGGTTAATCATTCGATAGTACTGATCCAAATTACCCCTTGCAACCTCCACCGCTCTTTCTTGGACCATCTGTTCTCTCAAAAGCCTCTCACAATGCTCATATTTCATCATGGTACCAGTATAAATCACATGACCCTGATGATAATGGTACCTGAATTGCCGCTCATAAGAAGGTAAAGCCTTCAAAGCAGGATCCGAAGCATCATCAAGAGGGTGTGGATCATGGGAGGAGGCTCGCGGTGGAGGCTCCAAATGACTGGGAATATCAACTTGCTCCAACGGTGGAACAGGCGAGTTGTTCTGAAGCCTTGCTTTATTGAATATGAACACTTCCCTGTCAACAGATGGAAGCTTGTATGCAGACAGCGGCCGCTGCGACTCAAGCTTCATATCCAAACAAAGAACAAGCTGATCACTGAAATTAATCCCAGTAACAGATTCAATAGACCGCATAACTGACTCAACTAGTGTGTTCTCATTGCAATCCAACTCAAAGGAGTGTCCATTCTCAGCAATATGAACAAGCAACTGGCCCTGATGGACTAAACTTCCAGTCACGCAGGAACTCATCTTATCCACCAATCAACACAAGAATCACAACCTTTTCTTCCACCCAAAAAGGAAACCAATCAAAACCAAACAAAGAGTTCAAATCAAACCCTAACCAATAGCTGAAACAAAAAACACCACCAAAGCAAATGCAACACCCTTACTTTCACCACACAATCTTTCACTTCACCCGAGAAAATTTATAGAACAAGGACGCGATTCTCGATTAGGAACCTAATAACCTCTCAGATTACGGAATCCGGAAAAGAGTCCAACCAACGGCAGAAGAAAACAAACAAACAAGAAACTTTTTACGCTAAAATTTCAAATCAATCAATTCAACCCTTAAGATTGCAACAACAGCTCAACTTTGCACGTACCCAACAGAGATATTCGTGGAAAGACACGAACTTTAACCTCCGATCCCCTCGAAAACCCTAGTTAAAAGCAACCAAACCCACGTGAGCAACAACCAATGAGGCCGAGACTAAAACACCGCTCATCATTATTAAGAGGCGACAATGAAGAAAATGCCCCAAAAGAGACGAAACTATCAAAACCCAAAAACGACGTCGAAGAAAAAAAAACCCAAATTACGCCCTCACCCAGAACCCGGTTCGTCAAGGGAAGCAAGAACCCAACACGAGACAACGCATATGTAACAAAAAATTGAGAAGTAAATAACAGTTTTTTTTTTTTTTGTTTGTTGAGGGAAAAGGGTAAGGCGAAAATCTTGGAGAAGAAGATGGTTACAAGTAGATTACGTGGAGATTTTGATTTTCCAGAATCTCGGCTAAGCAGAAGAACAAGGTTGTCACGAAACCCCCCTTTGATGATTTCTTAGAAATCAATCACTAATCACTAATAATTTAAAATTAAACCGTTTCTCTTTCTTCCTCTCTCTCTCTCTCTCTATAGTACTTATTCTTCTCCTTTCCCCATCTTTGTTTTATAGATTCCACACAGAACCTTCTGCGGGAAGTATCTCTCTCTCTCTTCGGTGAACGTTTGGAAGGATTGAAAAAGCAGGCACTGAAGTGAATTCTTATATCACGAATTATAGAGCGTAATCTGCATTTAATAACTGAAAACTTTTAACTTTTTCGATGATAATCATTTAAGACTGTTATGTATGGAGCGATTAAGATTATATTGCACCGACTTATATTTAGTATATTGGTTCTTGTTTCCTGAAACGTAAAGGCAAAAACACAAATTTGTTTGGATCTCTTCATATAACAAATAACTCTTATACGTATGCGGAAAAAAGAAATTCTGTTAATATTTTTTGTAAGAAAAAAAACTCACTATCAACGTAAGCACAACGTAATAACTAAATTGTAGTTCCAGCTGGTGCTAACTCATAAATTAGAACAATTCAACTTCATTTAACGTAATTATTACATTATAAATTACCTTAAAATTAACTTTTTTAAAATAACTATTATAAAAGTTAGGGATTTATTTATAAAAAAAGTTAGGGATTTTTAATTATAGAAGAATTTATGATTAAAAAATGAGAAAATATCTATACTATATTGTCATTTAATTGTATATTAGTAACATATACTAAGTTTGACTTTTTACAATAATTAATAAGTATGCCTAAAAAAATACCTAATATGATTTTTAATTTATTTATATTGATAGTATATGAAAAATTTGTTTACTGATTTCAAAATTGGGGTGATTGTTCCTTCATTGTTGACACATTCAAGGAATTGGATTTTAATAACCATTTTTTTGGATATGTTATTTCAATGTATTTCAATTATCTTTTTCATGTGTATGTCAATAGCGACAAAAGTGATACTTTCAAGCCAAAGAAGGGAATTCTGCAAGGGGATCCTTTATCCCATTATATCTTTGTATTGTGTTTAGAAATATTCTCTCACATAATCAAGTTTAAGGTGAATCAAGGGCTTTGGAGACAGATTTAGCTAGCAAAAGAGGGGCAAAGTCTATCTCATTTGTTTTTCGAGAACAATCTCTTGCTTTTTACGAGGCATTTACTAACCAAATGCAGGTGGTTATGGACTGCCTGAATGCTTTTTTTGGTGATTCTGTTGGGACTATTGTGAGCAAGGACAAAATTATAGTATTTTTCTCCAAGTTTGTCAATCACAATGTCAATAATAGAATCCTTCAGCTTGTGGGGTTTTCAATCACTTTAGATTGGGAGATATTTAGGGATTCCCCTGTTTCATTTGCGAAAGAAAAGGCTTATTATCAGTATATTCTTGATTGTGTGCAAACTCATCTCTTATATTGGAAGGCTTAGCTTATTTCCTTTGTTGATAGTGTTACTTTAGCTCAAATTGTTGTTCAAGTCATGCGTGTGTATATTATGCAATCTACCCTTATTCCTAAAGGGCTTTGTGATTCTCTTGAGCAAATCCAGCGTAGGTTAATTTGGAATGATATGGACCAAGGAAAGGGCTGGCATACCATTTATTGGGAAGTTCTTTGTAAGCAAAAGTTACAGGGTGTTTTACATAACATGTGTTGGATAATAGGTAATGGTTAGATAATATCTTTTTGGACAGGTTCTTGGCTTTCTTCAGATACGATTCAGTTGGTTGTTGCTTCTATGCATCCCTCTCTATATGATCAATTCAAGAAAGTTGCAGATTATGTAAGCCTAAGGGGATAAGAGGTTGATCATATTCAGTACTTCATGCCTAGTTGGGCTATTCATGAGGTGTTAGCCTACTATTTTCCTTCTTTGATTAATGGTGTTGATCTCCTAATTTAGGGTGGGACTTCAAATGGGATCTTTACTATCAAGTCGACCTATAGCTTTATTTGTAATGATCATAATTCTCAAGTTGATTCTCGTTTCCATCAGGAGTTAAAGACTAATGTTAGAAGGGTCAATTGTGGGATTTCTCAAGATCATACTTTCCCTCTTTGTCTAACCCATGCAGAAACAAATTTCCATGTGTTGAGAGATTTTTTGTTGGTGAGACCTAGCTATATGGGAAGTTTTCAGCAACAATTGGAATGACAAATTAAGTCTTTTCTTCTCCTCTAATATGAAAGAATGGATTTTCATGTACATGTTGTCAATGTGGTAGAAAGGGAGGATAAATTTTGGCATTGCCTTAGCAACTATTTGGTATGCTGAGAATTATGTCATTTTTCAATAACCAAAATTGGAATGTGCAGAGTATTTGTGAATAGAATTGTGTTTACTTCTCTTCAGGTTTATCAGACTATGAGGCATAATATTCATTGTCTTCTGGTTCGTCATTAGTCTATGGTGACTTGGAAATTTTCTCCAAGTGGTTTGGTTAAGTTTAATCTGGATGGTTCGGTCAGGAACTCAAGAACTTTGGCAAGCTGTAGTGGTGTTGTAACACCCTATATGCATCTGGTTGTTAACATTCAATTATGATCGTTAAACGCATCAATTAATTGATAATAATTAATTGGGAAGCAATTGTAAGTATGACGTCATAATACGTCCACAAATATTAATTGTACATTATGTATGGTAATCATTCAGGGAATTATAATAATATGCGTCGAGTACATTCTCCCCACTGGACCGGGTTCAAAACGCATAAAAATATACATAACAAAAATAATGAGCCAACACGCTCTCAAAACAATACTAAGGTTCATTCAGAACCTCTTCCCGGCTCGAGCTCTTGTCTGTAATCCCTTAGACTGTCTCACTACTCGGGCCTCCTGCCTCGGGATCCGCCGTCCTCTCCCGGCTCATCACCTGCAAAACATATAATCCCCAACCGGGGTGAGATATAAATCTCAGTAAACTCCAGGTCCTTGGAGGCTTCTCCTCCCCAGGTTCGTCTTTAACGACGCATAGCATCAAACCCGGCATCACATAATCCGGTCATCCCAGCTCGTCACAAAACTCATAACATGTATATAACAACACAGATATAACAGAGAAGATCATCCACTCAAGGGCACATTCTCCGTATATCTTTGCCTGGGGAAGATCATCTACTTAAGGCACATTCTCCTAGGACTTCCGCAAACACTACCTGAGGAAGATCATCCACTGAAGGGCACATTCACTCAGGAGTTTGCTCGGACATATATGGCTCTTCCAAGAGAGGATCATCCTTATAAGGGCACATTCTCTCAGAGTTTTCGTATATACTAATTGACCACTTAGAGTTGCTCCACATGACTTTGGCTCCAAGGGAAGTTCATATCTAGTCCATTCTACTAGCCAGAGAAGCTCCTCAAACACACAACATATCATTATATACATGTTTACAACCAAAAGCAGTAACACACAAGTTCAATACCACATGCATCATTACATATCAGGACCATCACTCCTCAGAGTGTGGTGGAACACGGTCAAGGGAAAAAATCCCAAGATCGGAGAGCTTACCTGCTCTAAGAGTTTCGCTGGTTCTTCCCAGCCTCGAGATCACAACCGCCTATGTCCTCTGTATCACGCTATGCAAAAACATGCAAGAAGGCAAAGCAGTTAACACTAGTTGAATGCAAACAGTCCAGGACGATTACTAATCGTTGCATGCAAGCCGTCCAATTCAGGCTCACATGGTCTCTAAACCTCTCAAAACGCAGACTCAGGCTAACCAAAAAGACGTAATTATTTTACCTCTATAACTTCTGGGAAGGCTAGAGAACAACGTCTCCAAGCTCGAAAGTCCTAAAAATCTTTCTTTCCCTCGAAGATGAAGCTCTATGAGAGTTGTTGGAGAGGACGATCTCTTCGTCTGAAGGTCTTTGAAGAAACTAATGTTGGAACCTAACTACGGGGTGGTTCCTTTCAACTTCTCAGTTGCATGCAACAAGGGTTTTGGTTAAGGGTGAGTGGCTATATAATCTCTCTCACTAGGAAATGGAGAAAACAGAGAGAGGAAGAAAACGACAGTGTTGGCATCAAAACGTAGTGAAGTGGTCTATTTAAATGACCCTGGCGTGTGGAGATGTCAAAACATAGCTTAGTCAACATACGCACTCGTTGTCGGGTTCAGATCACTTACCAAAAGCCTAACTTGGGCAACACAGTACTAGTAACCCGGACAACCTCGTGTAGGTTCGTGATATCAGTATAAGTGTTAACTGTTTTTAATCGATTGCAAACGCTTATGTAATCGATTGCATAGTGCTGAGCCCGTCCTCGGTACTTTATAAAACACAAGGCTCTACCCTTGTCCTTCTTCATCCGACCTCGTTCGGGTCTCTACCTTGCACTTCACAAAGTCCAAGGTTCTGCCCTTCTCCGACCTTATCCGGCCTCGTTCGGGTTCTTACCTTGGCACTTCACAAAGTCCAAGGTTCCGCCCTTCTCTGATCTCGTCCGACCTCGTTCGGGTTCCTACCTTGGCACTTTACAAAGTCCAAGGTTCCGCCCTTCTCTGACCTCATTCGACCTTATCCGCCCTTGTCCAACCTTATCCAACCTCGTTTGGGTTCCTACCTTGGTACTTCACAAAGTCCAAGGTTTCGCCCTTCTCTGACCTCGTCCGACCTTATCCGCCCTCGTCCGACCTTATCCAACCTCGTTCGGGTTCCTACCTTGAAACTTCACAAAGTCCAAGGTTTCGCCCTTCTCTGACCTCGTCCGACCTTATCCGCCCTCGTCCAACCTTATCCCGACCTCGTTCGGGTTCCTACCTCCACGTCAGAACTGTCCCATAAAGGTGCTATTCCTCACCGAAGCGGCATCCCGATCACACGAATCTGGATGCCTCATTAGCGCTGACTTAGGAAACATGAACCCGGATTTGTTATAAACACAATTACATCTTAATCATAATGTTATTATATTAAAGTGCTAACGTGGACACCCAAAACATTACAGGTGTTTTGAGAAATGATGAGGGTCAACGGATCTTGGGTTTTTGTAGGAAGTTGGGAGATTGCTTTATTACGGAAACAAATTTGTGTGTGTTATATTTGCTTTAGAGATAGCTTGGAACCATGGGGATCCTTATGTCATCAATGAAACAGATTTGTTGTTTGTTGCTAATTTTGTCAATGAAGGAGCTTTGTCTTTCCATCAATATTTTTGGCTCTTTAGAACCTATCAATCCCTAATTCAGCGTGATTGGAAATTGACAATCGTGCATGTGTTTAGAGAAAGGAATTGTGTGGCTGATTACCTTACTAATCAGGTTCATCATGTTTTACAAGAGTTTATTGTGTTTACCTATTGTAACGACCTGTCTTGTCGCTACTGTATCATACTCTTAATCATTTTTTTAATTACAATTTATAATTGAAGATCTTTAAGTAAATTATAAAAATAGTAGTAAATTTTTCGCGTGAACATAATCAATATCAAGAATAAAAACATGAATATTCAATGATGAAATACCTCATAATATATTTATATAAGAACATAACTTGGTGGTGATTACAAATAACTATGTCTGAAGGGTACAAAATTATCAAAAGAAACAAATGGTTAACTAACTAAGAATGAGTTGTCACGGTACAATTTGTGGTCAGGATCTGGTTCGATGCCATCCTGGCATCAAAATACATCTATAGGCCGACATCTAATATAACATTATCCCGACTACTTGGCGGCTCCAACAAAAGAAAGTATCTCTGCCTGTTATTGCCCGTCTACTCACACGAACACGATTCGTGATCATTACAAATACCAAAACCACATGGCACAAGAAAGCAAAGGTGAGTTCATCATGTAAAATAATAAATAGTAGATAACATCAGCTAAGAAAAGACATACAACAATATTCAAGAATTTCTACACACAATCATGGACAACCTGTCCAACAACATATCACAGTACATCTTATAAGAACTAGTCATGATGCATGCCCCTGACTTTTCTCTCAGCATGCAATGTGGTACCATCTCCAGAAATAGGCCAAATCCATGGTCCAAATGATAGCTGCAGTTGATGTTGGGGTCACTCTGTTGTGCACAGGACTCATCCCCCTATAGTGATCTACCAATAATGGGTGTTATAAGGATATCCCTACAGACGTGGCCCCCCAGTACTTCTCGTACTATTACAGTCAATCATCTTATTTCTGTCATACAAATGAAATATGTTACATAGGCACCATCAATGAATGATCCGACCCGGGATCAACTCGTCCTGGTTAGGATAATGTCATACACCCCCTATGTACATACATATGTCTCATGGGCACCATCAATGTATGGCCTGGCCCAGGATCAACTCGTCCTGATTAGGATAATGCCATACACGCCCGTGGGTATTTATGTATATCCAAATGCATTTAATATCTCAAGCCATCACATAGGCTGACCTCAACGTAATCGCATTCGTCATTCACAAACATTACAAACAAGTGAATAACTGTGAAGTATTAAGTGTCCGGGTTGGGACTTGGATATATTATCCTAAGGTAAGAATCCAAACAAGGTCGGAATCAACACTATGAAATCGATTACATAAGCGCTGTAATTGATTATAATAGCTGGCGTTTGCAAGACTCAAGGTTGTCCGGGTAAGGGAACCCGGTAGTTCTCAAAGAAAAGGTACGAGCTATGCCGAGTAACGAACCCGGTAGCTCTATTCCCAAGAAGGCACGAGCTCTGCCGAGTAAGTAACCCGATAGCCCTATTCTCGAGAAGGTACGAGCTTCACCGAGTAAGTAACCTGTTAGCTCTATTCTCGAGAAGTAACTTGAGCTTAACAACTCCAAAGTACAACCTCGGGTAAGGAACCTGGTATACTGACATCCGCCAACAAGGACTACATTACGTCCGGCATGCATACATGCATGCTACGTAAATCGCTCTCGGTAGCTGGCATCACAAACAAAGGTTTGACACATATATGGAACTCGACCAACCCTTCCCGGTAGCCGACATTACAAACAAAGGTTTTACACATATATGAAACTCGACCAACCCTTCTCGGTAGCCGACATTACAAACAAAGGTTTGACACATATATGTAGCATGCCTAGCCCGACTTACCTAATCCAGTAGTCGTCTTTTTCACAAACACATCATATAAAAACATCATCAATTTATTTCATGCAAAACATCAGAACACATATACATACTGCATCTCAACCATGATATCTAAAATCATTATTACACAATAAACTCCCCTTACCTGGACAAGAATTCATTTCTTTCAAACTAACATGAGTTTTGTTCGAACACAAGTTCTCACAGCAATCAGGAACGAAAGGGATTAAACTCCGTTCACGAGTTCCTCTTAACGTAGAGGTTTTTCCGCTGCAACTACGGTAGTTCTTGAGAGTTAAAGGTGGTATAGATGGTTGATGAATAGAGGTTTCTGGGTGCAAGAGAGTTTAGAGAGAAAAAGAAGAGAAACACACAAAGGTGAGAACGAACATGCTTCATACGCTGCTATATATAGGCAGAGATACTAAGGCAAGTTGCCAACATGCATGAACGGACAACTACCATAGCCACCATAGTTGCCAACTTGCGTGTACGAACATCTATCTTAGCAACAAATTTTGACTTACGTTCCTCAAGCACAATTACCAATGAAAAACACTTTACAACAAATTTGTAAGAATTACTACATCTTTCAAGCACAAATACTAATGCACAGCCATTTGCAAGAATTATTTTAAATAATTTAAACAACACGAAATATTTATTAACTTGTAAATTTTCAGGGTGCTACACCTATAGTTTGTATGGACCTGCTTTGGCATGATTTCATTAGGTTATATATGTACCTGTGTTATTTCTTTCTAGTGGATTTTGCCTTCCTTTTTTATAAAAAAAAAATTGTTTATGTAAAATAAGATAATCATGTGATATATACATGATGAATATTAGCGTATCTTAAAAAATTTCACGGATGAGTATGAATATGAGTACTTTAATACCCATTCTTGTCTTATACCTATTTCACGGATGAGTATGAATATGAGTACTTTAATACCCATCTTATCTTATACCTACATACACACATATTTAGTTAGAATAATAAATTAAAAATGAAATTTATGAAAACTAATATGCATTCATCTTTACTCCTTTTATGAAAACTAATTTATTTTAAAAATATAAAATTAATTAAATCAATGAAAAAAAATATTCGGATGCAATATGTGTTACCTATTACCATTTTATCTCATTTGTAGTCCAAATAAATAATATGAAACTCATTATATTTATAAAAATTATTTTAATGATAATATGCGTCACCTATTTCTCTTTCTTTTATATTTGTATATTTTGTGAACAATTAAGTTAGGTGTTTGACTCATTAGTAGTCTAAAACCTTCTAAACACAAGCTAACAGAATTTGTTAGTGTAAATTAGTCAAGCTTTCATCTTGGTGTTAGACATGATATTTTAAAATGCAAATGAAACATTTATTTTGAATTTCAAAAATATATTTTCAACATTTTTGTACTGGATTCTGAATTATTCTCTTAGGAACATGGGCAATTTCTTTAAGGAAAATTGTATCCCTTCACAACTACGCTGGAACCTAAAAGTTATCTTGCCATGAGATGGTGTGAATGTTAATGAGTATTTTTTGTATTATTCTTGTTGATATCATTTATAACTGTCTTTTTTTTTTTTTTCAAAATCTAAAAGGTACCTTTAATTTTTTGATATCCTCCTTTTCAAAATATGTTGTATATATTTTGTCTTCGTTTATACGGCATCATCTCTACTTATTAAATATAAATATAATTTTTATCAACTATTATAATTTATGCCCAAAATAAAAAGGCACATCGCATGAGTAAAAGGAATAGTTCTAAATATACTAATTAAGTTAAAACATACTCCCTGCAATCGTTTATTATAAATCGTCGAATCTTAAGGTAATTTTCATCGTGAGATATTATAAAGCAAACAATATATAATTAGTCACGTGCAGAAATGTAAGTAGACATAAAATGTACACTCCAAAGTTGATAATGAATGAAAGCATAAATAATGTCTTCATACATTGCTTTTCTAAGGAAATAAATACATTTCTAGATATATAAAATTACCTTTAAACAATATAATACTTGAGCCCTTTTTTCTTTATTAAATGATAATTGCATTTACCAAGTGTGCCATTCACCCACCTATCAGAGCTACTTCATTCCCATAACAAAAAAAATAAAGAGCTACTTCATTTATTTCTGGTTACTGGTTAGTGTAGAATATACTAGTATTACAGAGGGTACCGTGAGGATCGAGGAACAAATTAATTAATAGCCACTACTTCTAGTTTTCCACCGAAATTCTTAATTATATACTTGTAAAACATAAGCTTTATATTGTAATATTGTGATTGTCATCATAATCAATCATCATTAGAGTGTTTTCTACTTTCATGTAGTATATATTTAGAGATTAATTCGAATTAAAAAATTACTTTTGTATTTAAAATTTAAAGAGACTAATAGCAAAATAAATTGTCAATTGACTGGAATAAATCTTTCAGTGTAAGTTTTACATTTTAAGCAAGATAAGTGAAAGTATATTTGTTTTTTAAATGTCAATGAGTTAAAGTTATGATACATATTAAATTAATATATTCATATTTTTATTTTAAAAAATATGTTTATCGTTTAAAAAAATGATTGTGATGATATAGTATAATTAAGGAAATTATTCTACACTTAGCACACTTGTTTGCAACAATTATATTTACATATCTATATGTCTTTTATTTTGTATTTCTATCTCTTTTTATATTATTTATTATATTACATTCTTTTTATGATATGAATACACCTTTCAACTTTCAAGTGCATGTTTGAGGCTTATGTTTGAATAAGCCTTAAACGTATGTCTATAAAATTATCTCCATCCTTATTTCTCCATTCATCTTTGGTTGGAACAAATGTGGTAGTATTTTTAACAGTAAAACAAACATGTTCTTAGTGTATAATAACATTTTTAGAAAAATTTATAGATTTTGTCAATTTTTTATTTATAAATATCTTGTTTTCACTCTGGCAGCGTTAGCTGATGATAGGGGTGAGGTGTCTCACCTTGATTTTTTTTTTTAATTAGAAGTTCATGTTTTACTTTTACAGATTAAAAAAAATTAAAGGGGGCTTTGGCCTCCTCTATAATGATTTCATTTTTCTAATGCCCGTTTAACATATTTGTCAAGCCCCTCACTTCAATCTTTGACCTTTTCTCTCTTTTTTTTCGGCTGATAAGTGACAAACAATGATGTAGTGCTATTTATCTGCTAGTTGTTTGTTTGTGGCTCATGATGAAACTTTAGGGTAAGTTACTGGAAACTTCACTAAGTACAAAACAAGTAAATTCTATATTCAAAGTTTTGTTAATTTGTGCCATCGAATCTGATTCGGATTGAATGAGAAATCAGAGCATAACGATCACTAGAACCAGGAAGAGGGGCTGTTGTTTCCATAGAGTTGCACTCGCACTTCTCTTTTTCTTGTCCAAATATTCATTATTCGGCACGTGGCCCCCCTTTTATTTTATCTTTGGTTAACAAATAAGGAGTAACGTGTACAATAAAACCAAAAATTTAATTGCCGATAGTTTCAATTAATCCATGCATGTTGCAATGAGTTGGGCAAAGTTCATTGATTTGAATCGTTGTCTCGATGAGGAACACATGAAGGTCAATGTTGGCAACGATCTCCTTTTCGATCAAGTTGCCAACGAAACAACCTAAAAGTGAAATGTTTGATAATTAACAAAGCATTCAAAACGAGTTTGTTTTTTTTAAGAAAAGTCAATATCGTAGATAACGGATGAAGAATGCATTCATAATTTTGTGCAAGAGTAGTGTCATTTTACTAACTTTACTTGATAGATATTTTGAATAAATATAGGAAAATAAACGGCTAACAAATACCGATGGAACATAATTGAATTATTTCTCTTTTTTTTTTTTTGGTGACAATTGAAGTCTCCTTCTCTCTCGTTAATGGAGTGGGCACGGCATCTTCAACTATATAGTACTTGTATGTAGTAATTGAATCACGTGATTATTTATAACTCAATAGCAAGATTGTCCTGATCACTTTTCTTCCGGAGAATTTTATATAGTACTAGTAAATGTCTCGTATATTATATGCATATTTTTTTCATTTAAATAATATTTAAAAGTATAACTCAAAATGAAAATATTTAAAATTATAATAAAAATTATGTACAAACAATTTTTAAAAAAGTATAAACAGCTAATATTTTTTAAAAAAAGGAGAAAATTTCAAAATGAAATTTTAAAAATTAAATTAAAAGATAAAAACTAAAACTGCGCTGGTTATTATGGTTGTGCAATTTAATTTGGTCTCTCAAGTTTCAATTGTGTTAATTGAGTCTTCCAATTTTTCTCATATTTATAACAAGGTCCTTCTATTATAATTTCATTTGATATTTAAGTCATTAATTAACTTAAAATAGAAAAACATTTTTTTATTGTTCATTATTGTCATAAAGTCAACAATTTACCTGCAAGATTGTCAATCTGACAATTAAGTCAATAGTATTTGTGTACCTATTTTGTCTATTTAGTTCAAATATTCTGTATTTTTTTAGCTGATAAATTGTATTTTTACTCACTGTAATGTCATGTCTAGTTTGTCACATATCAATTGTTTTAGTTAAATATATTGGATGAATTTGAGAGGGAGGTAAATCTTGAGAAACTAAAATCACACAAGTGTATTACTTGAAAAACTAAAATTGCAGTTAATCAATATTGACCTGATCAATTAAAACCGTTGATATATATCAAAAGTTTTAAAAATATATTCTAGAAGTAGAATATATGATAAGTATCCTTTATATTTACTTTAAAACTTCAAATTTGTCTTAATTTTTTAGTTGCTGAAAAATATTATTTTAATTTACTTGAAAAATAAAAATGACACCTATGACATCAATGCACGAGTTTCATCAAGAAGGATCGTGCTTTCGCTCATCCTATGTGACTTAGAGTAAGGTCGATTGAGGATATGTATGATGTCAAGTCTCACTATGGTCGTTTGAAGGTTGATTTGCATATGTTCATCCGAATAATTCCAATGGATGATGATATGGTTAGAGTCCCTCCTACAATTTAGTAATTCCTTTAATGAGGCTTTGGCCATCTCATGTATGATGTATCCGAGAGTGAATAGAAACAACAAAAGACAAAGATATGATCACATACGCATATCCAGCTACATCAGCATATCATATCAAATATTTAGTTAGACTAGAAAACTACTTCAATCTACGTTTCTAAATTATATAATGGTCATATTACATTTATGTAATCTCAAAAGAATCCATCCTTGATTCAAATAGCATATGTCGTGTCGCCATATCATATTCCTTTAATTTCCCTCGAAACTTATCCTAAATGCTTATCTTCAGATAAGTGGCTCCTTTTTTTGTTAATTGTCGGGGCAATCATGAAAGTTATTACCTTTTATACTCCTTTCAAACTTTAGAGTAAAATAGTATAACCAAGGAATTCAGACACCCGCTCCTAACGTGCTGCGACATTTCATGTGGTTCCTAATTGCTCTACTGATTCTTGTTAATTTTCTACCAGCAAAAGCAATGGTGATAGTTGATTTTGCTTGAATAAAAAGATATATAAAAGAATTGAGGTTATAGATGTTGTTCCATGGCATGACAAAACTAAAAAGCCAAGAGAGTCATTCACAAGGAGTTAGTAGCATCAATATATATACACACATAGGGGGCTGTGGGCAAGCACATTGGCATATAACAGTGGTGTCTCACCTTAAAAGGAGTGACATGAAGATTAAGAGAAGGACCACCACCAGAGTCAGCAAATAATTTTAGTTCATGTCAATTATCAATTTTTTAATTATATTAATAAAATAATTGTATATAATAAAAATAATTATAAATGTATTAATAATTTTAGTCGGTGCCATGACCAACCTGGAAATGGTTCCGTCACCTACCACCACATATATCATCAACTAGTAAGCATGATCATATGTCTGGCAGAGGCACAAAGATATATTCTGCTGCAGCCCACATGCTCTCTCTCTCTCTCTATATATATGTGACATGGAATCAAAATCATACATGTGGTGGATAAGTATAGTGACACAAGCTCACATTAGATTCCTTTCGTTGATTTTTTTAGATTTAACTCTTCTTAATCACTCATCCAGAGGATCTTCATTATTAATACCTCAGAGATAACAGTAATGAGTTTGGAATTATTAAAAGGAAAATAAATCAATATTAATTATAAAGTTTATAATGACTGGAGGTTCCTTTCATTTAAATGTTAAGGCAAACTAGCTAACCTTAATCAGTTTTTATAATTATGATATATTTATAAATTGTTTATTAAGCACACGTATTTGGCTGGATAAATTTAAGAAAGAAAAGTTATAGAAAAAAAGGTGTGAAATATTAATTGTTTAGATGAGAGTAAATTATTGTTGGAAACGGTGAGGGTCACGCAAATCCCCCAGGATAACATGAACGAAAAAGAGAAGAGGAGGAATATTTCGGTGTGTCTAAACAATATTTTTCGGAATTCTAAAAAAGAATTTAATTAATTAAAACCGCAAAACGTTATCACAAATACAGGATGAGACTTTCATCTTTTGTTACTCATCTTCAAAACTCACATCACAAGTCGTTATATAAATACTTGAGTCAAAAGTATTCTAGACAATGTGAGAGGAAGATTTTATCTTTTGAAATACTTTTTTAAAACTCGAAAAACACAATGGGTAAAGAAGAATTTGGTTGGGGAGCCCACTAGAGAAATTTCTCTCCCCTTACACTGAGATCTTTGTACGGTGCAAAGAAAAGAAACTATTAGTGAGTAGTGATACATTTTGCCCTTATTAGGAGGATGGTACATGTGTGTCTCCAAATGCTGTTACTTGTAACTAGGTGATTTGTGGTCTATGTAGCACAATGGGTGGTTTTTGTTTCTTTTTCCCATTCACTAAAAATAATGCCAAAAGGTGTGATTTCTCTGTCTCCCTTGACAGGCCTGATTAATATGAAAATGTTTGAAAAAAAAACTCCAATACACATGTCTCCATCACCAGTGTTTAGGAAAAAATAATTTTCTTATAAAAACTAAAATTGAAAATAAGATAAAATAAAACATTTTGATAAAAAGCTTATAAGCAGTCCTAACTCAAGTCTTTAACCAAGTAACCTACTCCAACGGCCCAACAGTATGTAAACAGTCCAGTACTAGCAATATTGAGAGGGTAATTCTTTTCACACCCCTTTTATTATTATAAGGATCTCATTTTTAGTCACCAAAAACCGAGACAAAGATTATCAATTTAGGCTGGTCCACTGCAAACTAATGCATTTTTAAGTTGCTTGGACTGAACCAATAATTTTTAGTACAAAAGAGTAGTTGCAGACTTGCAGGATAAAAACTAGTACTGTCATTTTGCCCCCATTTCCACACCAAGTTTTTTTTCTAGTTTTGACTACTTTTAAGGATAGATTGGTATGCAACTATATCATGTGTCAAAGTTTAAAATCAAAAACTTATTGCAAGATAGTAACAAAATAAGATGATGTGACCATAATAATTCTGTTTGCAGCCGTATAAATGAAATTATATCTGATTCATAGCATCAACTGGATATGTCTAATGCAAAGCTGACATAACATGAATTAACTCTGCTATTCATATCAAAATTTTCTCGATACAATTGAAATTTATAACTGAAGTCAATGAAAATGAATAATTCTATGTACAAATTACAAAATGAATAATTCTATGCCTAACTATCTATCTTTCAATCGTAGGTATTATACATCAATTCATACATTGTAGTACATCTAAACAGAAAAAAGATGGTTTACATCATCAAAATCAGCTACGGTCTGTACACAAGACTTTCTGCAAGCTCAATTTGAGTGAAGGAAATCGCCAACATTAAATATTTCATGGGGAATTTCCATCCCTGCAAGTTGATTATAAATGTAAAGGATGATCAAAGCTTATCTCCCCTTAAACCAGCCAAGTAGTGTTCTGATGGGCCACGTAAAGATAGGCCCTTAACATTAGAACCATATTTGAAGGTGTATCACAGGAAGGGTAAAAAGGTCTTGAAGGAGAGTGAGAACGTGGAGGGGGTAGCGACAAATAAGAAAGGAATAGAGTTAATTAGGGGGGAAACCACGTGGCAGGCTGTGAATGGAGAGAAGGAAATGTTAGAAAGCAAGGAGCAAGAAGGGATTTAATGGGGGATTAGCTGTCGGGGGAGGGAGGAGAAAGTAAAAAGGAGGTTTAGGGAGTGGAATTAAGGAGGAGGATAGAGCCTCTGTAATCGGAAATGAATAATACTTTCATGATTTTGCAGTTTTCTATTTGGTGCCATTAATTTGGTATCAGAGCTCTTCCGATCCAGAGGGAGAGCTTATGGTGCGTACACGAATGGAGAATCGAATCGATGAATTGGAGAGGCGTATGGAGGCAAGGGATGGGAGAATCGACGCTCGTTTCAACCAGCTTCAGGAGACGATTATCGCGATTCTTACACGGTTGGAGACGCGTGAAGCAGAAACAGAGGCAAGGGGGGAAAATACAGAAAACAGAGGATTGAATGGACCAAACATTTCGAGAGAAGAGGAACGTGCTAGACGTGTCGAGGTTCCATACTTCAATGGCGACGATCCTTATGGCTGGATTTTCAGGGCTGAACGATACTTTCGTGTTAACCACATTCCGGCGGAGGAACAAGTTGAGACGGCGGCCATCTGTTTGGAAGGAAGAGCATTGAGTTGGTTTCAATGGTGGGAACCTAGGAACTTGTTGACAGATTGGGGAAGATTTCGAAGCGCAATTCTAGAAAGGTTCCATACGTCCATTTCTGGAAATCCTTATGAAGCTTTGATGAGTTTACGACAAATGGGATCGGTAGCCGAATTCAGAGAACAATTTGAGATTCTTGCCGCGCCGCTCCAACAGGCAGATGATGAAATTATGAAGGCAGCCTTCTTTTTTTTTTTTTTGATCAGCAAAGATAATATAATATATATAAAATATGAAGGAAGGATACAGTACAAGGAGTGCCATATCACTACCCCTAAACTCAAAACAGTAGTCCTATGGCACCATAATACATGTGACACGTACGTGGATTAGAGGGCCATAAAACTCCCCAATTGAGATAAACAAAAATATGATATTAACAAGTATCCCTTCTCCTAGTTACAAAAGCTATCCCCAGATTGCTAGACCAGAAATGGAAAGGTTCATCAAAACCTTTCTCCAAATTCCTAAGCCAAGACCAGCAACTGAAGAGAGCGTCCTCTATCAGTTTACTTTGATTAAAGTTGTCATTGTGAAAAATAATTCTATTTCTATGCCACCAAATCGTCCAAGTGAAAGCTATCCACCATACTATCCATCTATGTGAGGTAACCCCAATGTCATATAAGAATCCATTTTGACAAAAGTTCCTTTTCGGGTGTTCAGTAAAAGGACCTATAAAATTGACCCAGCGCAAGGATTCCCACCATATTGCCTGAATTTTGTGGCAGCTAAAGAATACATGTGACGCTTCCTCATTAGATACCCTACAAAATGGACACACTAGGTCATTGAGGACCACATTTCTTCTTCGAAGCTTCATTTTAGTAGGCAACCGATCTTCAATTAACCTCCAGGCAAAACATAGTGCTTTAGGCGGAGCTCTAATCTTCCAAAGATACTTGTAGACTTCATCTTGATTCTGCAGGATATCTTCCGATCGCAGGAACATATAAGCGCTGCTTACAGTGTAAGTACTGCTCGGATCAGCCACCCACTTCCACGTGTCAGGTTGCTGTGACAGAATGTCCATGGCACTGGTGTCTTCTAAGAATTTAATTGCTATGTGGATTTCCCCTTCCCTGAAATTTCGCCTCCACTGAAATTGCCATTCCCAGCCCTCTGTTGTAAAAGAACCCATTTGCTGAATACAATGGTGCTGTTGTAGTGATAGTAGGAACAATCGAGGATATTTATCCTTCAGAGATAACCCCTCATTTCTCCAATCATCCTCCCAAAACAGGATCTTTGACCCGCTGCCCACCTTCCAGCTGATGCCGTCCCGAAAGCCCCTTCCACCCTCGGAAGGAAAACATGCTAGGCTAAGATCCTTCCACCATATGGATGCCCTTCCTTGTCTTGTAATATCAGCCAAGCTCCTCCAATCCCCATATTTGGATTCCAGAACTGTTGCCCATAACTCTCCCTGATGGTGATGGAGATTCCACACCCATCTACCAAGGAGGGCCTGGTTAAAAGTAGACAGGTCTTTAATACCCAAACCACCCCATTCTTTAGGTTGGCATACCTTTTCCCAGCTGATCCAGGCGATTTTTTTCTGGCCAGCACTGCCACCCCATAAGAATGACCTCTGAATCCTGATCAACTTGCGAAGCACGATCTGCGGTACCCTGAAAAAAGAAAACAGAAAGATAGGAATGGAATTGAGGACAGATTTGATGAGAGTTACTCTCCCCCCAAAGGATAAATATTTTTGTTTCCACCCGGCCAATTTACTCTCACTTTTTAATAAGGGGTTCCCACAACTCGCGCCTTCTTGGGTTTGCCCCAATAGGAACACCCAAATAACAGAAAGGTATGGCTAGTGTTCTGCAATTGAGGTATGTAGCTGCCAATGTGATCCAGTGTTCGTCCTCCCCAAACACCCCAAAACAACTCTTAGCAAAATTAATTTTCAAACCAGACACCATTTCAAAACCTCTTAGCATGGCTTTCAACGTTTTGACATTTTTTGAGGTTGCTTTCCCAAAAAATATGGTGTCATCAGCGTACTGTAGAATGCTGATTTCTGTCAGATTCCTACCCACCTTATACCCTTCATACAATCCTTTTTGGTTGGCTTCTCTCATTAATCCCGTGAGGCCTTCAGCCACAATGTTGAACAGCATTGGTGCTAGAGGATCACCTTGCCGGAGCCCTCGTTGAGGGGAAAATTCAGCTGTCGGGCTTCCGTTCACCAAAACAGAAATAGACGCAGAATTTAGGCAACCTTGGATCCATGCAATCCATCTAGGTCCAAAACCCATCCTGCCCATCATATAAGATAGAAAATCCCAGCTTACGGAATCATATGCCTTTTCAAAGTCCACTTTAAATATAAGGCAACTTCTATTTAATCTTTTTGCCTCATCCACCACTTCATTAGCTACTAACACACTATGTAACAACTGCCTCCCTTCGATAAAAGCTGATTGTCGGTAGTCAATGATGGACGGTAGAACCTTCCTCAGTCTATTAGCTAGGACCTTAGCCACTATCTTATATACACATCCCACTAGTGAAATGGGCCTGTAATCATTCAAGCCACGTGGATCATGAATCTTTGGGATCAATGCTATGAACGAAGCATTGCCTCCCTTAGGAAAGACTCCATTAACATAAAATTCATCAAAAAATCTGAGAAAATCAGGCTTTAGCAGGTCCCAGAATGTCTTTATAAATTTGAAATTAAAACCATCAGGCCCAGGACTTTTGTCGTTACCGCAAGCCCAAATAGCTGCCTTGATTTCAGAAGCGTCAAAGCGGGCTGTCAAAGACAACAATTGCTGCTGATCAATGGACTTAAAAGTTACTCCGTCCAAATTAGGAGTCACCCTTACAGAAGCTTCAAATCTTTTCCTAAAAAATGATCGGGTTTCCTCTTTGACTCTCACCGGGTCTTCAATCCAACACCCATCAGCCATAACACCTTTCAGCAGGTTCGATCTCCGCTTCCGATTGACAGATAAGTGAAAAAATCTAGTATTGCAATCCCCCTCCTTGATCCATTTAGTCCGTGCCTTCTGTCTGAGTATAGAAGCATTTGCTGTGGCTGCTACCCAAAGGTCTTCCTGAAGCTGGCGTCTCCTCAAAATTTCAGCTGCTGTCATCTGTCTGTTTTCAGAATCAGTTTCAATTTTGTTGAGCTGCATCTGAATGTTCTTCAATTTCACCTGAGAATTACCGAAATGTTCCTTATTCCACTCTTTCAGCTTTGTCTTCAATCTCTTAAACTTTTCTTTTAAAACATATCCTCCCCACCCGTGTAACCGAGTGGACGACCAGCAGTCAAACACAATCTGTTTGAAGTTTTTGTCTTGCAACCAACAATCCAGGAACCTGAAAGGTTTCGGGCCCCAGTCTACAAGGGAAGATCTCAATAAGACAGGACAATGGTCTGAGAAGCTACGATCCAAAATACTCTGTACTGTACCAGGCCATTTAGCCAACCAATCATTAGAAATGAGGGCGCGATCCAGTCTGCTCTTGGCAGATCCGTTGGGTCTATACCATGAGAATTTGCGCCCAGTACAAGGCGCGTCTAACATCTCAAGCTCATCAATCCAGTCATTAAACTCCTTGATGATACCAACATCTGGAGATCTCTGACAGATTCCCACACGTTCACACGAACTTCTAATATTATTAAAGTCTCCTACTATACACCAGAGACCATCCAAGTTCGCCTTCCGTATTTGCAGAATACTTTCCCATAATAGTCTCTTCTTAGCTATCTCACAAGGTGAATATACATTCACAATTGTGACCTTAGAATCGTCAGCTACCCATTTACCTTCCAGTAAAAGGAAACCATCCCCTCTCACCCTATTTTCCAGTTTGAACGAATTTTCACTCCAAATACATAATAATCCCCCCCTTCTGTTATTGGCTGGAACAGATTCATGCTGAGCATCGTTACCTCCCCACAGAACTTGACATGATTTCAAGTCAATGTTTTCCTTTTTAGTCTCCTGCAAGCACAACATGTCCACCCTCTCTTTTCTCACCAGGCTCCGGATACCCGCCCATTTAACTCCCCCTCCCAGACCTCTGATATTATATGTCATGATCTTCATTAAATGATGAAAATGGCAGCCTTCTTGAATGGGTTGACAGAAAGCATTCGCGCGGAGCTGCGAGTACACCTTCCAGAAGACATTTCTCAAATGATGAAAATGGCTCAGAGGATAGAAGAAAAAGAAGCTGTCCTGGGACGGAGCGCATCTGTAGCAGGCAGAACAGGGATGGGGTATGGAGGGGGATTGGGATCGCGCACGGCTTTAAGTAACCGCGATGTGAGGGGAAATGGAGCAGGCAATCCACAACATATTCGTATGGGGTTGAATGTCAATAATCAACCCATTAAAGCTCCATCAGAAAGCGTTAGTCCTGCTAGCAGTGGAGGTAGTGTAATTTCAACGCGCAACAATTCATTTGTCAACAGTGGCGGAGCTAGCTCGGAAAGGGCATCGATGTCGTCGAATAACCAGGACGGCCGAAGAAATGCTCGTTTCCGACGTCTAACTCAGGAGGAGATGGATGATCGGAGGAGACGAAATCTCTGCTTCAAATGTGATGAGCCATTTTTTCCGGGTCACGTGTGTCAACAACCGCACTTGAATGTGTTGATTCTGGCGGAGGAGGGGGAGGACCCAGGAGAGGAGGAGGTGCAGATTGTTGCAGGTGACATGGTGACTGAGGAGACAGTGCAATTAGCCATACATAGTGTGGTGGGGTTGACATCTAATAAGTCTTTGAAGCTGATAGGAAGAATCAGGGGACAGGAGGTGGTGGTGCTAATTGATACTGGAGCATCTCATAATTTTGTGGCTACCCACATTGTGAAGATTCTGAATATACCAATGGATATAACGCGGGGGTACACGGTTGCAGTAGGGGATGGGCATAGAGTTATTAGCCCTGGCCGTTGCCGAAGTGTACAATTGGAACTTCCTAATTTAACGCTTACTCAAGACTTCTTTGTCTTTGATTTAAAGGG
The DNA here is from genome assembly GCA_013407115.1 of Glycine latifolia. Taxonomy (NCBI): domain Eukaryota; kingdom Viridiplantae; phylum Streptophyta; class Magnoliopsida; order Fabales; family Fabaceae; genus Glycine; species Glycine latifolia. Next base: position 6,809,418 of record CM023947.1, read on the forward strand.
AGTGGATTTAATTTTGGGGTATGAATGGCTGGTGAAGTTGGGAGATATCAAAGCTAATTTCAAAGAGATGATACTTAAAATTCCTTGGCAAGGAAAGGAGGTGATTATTAGGGGGGATCCTTTATTGACTTGTAGTAATATTTCTTCTAAGGGGCTGGTGCGTTCATGTAGTAGGGGGGGAGAATTATTTTATGTGGAATTTGGGGGTGATGAAGTCCAGGAGGAAAAGGAGTTATCAGACAATGCTTTCTTTGTGAAATTGCTGAAAGAATTTGAAGATGTATTTTCCCCTCTTACACAACTTCCTCCAAGGAGGGAGTGTGATCACAAAATCATTCTCAAGGAGGGGGCTGATATCCCTAATATTCGGCCTTACCGATACCCTCACTATCAGAAAGGAGAAATCGAGAAATTTGTTGATGATATGCTGGCAGCTGGTATGATTCGTCCTAGCACAAGTCCATATTCCAGCCCATTGATTATGGTGAAGAAGAAGGATGGTAGTTGGCGGTTTTGTACAGATTACCGAGTTCTTAATAAGGTAACTATCCCGGATAAATTTCCATTACCTGTCATTGATGAATTGCTGGATGAATTAGGAGGTGCTGGAATTTTTTCTAAATTAGATTTGAAGTCAGGATATAATCAAATCCGTATAAGAGAAGAAGATATTGAAAAGACGGCTTTTCGAACACATGAGGGCTATTATGAATATTTGGTTCTGCCTTTTGGACTATGTAATGCACCCTCAACATTTCAAGCATTGATGAATACTGTTTTTAAACCTTATTTGAGACGATTTGTACTAGTTTTTTTTTTATGACATACTTGTGTATAGCATCAATAGAGAGGAGCATTTGAACCATTTACACACAGTGTTGACAGTGCTACGGCAGAATCAGTTGCATGTTAATTTTAAGAAGTGCAGTTTTGCCCAAGAAGAATTAGAATATTTGGGTCATATAATTTCCAAAGCAGGTGCAACAGCAGATATCAGCAAATTAAATGCTGTGAGTCAGTGGCCAGTTCCTAAGGATTCAAAGGCTATACGTGGATTTCTGGGGCTTACAGGTTATTATAGGCGTTTTGTGAAGAATTATGGGCAGATAGCACGCCCATTAACTCAATTACTCAAGAAAGACAGTTTTGTGTGGGGGGAAATGGCACAGGCAGCTTTTGATACATTAAAATCAGCTATGATCCAATTACCTACATTGGCTCTTCCAGATTTTAATGAAACTTTTGTGGTGGAAACTGATGCATCTGGAGTCGGGATGGGAGCATTCTAGTAACAGGAGACTTCCTTCCAGGCCTTTCCCTGAAAGCAAGCTGGGGTCTTTCTTTGAATCACAACTTCTGCAACAAGACGAAGTATTTCAGAAGTTTCTTAATGGTTTTGCATTGGAAGTGAAGGTAACAATGCTTCCATATAAAGAAGCATGGAGATTCAAGAACCTTCTGCAATGTTCAGCTAAAGAAGTAAGGAGACTCGAGAAGCTTCTGCAAGCCAAAATCACCTCTTCTCTCTGGCAGTGGAGGGAAAGCTAATCCTGGGTATGATGTCTCAAAGCCTTCCAGCAACTGTTAACATATCAAACTGATCAAATAATGACTTTTATTTTTCTCCCTCCATTGGTCTAAAAGGCAAAAAGATTTGCATTAAGTACGGACGTGATGTTTAATATTTGATAATGAGAAAACATGAAATAACTTCTCTCCGTATATTCCTATAAAATAAGCCAAAGTTTCTCATGATAACAAAAAACTACATATTCAAGTATTGGCATGGTATAAAGCTCCACAAATTTTTCTAGAATCTGACTCATTTTCTCCACATCACATGCATGTGTCCAAAACGAGTCATGAACCCCTGCATGCACGTTTATTTCAAAAAATTTAAGCACCAGAACATAAAAAAGAATTTTTCTTTAATAGACTTTCCCTGCCACCAAATTTTCTCAAAATTGAGTATATAAAGTGAAAGTTGAGTGTAAATATATTAAAAGAGCCAGATAATTAGAATACAAATTTAACTGCAGAGTGATTGCTATCATAGATGCACCTTGAGCATTACTATCATAACCTCCAACATGATATTGTAAAACATTCAATGTAAATTGATCCAATGCAATAGTTTAAAGAAATAGGTCCTAAAATTTGTAGGGTACAAATAGAAATATTCAACATATGAATTCAATGAAACTAAATAACACATCTGAAAGAAGGCAGGCCTCAAAATGAACTGCACTTTCCCTTAAACTTGTAATAAAATTTCATAATTTTAAAGTGATTCTAATTGAATCCCTACATCTTCCAGTTCCAGAAACAATTAAGGAAAGATGCCAAATAGAAAATTGTTGGCTTTCAAAAATAGACAAATCCTCTATGCATTTAGAAGTCTGAAAGTGCCCACTGAGAAAAGAGCTCAAGTGGCAACGGCATCAGACTTGATTTTGACTCCTGTTACAAACTCCTGACCCTTTCCCTTGCCTCAATTCCTAGGTCTACACAGCCTCCCTTGGAACCAGAAAAAATTTATTAAACTAACACTGTATACTTTTATGACTTTAGATGGAAATGTTGAATATGCTTTAGGATTTTGTTAGTAAAAGGAGGTCTTAAAACCTGCAAAACATAAGCCAGTATCCCTACAGGCAAGAGCAGTCATCATCATGTGTGAACCATCCAGTGAATGTACGAAGTTTGGAGGAAACGCAGATCTCTGTTTCTAGGCATCTACCTGGAATAATAGTAGTTTTAATAATGAATATAGTTCAGAAAGAAAGCAAAGCTGAAAAAAAGAGGACTATGTACACTTACTGCATTACCCTCTCGTCTCAAAGCCAAAAAATGAAGAGATGTTTTGATCTGCAGGTCAATGGTGAGATTCATAAGCATCGTGCTTTTAGATGGTAAAAAAGTTCTGAAACTATATGTTTTGATTAAAATGTATAATTATTGGCACCTGTCACTGGTTTTTACTGCTAATTCTATAATTGAAATACATAACACCTACAAATGTATGTTGCTTAAAACTAGTGCTTTGCAATATTTGCGCTGTGCTCTGAGAAGCAGATGAGCACATGGTCTATAGACATTATGAGAAAATATCAGGTGGCCATACCATAATAGTTCTAAATGCAATTAGTCCTACAGTCACCGTCATTAATTCATTATTACATATTCTGCAGGTAACTGACTGGTGTATGCCCATTGCATTGCCTAATAGCAGGACATTGTTCAGGTGTCTCACAATTAAAAGACTATTGGATATTTGGATTCAACAAATTACCGAACATCATAAACGCTTTCACACTCCAGTGATGAGCCACCAAAAAGGAAGTAATACAAGACATGTTGTTTATAGAGAATAATGGTTACAAATCTTAGTATCACAACTGTTCAAGAAAATGGTGAAACACGTTAAAGAAGGATCCACAGCTCCACACTTATCTGTTAATACATCAATCCATTGCACGTCACATCATTTACCTATTTTAATGGGATTGTTATTAAGCATTTAGGTGGATATCATACAGTGTACGTTTAGTATGTCGGTTTTAACTTGGCAATGTTGAGTAAATTAATATTTATAGAATAAAAGAAAAGGGGGAAAATCATTTGTATATAAAATCTTACCAGATCCTGTTTAGTTTTACAGTATGATTGTACAACTGGAAGACCAAGAGGAGTGGTCCAACGAACAGGCTGGTTTTCAGAAGCAATTACCTATAAAAAATTTAAGATCCCACCATTCAGGAATAGAAAGAAAGCTTGCAAACATGCAGGCACACACATATACAACAGTGCTAAAACTAATAGGATTTTAGTATCATTTGAAGTCCAACATGCTATGAGACCAAATCTTTGCACAATCACCAAGCCAACCCATAATGACACGTGCAGCACCAAAAATTTCTCCAAGGGCAGTTAATGTCACCTATAGAATGATAAGAGTATAAGATATAAGACAAGAAAGCAGATTTATTGTATAAGCATGTCTTTGCATGTTGATTCACATGTATTTCCACTCATATATTACGGGGATAGATTTAATCAAACGAAACCCATTAAGATTGTACTAAATATACAATACCGTCAAATAACCCAACTTTATCAAGGTTTGATCGGATCTAAAAAGGAATATTTTCAGTAATTTAAGTATTCCAGCAGGTAATAATCTCCTTCTGATGCAATGATAGGAAATACACATCAAGTCAGCCATTGCAGTTTCTAACCGCTAATATAGGTTCGTACAACATGGCTGAAACTTACTTTAGCAGCATAGCAAGCTGCAGCAAATAAAAGTTTTTCATCAGTAATAAGGCTTTCTCCTCTAATCTTCTCTTTAATTGCTCTCATGCCCCAACAAAAGTAAGACCATAAACTGAAGTCATCACTGTCTGTTTGACCAGTTTCCTATCAATCTGAAAGCTTCCAAGAGTTGGGCGAGTGAAAAGAAGAGATTATAGCTAGCTGCAGGAGCATACACTTTAATCAATATTGACCTGATCAATTAAAACTTTTGCTAACAAAGCATTTGGATAGGCAGTGTTGGAGTACAATTGTGAGGTAAAGTCCCACATTGGATAAAAATAGAAAAGTTGAGCACCATATAAGTGAGGAGAAGACTCATAAATCTGATTGGGTTAAGGTGTGATGTATAATTCACTTATATGATTACTCATGACCCATTTGTGTAAATCTCCTCGATATTTACCCCCCTCAATTTCCCAAACAGGCAGCTGGGTCTTTGTTACAGTCCTTTCTCATAATATCATGAACCCTGCTCAAATATACCATTCAAGTGAAATTTAAATATTGATTATGCATAGTAAAGTTGACGAAATCATTTGTATTGTACACCTAGTACTATAGAGTGTAGATCATGAAAATCTGTAAATGCAAGATAATATAGTAAATATACTCGAGCAAAGTAGGTCATGAGGTAACAGATTTTAACCAAAAAGTAACTATTTGAGTGATATTACTACTTCAATGCCAGATGTGAAAGTAATGCATTTTGCATTCAAACTTCAGCAAGGCAGTAAGGTAATGATGTGAAAGGCTTGGAGCTTGAAATATGTAGCATGACACAGAGGTTTGAACGTAAAGTGTATAAGATGTTGATAAAGGATTTAACATACCTAAGAGCAATCTCTGAGTAAACATCAGTGGGTTTCTCACTAGCGACCAAGTTAACTGCAGCAGCCTCCAACTGAAAAATCACATTTATTCCAGTAAATTAAAAATAGTATATACAGGAATTTTCCAGCAACAGAAAATATTATAGAATAATTAATTGGATTAATTACCCTTGTTATGGAAAGCAATAATTTTGGTCTTTCCGTGAAAGTGAACACATTAATACTTAATTACTTAGAAATGCAGATTCAAGTGCTCTTCGCTGAGTGTGCTTTGGTTGACAATTTAGAACGACTTAGTGTGAACAAATACTTTAATTGCTGTAGAAATATAAGTAGCTATTAAGTATTGAAATTATGTGAGTTCCAGAGATAGTGATCTCTGACTCACATGTCAGGAAAATAGAACATCAATATAAAGCATATCTAACTTTAAATATATTCAACACACAAGAAAGTAAGAAAGACTAATCCTCCATAACACAATAAGCCTGAAGGCTGCTTAAACACATCAAATTTCATAATCAACAATTGGGAGAATGGGAAAGCAATTAATACAATATAAAAGATTATTGATAGAACACCAATTGTAATAGATGAAAATAGGCTTAAAGAACACCAGATTGAAGAAATGACAGCAATTTGCTGTCCCAAAGTTCAGAAACTCCTACAGAGGCTCTGTCCAGAAACTCTCTAACATCACATATAACTGTCGCCTAACACTACCTCACCCATAAAAGTGAAAATACATAACTGCTCCATAAACTGCTACATGGCAGTCATTAAAAGTTAAAGCAAGTTCCATTACAGTTATTAAAATTAAGTCCTATTTTCCTAGAGTAAACTTTCCAAATAGTGCGTCTCTGTGGGCCCAGGTGGTCTGAGTGCTTATCAATTATACTTCCATAACATGTAAATTACTGATCATACTATTAAATAAGTTACCAAACATGGAGATGTCAAAGTAAGTAAGTAACAACAGCTAAAAGCACCCAAAACAATCCAAAACAAGAAAGGAGATCATTTTATGTATATTGAGCAAGCTGTGTTAATATGATGCCCCAGGACTATACAAAGAGGCTATCTTAATACACCAAACAACGCTGACATTCGAAAATGTAGTGACTCAACAATAACAATGAACAAAGCTATAGAACAATAAATCATACTCAAATTATCACAAAATTCAGGAAGTACATAAATCTAATAAAGAAAACACAGATTATATCAAGAGTGATGAGTGATTGCAAAATCAAAAATGGGATATAAGTAGACATACAAAATCTCTTCCCAAAGCAGCATAGTGCTGTAAGCCATTATAGGAACTATCCTAAAATTCCTCAAAGCAGTGTTTTTAGCAATTTAAAAAATAAAAAATAAAAAATAAAAAATATATATATATATATATAAAGAAAAAGAGAAAAAAAATATTAAATTGAAAGCTGGATAAATATGATAGTGATTTTCAATATGAAGAACCTACCATGGTATTATTGTAAGAGTTTGGGTACCAATTTTTTTATTATTTTTTATTTGTTTTTCCCGTGTATGTTACCATTTAGATAGCATAACATTTACTATTGATCTAGCAGAAATTTTCTATCATCATAAGTTCATAGGTGAACTTGGAGTCGGTTTGGTCACCTATATAAGTAGTCTGCATAGCTATAACAGCTCTATTTCAATCCTAAGGCTTCCAATGAAACATTTACCTGATGAATTGGCAGGTGTGATATAACAGAATTTGGTGACGAGCTTCTTAAGGCTTCTGACAGATTAATTCAAGCAGCAAGGCACTGGAAAGGATCCTCAGCCATTAACCACCAATGATTTCCATTAATAGGATTATCAGCAGAGTCAAATATATCATGGAGATGATTCTCTACAAAAGCTAGGCGGCCATCATAAGATAGCTTTTCAATACCCCCAGTATATAAAATTGCCAAGTGTATCTTCAGTCAGCGTAGTCCAGACTTTCCTAATGGCTGCCCTTGAGCAAACTCAGGCAATCCTCGACATAGATCGCAACTTAAATGATTCAAATGAGAATGCATGGGATATGCTCTGTCGCGGAAGTCAACATTGTGGGGATAATAAAAGCCTTCTTCATCTTTCATTTTCCGAGCCACCTGTTTCAAATGTATTTTGTAGCAATTAATTTTCAGTTAGTGAAATATGGAATAGATTTGGAAATAATTATACAAAATTTAGTTGAGATTATGCAACACTTGATCAAATAGAACCAACATAAATGTCAAACTATGGTTAGATACTTAGATTGACCAACACTCTACTGTGCAAGATCAAGGAAGACCATAATGTCACTTTTTTTTTTTTGATCAGCAAAGATAAATATGTGTATATATATAATAAAAGGTATGATACCAAAAGTATCATTACAAAATACCTAAACCCAAGACAAGCCTATGGCTTCCTAATACATGAAGAGAATGAATTAACAAGCCATAAAACTGTAAAGGGTGTAGGTCAGCCCCAAAAACAGGGAGAAAATTAAAAAGAGACCCCGCCCCTAATTACAAAAGCCTCCCTCAAATTGCTAGACCAAAAATGAAAGGGTTTGTCAAATCCTTTCTCCAAACTCTTAAGCCATGTCCAACACGTGAAAAGTGCATCATCCATCAATCTGCTATGATTGAAGCTGTCATTATGAAAAATAATTCTGTTTCTATGACGCCAAGTGGACCAAGTGAGGGCTGTCCACCAAATAAGCCACCTATGGGAGGTAATTCCGACGTCACAGAAAAAACCGTTTTGGCAGAAATGCTGTTTCGGATTTTCAGAGAATGGACCCGAAATGTTTGCCCACAGCATGGACTCCCACCAAAAAGATTTAATTTTGTCGCAACTAAAAAATAGATGAGCGGCCTCCTCAGCGGTGTCCCTGCAGAAAGGACAATGGGTGTCGCTGAGATCTATACTCCTTCTGGTTAAATTCATCTTTGTAGGTAGTCGATCCCTGAGCAGTCTCCAAGCGAAACACAAAGCTTTAGGTGGGATTTTGACTTTCCATAAATCTGTAAAAGCTTTGTCCTGCTCCATCTCTAACCCAGCCCTAGATAGTAACCTATACGCACTACTCACTGTATATACCCCAGTCGAATCAGCCTGCCAAACCCATGAGTCTTCCTGATGTGCTTGCAAGACGCAGTCCTGGATGTCATCCATGAAATTTACCGCAGATGTGACCTCCCCCTCCATTAAGGACCGTCTCCACCTAAGTTTCCATTCCCAACCTGCTTGTGCTAAAGTTCCCATACGCTGAATATATTCCTGTTGTTGATGAGATATGCCATATAATCTTGGATACTTCTCCTTTAATGGTGCTCCCTCATTTCTCCATCCGTCCTCCCAAAATAACACCCTAGATCCACAGCCCACTCGCCACTTTATCCCACTCATTAGTCCAAATCCCTCCCCTCCCGGACTGCAAGCAGATTTAATGTCCCTCCACCACAAAGATTCTTTTCCAGACCTCCCAGAATCAAACAAACTCCTCCACCCGCCGTATTTCGACTGCAGCACCTGAGCCCACAAATCATTCTGTTGATGAAACATGTTCCACAGCCACTTGCCAAGTAACGCCTGATTGAAGGTGTTTAGATCCTTGATACCCAAACCCCCACACTCCTTTGGTATACATATCGATTCCCATCTTACCCAAGCCACCTTTTTTTGGTCATCATTCCCTCCCCACAAAAATCTTTTCTGAATTCTCTCCAGTCTAGCTGTCACCTTCTTTGGAGCCCTGAAAAAAGAAAACATAACAATAGGAATGGAATTCAAAACTGATTTGATCAGTGTGACCCTACCCCCAAAAGATAAGTGTTTCTGTTTCCATCTCGCTAGTTTTCTCTCACATTTACTAACTAAGGACACCCATGTCTCATATCGTCTTGGGTTCGCCCCAATAGGGATACCCAAGTAAGAGAAGGGAAAAGACAACACACTACAATTCAGAAAATCTGCAGCATTGATTATCCACTGTTCGTCCATGCCAAAAGCTCCAAATCTACTTTTGCTAAAGTTAATTTTCAGCCCCGACACCAATTCAAAACTTCTCAGCAAAACCTTGATCATCTTAACATTTTCAACCGATGCTTCCCCAAAAAATATGGTGTCATCAGCATATTGTAGAATGCTGATTTCAACTTGATTATTTCCAACCTTGTATCCCCCATATAATTGCTTTTGTTGTGCTTCTCTCATCAGACCAGTAAGACCCTCAGCCACAATATTGAACAGAAAAGGGGCTAGGGGGTCTCCTTGTCTTAGGCCACGAAGTGGAAGGAACTCTTCCGATGGGCTCCCATTTACCAAAATAGAGACCGACGCAGATCTTAGGCATCCTTCAATCCACATAATCCACCGTGAACAAAACCCCATCCGCTTCATCATGTAGGATAAAAATTCCCAGCTAACAGAGTCATATGCCTTTTCATAGTCGACTTTAAAAATGAGGCACTTTCTATTGCATCTACTAGCTTCATCCACTACTTCATTTGCTATGAGTGCACCTTGTAATAGATGCCTCCCTTCAATGAACGCAGATTGACGGTGGTCTATAATGTGAGGCATTACCTTTTTCAATCTAGCAGCTAAAACCTTCGCTACAATTTTATATATGCATCCTATGAGCGAAATAGGCCTGTAGTCGTTCAAGCTCTGTGGGTCTTGGCCCTTAGGGATCAATGCAATGAAAGATGCATTGCTACCTCTAGGAAAACTACCGTTCACATAGAATTCATCCAAAAAGCGAAGAAATTCTGGTTTGATGTCCTCCCAAAATTCTTTGATGAATTTGAAGTTGAAACCGTCTGGTCCAGGACTCTTGTCACTTCCACAATCCCAGACAGCATTCCTCACCTCTGAAGCTTCAAATCGTGCCACTAGATCTTCCCTGTGATGCTGTTCAATAGTCACAAAGTTGACACCATCAAGCTTAGGTCTGCCTTGCACTAGCTCCTCAAATCTACTCTTGAAAAAAGATTTGACAGCCTCCTTCACCCTACTTGGTTCCGCTGTCCAGCTTCCATCAACCATCACTCCTTTCAGCAAGTTGTTTCTTCTCTTCCAGTTTACCATCAAATGAAAGAAGCTTGAATTGCAGTCCCCTTCCTTGATCCACTTAGTCCTAGCTTTTTGCCTCAATAAGGATGCATTAGATACAGCTGCAACCCATAATTCCTCTTGTAGTAGCTTCCTCCTCTTCAACTCATCAGCTGACAATAATCTGTCATCCCCCTCTTTTTCTAATCTGTTAAGGTCAGCTTCAATACTCTTCAATTTCATCTGTACATCCCCGAATTGGAATTTATTCCATGCTTTCAATTTCTGTTTCAAAACTTTGATCTTCTCTTTTAAGACATGTCCACCCCACCCATTAACCATGCAGGAGTTCCAACTATCTCGCACTACCTATCTGAAGGATCTGTCCTGGAACCAGCAGTTAAGAACCCTGAACGGTTTTGGGCCCCAATCTGTCTGTGAGGATTTGAGTAATATAGGGCAGTGGTCTGAAAAGTTCCTATCCAGGATGAACTGAGTTGTGTCCTGCCATTTATCAGTCCATGCAGCTGATACCAAAGCTCTGTCGAGTCTGCTTTTGGCTGTCCCATTTGGCCTATACCAAGTGAATTTTCGTCCAATGCATGGGACATCTTCAACCTCCAAATCTGCGATCCAATCATTAAATTCCTTCAGCTCCCCACCATCTTGGGATCGTTGACAAATCCCCAATCTTTCATTAGAGCTTCTAATATTATTAAAGTCTCCCAGAATGCACCATAATCCTCCCACATAACCAGTTCTCAATTGCTTGATGTCTGCCCACAATCTTCTTTTCAAGGAGATTTCACATGGTGAATATACATTCACTATAACCACCTTAGTCCCATCTGCAACCCAAGTACCTTCTAGGAAAATGTATCCAGCCCCAATCACCTTGTTTTCGAGTTTAAAAGATTCCTCACTCCAAACACAAAGTAGACCACCAGCTCTATTGTTTGCAGGCAAAAATTCCCAACTAACCTCCAAGTTACCCCACAGAGCTTGACAGATCTGAATGTCAATTGTGTCTTTTTTGGTCTCCTGCAGGCATAATAGATCTACCTTCTCCTTCACCACCAGTTTTCTAATGGCAGCCCATTTTACCCCCCTCCCCAACCCTCTAACATTGTATGAAATGATCTTCATTGGTTATCCTGGCTATTTCCCAGCTTCATAGCCTCAGCCATATCTCTACCTTCCATGTCTAATATAGTCTTCATTGCTTCATCTTTCTCCCAACCGGATATACCAAGTGCAGTTGCCATTTGCCATTCCTCAGCTGCTTCTGATCTCCAATCAACTGTTACTGATTTGCCAGCTGACTTTCTCTTCCCCATCGGACTGCTTCCTATTTGTCTTTCCCCCCATTCAGCGATATCTTTTAAGCCACTGCCTTTCTCCATTGTTGGTGACAAGAAGGATTGTCGGAGAGTAACTTCATTAGCTTTCTCCAGAGGCAGCTCTTGAGTAAGCCCAATCTGTTTGTCTATAATTCTGCCGGGCCCAAGTTCCTTTCTACACCCCTTATTCCTGGAGTAAACCTTGCATTGGGTAATAGGTTGAGTTTTAACAGCATTGGGCTCAGGTGTATTGAGGCCCAAATCTGTGTTTTTACAAGCCTCACTACTTTTGTTCACGTGCTGAGTTGTGGTGTCTTCTCTGCCCTCACATGTCTCCATCTGTTGCAGACAGTCCTGCTCATGTGGGTCCCTCATGCTATTTCCACTTGTAGTGGGTACGGCTTCTAATGCCCCATCGTCCTTCACCCTTTCGCCCAAAACCATGCCAATGTCAATCTGGGCTTCATCTACCTCCTGTCCAAGCACACCAGGTTAAGACTTTTCAGACTTTCGTTCCCTATCTGAGGTTGCGTGTTGCAGGCTCTTGTCGGGGGGGTGCTTTTCATCGTCCTGTGGGCTGTGCCTACTGTACCCGTCGTCAGAGCCCGTTTGATGGACCGCCGGGTCTTGCTTGTGGCTTTGACCCGCGGTTAACATCTCAATCCCACCGCTTTTACCGGCGACATCCCTACTGGTCCCCTCCGTCGAGCCTTCCATCAGAGTTTCAGCTACGAAGCTGCCTTCCATTAACTCTCCGACGTCGAACCGGACCGAGCTGTCGTCAGAAGTAATCTCCTCCTCCGATGAATTACCTCTACCTATAGAGCATTTGCATGCCTTAGAGCAAGACTCTTCCACAATGTGTATGCTGTAGGTTGATCCATTGATGGTAGTGACAACCTTGTGGTTGATCGTGGCCGGCCATGGTGTCTTTATAAGCACCCTCGCCCTGTCCATTCTGTGTAGGTCGTCTGTGTCGTCGTCTAAATCCACCGCTTCTCCTATGCCTGCGACAATCTTCCTGATACAGTCCTTATCCCATGCATGGAGTGGGATTCCCCAGCAAATTGTCCAGACCAACCTGAAGCTTGTCCTCATACTTGGGTTCCACTTTTCCAGAGAGTTGAATAGAGATGTGCCCGTTTCTTCTGCTTCCCGGTGCATTTCTTCTGCTTTGTGGTCACTGAGTCCCATGAGAAGGACCATGTCGTCGCCCAGGTATTTGGGCCTAATGTCCTCTCCTCCATCCCATAGAAATTCTTCTTCAAGTCGTTCAAACGCCGATAACTTTCGCAGTCTGCCAACCCAAGCATCCCGACACCATGCCCATTTCTCCTCGGGGATGGTTAGCTGAGCTGTCGACGTAGAGGTATGTGGTAATGTCACTTATGTAACAAATAAATTGGAATTTTCAATTCTTCAAATATAACATAAAAGTAATTGACAATTGGAGAGGAGATCTTACAAACAGCTTAAGTTCAGTGCCACATCTTAGAGAATGTCTCTCCAGATTAATTTTCTCTGCCTTCCTTACACTCCACTTCCATTCCTGAATTTGTTTTAAATCCCCTAAAGGTGGCCTCTCTGGTATAGGAACCTACAAGTCAATTAAGAATATATGTAGGCAAGATGAATTGCATACAATAGTTAATGCTGAGAACTCATCACACTTAAGGGTGGAAATATACAGGTGAATATATTTAATTAGATTATGTTTAACTTTCTTTTATATATTTATTTATTCATTTAGCTTTGCCGTCCAATTTTCAAAAGCAATAGATGAACAGAAAAAAGATAGTCAAAAGAACTTACGTAAAGATATCTTCAAAAGTTGTTACTGTTTATGCTTACATCTTTATGATCAATCAGACCTGCAATGTTACCTCCTCCAGCTCATAGGGACTCCACAACACCGAGTAATCTTCTATTAACTCACCATTTGTTGTTGCCAAGTGTGTCCAAGGCCTACAAAAAATGTATGATTAAAAAGAAGAATAGATTAAGCTTATATAACAGAATCACAATGTCGAATTTTGACTAAACAAGCAACAGTGTCTAAAGAATTGTGCCTTTGTGCAGGGAAAATTAAAAAGTACGATGCCTACACTAAGATTTTAGATATAATTGATTTCTAAGTCCAAAGCACCTTTAAACGTAGAAGACTATAAAAATTGAAAGTTAAGAGAAATTAACAATAATGCTAAATAAAATAAAAAAATTGGAACCATTTATTTAATTACAAGCAAACAACAATGCACTAAGTTTTTTTTTTTTATCAGATTATATCTTTTGTGGAATATTGCCACACTCCTTTCTTGGTAAGGGGAAATGAAAATTTACATGTAGTAACTCAAACACTTGTTGCATTTGTTTCCTTTCAACATTCTTCATCACATCTTGTTGCTTCTTGGATCCGTGAGTGCCCATGATATAAGATGGTAGGAACAAATGCCCACCTTTTTCATACCTGGAAAGAGTGTGGTAAGATATTAGACATACAATCATAACCACGCGCAAGGAGAGAGAAGCACCTAAGACATTAAGGTTGTAGAGACAATATAAAATTGTATCCCATACTACATTTTATATTTTCACCACATTCAAGTTATTTACCATATTCAAAAGTGTTGCAAAGCTGCCTCAATGGCAGTCTCAAGGGTGGTGGTTTAATCCTACATTGACTAGTGATAAAGCCAAAGTTTTGTATATAATTGGGGGGGCAACCCTCGCCTTACAAGCCAGTTTTGTAGGGTTGGGACATTGGGTTAGGTCCAAAATCCACATTCTAAGTTTGTGACTAGAACCTGCTAGGATTACAAGAACGAACATGTTTTTCAAGCTGACATGATTCACACTCTAAGTACTGCAAGTGAAATAAATGAGAAACCTTTTCCTTTTTTAAGACTCAGACCCAACCAACAATGAAGAAAACTAGGTGACTTTGTAATGGTGCGAGCAACTAAGGACGAATACTGAAGGTAATAAAGCTCAAGTGACTCATATCCTGTAACAACTGTCTACCTTATATTCCTATCCTGTATAAGAATAGAAGCGACGTTAAGTTATAGAACAATTTCAACTACCGAGTTAGATGACTAATAGAAATCAAATTAAAAGGGTAATTAGAGACAAGAACATAACCAAGAGATAAAGATGGAAGAGAAGTGACTTGACCAATGACACTAGCTTTAGCTTTTGACCCACCTACAAGAGTAATGTGAATGTGATGAGGAGTTTTAGGTTGGGATAATTTTGAGACAAGAGAGGGATTACGAAATCACATATAAATTCATAAAAACATAAGTTCCTAAAGTGAAATCATTTAAACAAAAAACAGTTAATTTCTTCAAATCATTTGAGTCCTAAGAAGATGTTACATTTACATTAGTTTAAGAAACAATGTGAGCAACATAAAACATTTGTCACTGTGGGGAGGGGGAATTACATTTGATTTCAAACTCGTTAGCTCACTTCTTGACTCAAGAGTTTATGTAAATTTACACAAAATTACCTATAGTTTATCCAGAAAAGAGTTGGACAACGAGTTAACTCTATTTCTCTACCTGGAATTGTAAGCTTGTACAGTGTATGTTAACTCGATTTCTCTACCTGGAATTGTAAGATAATCACAACAAATATCTAATTTATAAAAGAATAGGAACCAGTAGAAAGGGTGCACTTCTTATCTGACATCGCTATTAATGCTATATTACAGCAAGAACAACCAAGAAAAGTGACATAAGAATATAGAAGGAAATTTCAGTGAAACAGAACTTCCCGCCAGTATCTTTCCTCCCCCAACGGTAAAATTGGATGTAAGAATTCATTGACAAATTTGTACTAGTTACAAGTTAAAAGGAGTAATTGAAGGATTGAACCTCAGTCAGTATTAGTACTAATTACTAAAGTGTTGAACACCCTCATTTCTCTTTCATTCCCAATACCAGAAACTTCAAGTGAAAACAGTAATAAAAAGTCACAAAATGCACTGTCAGACTAAGAGTCCTGCATAAAACATTACTGAAAACTTCAATGTAAGGCACCACGCAAAATGCACCAGCAAAGCCACTGATTAACTATCAACTATCAAGGACCGCCATGACACCGCGACTGCTACCACAATTTAAAACCTTGCCTTTCCACTTTCTTTACCACAAATAACACCTCCCTGGAATTGATAATACAATAAAGATGAGATTATCATATGATGTACCTCTTGTTCCGCAGCCATACCAATCTGAACAGCAGCATCCACAAGGAGAACACAACCCGCACGACGATACTCCTGAGTCACCAAACCCATCACCTTATGCATGGCAATAACAGCCATTTTTGCAGCAGGCAAGGAATCAATGTGGGGTGCAAATGCCGCTTTGTGCTTCTTCGACCTCATTGACTTCTGCTCAGCCTCTATGGCCTCCTTGAGGGGGTCAAACCACCCCAAAAACAGAGCCTTCACGTGAGGCAAATTGAGAGTGAGGTTCTTCTCACGCATTTCTCTCTCTAGTTCTCTGTATTCCTCCACCATCTTCTCCAATGCTTCAGTCTCTGCTTTAATCTGCCTCCTCCTAGGCAAATTTTTCTTTGTCTCCTCCTCAATATCATTCAGCAACAAGTTGTTCAAATTCCAAGGTGAGTCTTGGATGAATATTCTCTGGGGTGGGTCAGGGGGCTCAGTTTGATGAACCCCATTAACGGGTTAGTGCAAATTTTCGAGCTTTTGGACACAATTGTCATGGACTGAAACAGAGAGATGGAATTAAGTTCTTGGGGTTTTGATGGTGAGTGGAAAAGAAGAAGAGGAAGTGAAGGAGGAGGAGAAAAACAAAAAATGGGGGTTGGGACGAAGAGAAGGTGATGGAGAGATTGAGATTTTGTTGGATGGGTTCCCCTGTGAAGGTGAGGGTTGGAAAACGTAGTTGCAAACGCCATTGAAGCTAATCTGTGGAGTGTGGATAGTGCAAATAAATAATGTTGTTGAAACTTAGAAGAACATCAAACCTTCCTTAAACCCCTCCACTGTTTTTGTTCATACCTTCTTGCTTCTTTCATTTTCTAGGATTTTTATTTATTTATTTCCTTTATATATTAAAAAAAATTAATAGAAAAAATTAAAAAAAATAATAGGAGTCTTGAGTTTATAACATTTTTCAATTAAAAAATTGTGATGATAGCTAACAAAAACATTTTACTAACTCTCTTAATAAATAAAAAAATTGGGATTTTTTTATGTTTCTAAGATTATTATTTTTATATTTTCTCACGACATCTTCCTGTTAATACTTAAAAAATATTGAATATGTTTTATATTTTAAGATATTAAATATAATTTTATAATAATTTTTCATATAATAATAAATTGAAATTTTATTTTTTAAAATTTAAAATTTTATTTTATTTAAAACTAGTTATCTTTCCAATGAAAAATGTACTTATAAAATAATAAAAATGTCAATAACTACTCTGGTTAATGAAGCTCAAGATGAAGACTAATATGTTGTTGGATTAAGTGGAATTGGTTCAAATCAAGGTAAGGAATTTATATAGCTATTCAATAATAAATTATTATATATGATAAGATTATTAATTTAATAATAAAAATCTTATTTAAAATAATTTTAATTTTTTGACAATATAATTTTTTCTTACGGTGACAATGTAAAGAAAAACTCTTAACATTACTCACATCTAATGTAATAAGGGTTTTTGACAAAAATTTTAAATAATGTAGTATTTCCTTTAAAAAAAATAAAGTAGTACTTAATCAAATGACAGGAATTTTTTTATTTTCCAAAGGCAAATGAAAAGAAACCTAATTAATTAGTTCGTACATCGCTCAAGCATTGTGACAACAAAAACAATGAATTAACATTCCAAACAATATTATATTTTATTTATTTGAAAACAGATTATGGCATGGTCATTGGTCTAGTTGAAAAACATATGCTCCTAAAGTATGCATATTAGTTTGGTACAGTTCCTCTTTTAGTTATATATAGTAAAACATGTAGGAAAACCAACACTTGGTATAACTGGCCGATTTTATTAATATCAATTATAAAAAGAAAAATGTTAACTAGTGTTATTAGAATATTATAAGATATCATTTAAGAAATTTAAAGTAAAAATATTTTTATAAAAAGATAAAAGATTATATTATTTATGATTATTTTTTACTTTCCTATAATTTTTATTATAATTTTTTTAATTCTTAATCAATATCTTAATAACACATAATAATAAATATATATGAGCCGTCTCATCTCAACGGTTCATTGCTATTTCGGACGTTACTTTTATGCTCCTTTTTACGATAGCAACGACAATATTGCTCTTTTATTTCTTTATGAAATACTTCTATCAGGGATTCAGGCTATGTATTAGAATAAAAATTCTCTTTAAAAAAAGTAAAATGATAATTATTTTAAATTTATTTTTAAATGTAATTCTTATATATATATATATATATAATTTTAATATAATTCGTATAAAAATATTCTTTTAAGACCATTTTTCGAAATACGTTTTATTAATTATTAAAATATAAAACAAAGAGTGCGCGAAACCAAAATGGTACGCTACCAATTAAGCATGCATTATTTATTTGTTATCTCACCTGTCACCTGAAACAAAAATCTACATAAATTTAGATTATCTTCCAAGGCAATCGATCATATTATTTGAATTTTGAAACAATATTTTCTCACAGTTCATGCTTCTCCAATTTTTAATTGTCTCGAGAATTCGTTGGTCTTCAAACTCGGATCATTAAAGAAAATATATTGGAGTTTCTAATTAATTTTATTTGAAAAAAAATTCCAAAATAAACACCAACATTTTAAAAAAATACGCAAAAAGAAACGAATATAGATAAGATTACTGTGAATGAGGTCTGGCTCATTTGTTAAACAAAATACATAAGTGTTATAAATTTTTTATATAGAAAAACAATCCGATGAATGGTTGTGAACTAGCATAATGGGTTTGATCAACACAATTGATAGTTTTTGGATTAATCAATTCGTTTGAATCATAATTGTCAATCATGTGCATGATAAATTTAGTTAAAATATTCATAACGTGTGATTACTTAAATAAGAATTATTTATCTTAAATTTATGAGTTTTATAATACTTTATACATTTAAAAAATTTACATAAAATTATTTCAATACTAAAATTATTAAAATAAGTACTTAATTTGAATTATATTAAATTTTGTATTAATTTTTTATTTTATTTTTCACCTGCAACCAGCCCATCAAAAGTACTCGAAATTTCAAACATTCCCTGTATTTCCTCTTCCTCCTCTTAATTTTACTTCTCTGCCAAAGCTTAATCTATTAAAATCAAATCCTAAATTTGCCCAGTCTATTGACACGAGTGGAGAGAATCAAGTCGCCTTGTCCCGCCACCTTAACTAGTTGCCATGGGAACTCTACAATTGAATACATGAACAAACAAATAATAAATAAATGATGCTCAAATCGAACCATGAATCAATATCACTGCAGCCAATAAACACCAAAACAAAATCAACATTGTCACTTTGTCAGCACAATCCCTACAAGGCGTGCCTATTAACCTATGTTATCCTAGTTAACAGCACATCATCCACTACTTGAACTGAATCTAGGAAGCAATGGTGGTGCATAACACAAAATTGGCATATATGATATGATCTTCATTAATAATAATTTTTTTTTAAATGTTAGGCACTTAAACTTGTTATGCTGACATGTACATCACTATCGCTAAACACCCGTAACGTTGCTCGCGTGTCAATTCTTTATACGTCAATTTCAAAGTCAAACATCGTAGGCAGGCACCAAACATTTGTTTGCTTCTTCAACGACAATTAGGCACATGGTTTAAGTTTCAGTTTTTTCCATCACTCATGATTCCTTTAAATCGTAAGTGCTCCCCTTTTATTGAGACACATTGATCCTAATCCTGTACTGTACATCTTTCCTTTGTTTTCAACGTTTTCTTCACTATTTTCCTTCTTTTAGATAGAACTAGAAGACAAAATATATTGATCCATGATGTGTTTGTTTAGAATCTTTAGATTAATAGTGCTTCTATTTTTCTTTCTGGGCACTGTTCAATCTAGAGTACTTCATGGGAAAGAAAATGCTGGCATCGTGAATGGAAAAAATTCACTTATTTCATTCGTGTCAGGCATTGTTTCTGACCCTCAAAACGCTCTAAAGAGTTGGAAGTCACCGGGTGTTCATGTTTGTTATTGGTCAGGTGTAAGATGCAACAATGCAAGTGACATGATAATTGAGCTTGATCTCAGTGGACGGTCACTAGGAGGCACCATTTCCCCTGCTCTTGCTAACATCTCTTCCTTGCAAATTCTTGACCTTTCTGGGAACTTTTTGGTGGGTCACATTCCAAAGGAACTAGGCTATTTGGTTCAGCTTGGACAACTCAGTTTGTCTGGGAATTTTCTTCAAGGGCACATTCCATCCGAGTTTGGTTCACTTCACAACTTGTACTACCTTGACTTGGGAAGCAATCATCTTGAGGGAGAGATTCCCCCATCACTTTTCTGTAATGGAACTTCACTGAGTTATGTAGACCTCTCTAACAATTCCTTAGGGGGAGAAATCCCCTTGAACAAAGAGTGTATCATTAAAGACCTCAGGTTCCTATTACTTTGGTCTAACAAGCTTGTAGGCCAAGTTCCTTTAGCTCTTGCATACTCTACCAAGCTTAAATGGCTTGATTTGGAGTTGAATATGTTGAATGGAGAGCTTCCTTCTAAGATTGTAAGTAATTGGCCACAACTACAATTCCTCTACTTGTCATACAACAATTTTACCAGCCATGATGGTAATACCAACCTTGAACCTTTCTTTGCCTCCTTGGTGAATTTATCACACTTTCAAGAACTCGAATTGGCGGGAAACAATCTTGGTGGGAAGCTGCCACATAACATTGGTGATCTTCCCACCAGCCTGCAACAACTTCACCTAGAAAAAAATCTCATATATGGCTCTATACCTCCACAAATTTGCAACCTTGTCAACCTGACTTTCTTGAAGTTGTCCAGTAACCTATTAAATGGATCAATCCCTCCCAGCCTCGGTCACATGAATAGGCTAGAGAGAATTTATTTGTCAAATAATTCACTATCTGGTGAGATTCCATCAACCCTTGGTGATATCAAGCATCTGGGACTTCTAGACTTGTCAAGAAACAAGCTTTATGGTCCAATACCAGATAGTTTTGCAAATCTCTCCCAGCTAAGAAGGCTTTTACTTTATGACAACCATCTTTCTGGAACAATTCCACCAAGTCTGGGAAAATGTGTCAATTTGGAGATTTTAGACTTATCTCACAATAAGATAACTGGTTTGATTCCTGCAGAAGTATCAGCCTTGGATAGCTTGAAATTATACCTGAATTTGTCAAACAATAACTTACATGGGTCTTTACCATTGGAACTCAGCAAAATGGACATGGTGCTAGCTATTGATGTATCCATGAATAACCTCTCTGGCAGCATCCCTACACAACTGGAAAGCTGCACAGCACTGGAGTATCTCAACCTCTCTGGTAATTCCTTTGAAGGCCCTCTCCCTTATTCATTAGGCAATTTGCTCTATATTCGAGCATTTGATGTGTCTTCAAATCAATTGACTGGGAAAATACCAGAGTCCATGCAGTTGTCTTCCTCTCTCAAGGAACTTAATTTCTCTTTCAACAAATTCTCAGGGAGAGTCTCACACAACGGAGCATTTTCAAATCTTACCATTGACTCTTTCCTAGGAAATGATGGTCTCTGTGGCCGGTTTAAAGGCATGCAACATTGTCACAAGAAACGTGGTTATCATTTGGTGTTCTTATTGATTCCTGTGTTACTATTTGGCACCCCTCTCCTATGCATGCTTATTAGGTACTCCATGGTAACGATCAAGTCAACAGTGAGAAATCGAATTGCTGTTGTTAGAAGAGATGATTTGGAGGATGTAGAAGAGGGAACAGAAGACCACAAGTACCCAAGAATTTCATATAAACAACTTAGAGAAGCCACTGGAGGCTTCAGTGCGTCAAGCTTAATTGGTTCAGGCCGGTTTGCCCAAGTCTACGAAGGAATGCTACAAGATAATACAAGAGTAGCTGTGAAGGTGTTGGATACAACGCATGGTGAGATTTCAAGGAGCTTTAGAAGGGAATATCAAATCCTGAAAAAGATAAGGCACAGAAATTTGATAAGGATCATCACAATTTGCTGTAGGCCAGAATTTAATGCCCTTATTTTTCCCTTGATGCCAAATGGTAGCCTTGAGAAGTACCTATATCCAAGCCAAAAATTGGATGTGGTTCAATTGGTAAGAATAT
This sequence comes from Glycine latifolia, assembly GCA_013407115.1. Taxonomy (NCBI): domain Eukaryota; kingdom Viridiplantae; phylum Streptophyta; class Magnoliopsida; order Fabales; family Fabaceae; genus Glycine; species Glycine latifolia. Next base: position 6,831,321 of record CM023947.1, read on the forward strand.
GCAGTGATGTAGCCGAGGGAATGTCCTATCTGCACCATTACTCTCCAGTGAAAGTAGTGCATTGTGATCTTAAGCCAAGCAATATACTCCTTGATGAAGATATGACAGCTTTGGTTACTGATTTTGGAATTTCAAGGCTTGTACAAAGTGATGAGAATACATCCATCAGTGAATCAGCATCTTTCAGTTCAACACATGGTTTGTTATGTGGCTCAGTTGGTTATATAGCTCCTGGTATGTACTTTATGAACTTTGATCCAACATTTTTCTATACTATGGTCATGACTGTCATGTAATATGATATTTTTCAGGAATTTTGGCCTATGGACTACTTTCTATAAGTAACTTTTAACTGGTAAACTCCAATCTGAATAATTGGTCTGAAAAAGGATCATAAGAAAATTTTCATCAAGGTCTATTCGGTTCCAAAAAAATACTTTCTATATATTTTTATTAAGTTTTCACTTTTAATTTTAAAAATGTTACATTAGTTTCACTTTTAAAAGATTTCTAAAAGAGTGAAAACAATAAAAAAAAGTTATTTTCTCTATTTCATATGCGAATATTTGAAGATAAAAAAGAAAATAAAAATAAAGTGCATGCTATTTTATGATTAAAGTAAAAATGAGAAATACAGAAAACATTTTCCATAATTGAACTTTGTTATTTTTTGTATGTGCTGTAGAACTCACTATATATTCTGTATTCCATTTTCTTGGACACAGAATACGGACTGGGAAAACATGCTTCAACTGAGGGTGATGTTTACAGTTTTGGAATACTTGTGTTGGAGATGGTATCAGGAAGACGCCCCACAGATGTACTCAACCATGAAGGCTCAAGCTTGTGTGAGTGGATTAAAAAGCAATACACACACCAACACCAACTTGAAAACTTTGTTGAACAAGCACTGCAAAGATTCTCTCCTTGTGGCGTGCCAAACCATCGTAACAAAATTTGGAAAGATGTTATACTAGAACTCATTGAGCTGGGGCTAGTATGCACACAGTACAATCCTTCAACAAGACCAAGCATGCACGATATAGCTCAAGAGATGGAGAGGTTGAAGGACTACCTCACTAAGTCAAACTTGCCCCCTCATTAATAGTTCAATTTTTTCATTCATTGTAACTGTAAAAGTCTTTGTTACACACTCTACTGTCAATTAATTTTTGTAAGTTTAATTAGTATCTCAATTCTAAAGTATCATAGTCATTTTTTTAAATATTTTTTTATTTAAATTCGATTGAGTTGCGTTGAAATGTTGGTGTTGTAATGTTGATCGAGTGAAACAAGCGGGTCAATATATATGTTCCTATTGGTCAATATATCACTTCTCTTATTTAGACGATCAAGTTGATAATTGATTTTATATATATATATATATATATATATATATATATATATACCGTTTTATGTAGTTAAACTAGTTATGGAGTAGACATTGATGAAAAGAAAAGAAAAGAAACCACATCCATGAATCCTATTCAGATTACCCCGATCATGCATGCACTTTAGCACTAGAAAACCATTGTAACATGATTGTTTGCGTCGGTAGATCAAGTTGTCACTGACAGAGATCCGAAGCAAGATTACATATTGAATGCCGTCACTTTGTTGTCTGCATCAACCTTAAATTAATTAACATGAAGCCAGAGAATATCCCTGGAAAACAATTTTAAATAAATATATATGCAACTTGACCTATTAATATTTTATCACATGCATCATCATGTTATTCATTAATTAATATGAGATATCACGATAAGGATATGGTAAATTCCTATTAACATATCTTAAACTATATTCACTCAAATGTCACCGTGTCTCAAGAAAGACTTGAAGCCAATTGGCACAATAATTTCTCACACTGTACGTGCTCTCGTCTACAGCTGTGTGCATAGTCTTTCTTCAATGCTCAAAAAAGGTCTGATAGTTATTGTGAAACCAGACTCAAAGCAAGAATACAAAGTAGTGTTACCTGACAAGTTCTTCATTCTATTGCTAACCTTGACTTTAAAGCAATATTAAGGGTACAAAATTAAGTTGCAACAGTTCCATCGATATTCACCTTAATTTGATTCCTCAAGAGCTTTTGAATCTACATGCAAGAACCCCACTTAAGGGTACATACAAGATTCCCACGTTGTTAATCAACAACATAACGTTATCGAACCCATATATTGCACTGCTTCCTAAACCCTGGCCTATCAATTATAAAGATAGCCCGGGAAATCAACGAAATGGTCTTAATTATAACAATCAAATCCAACATCTTGATATTATTAGGGTTTTGACTTTCCAATACCACATTCAACCTATTCCGACGAGCAGTGTCAGTATATGTATTATGTATATGGAAGGAGTGAAGAAGTTACACGTACGCGAGGCGAGTGACCAAGTTGCATTCGAAATAACTGATTTTTAGTTTATTTAAAACAAAAGTTAAATTCATTTGTTTTGTATCTTATATGCAGCCCTTATTTTTAGCTTCCAACTTTAAAACAAGTTTCAACATTAAAAAAATAAAATTTAGTTAAATGCTATCTTAATGAAGCACGTATCTATATTAAACATTGAGATGGGTGAAAATGGAGCCGTGTTGCGATCTCGACAAATATACCGATTGTTCTAAGTAATAAAATGATAAATAGAATATCGTCCCACAGGGATTGATGCACCAATTTTATCGCAACTATTATCTATAAGTTTGGATGAACAAATGTTTGGAAGAAAGTGTGTATTGACTTTTGAAGTAAGGAAATTAAATGACAAGATTCAAAACACAATAAGAATGCAAGAATAACTATATTTGGTTTTAGTAAAATATGAGAGAAATAGTAATCAGGACACATTCACCTTTTGCTTCCCACTTCTTAACTTGGATTGGTTAATACATTCAATTACTTTCGTTATTCAGATAATACATCTTCATTCAAGAAATAGTTAAATCTTAATTCTTTAGTGACTTTAACCCTTTAACCCACATAAAGATCTTAATTCTTTAGTAATCTCTTCTTAGGTTAAGCATTAAGTTGGATGCACCAAATCATCTACAATCATATATTTATATTCCTAGATAATGTAAAGATCGTTACTTTACCAAAGTTAGAAATCAGAACTCCAATATTCCTATTGTGAACCCTAACTCTCAGACATTATCAGAGTGATCAAGTCTAATAAAGAGATATACTTTCCATAACAAGGTAAAGTAAAATAACTTAGTATAAAAGAATAATAGAACCCAATCCAACCAAAAAGGGGTTTACATGAGGTTCGTGGCCCTAACTACAATAAACAACTAGCCATACATATTTGTGTCTAGTTTCAAAAGCACAAAATGAAGCATACTCAGCTGAAGCAAATAAATGAAGAAGAAGAAGAGAAACATCTCTGCCTTAGATCTTCAATCTACTTGCCCTAGCCAAGCACTCCCAAGCTTTCCTTCTTATCTTTTTTTTTATGCTATTTTCCAGTGTGTGGAACCTCCATCTCAGTTATGGGCCTTGCTATTTATATTTGGGAAGTGAATTTCCCAAAATGCCCTTAGCAGAGTGCACAGTAACAGTTGAATCCGTGTCTCCGTGCCAATCGCACTAGATTCAGCGCTGATTGTGCAACTATATTACAAGTCTAGCGCTGATTGCGCCACATCCCACGATAATTGTGCCAGATGACAGAGAGTTTAACATCATAATTATTTCTTTGGCGCGATTGGCGCAAGTTTGCACGCAGAATGCATGAGTTCAAAGTGGGTTTTTCATTTAATTATCTCTTTGGTGTGATTAGCGCCAACCCTCACGCGGATCGCGCGACTTCATAGAGAGTTTGTGCTTGAATCCTCACTGTGGCACGAACAGCGCCAAAACCACGCAGTTAGCGTGGGGATCTTGCTTGGCTTTCTTGATCTTGTTTTCTTCACTTCTTTTCTTGGTTTTCTGCTATGAAAATACATGAAATGATTGAGAGAATGATTGAGGAGAATTAATCAACATTTCCAGCATATGTAAACAATTATTGCTCAATTGTGATCAATTTCATGCTTCTTTTAGCTTGAAAAGCATGATATGCTGGCGCATATCAAGCGGAAATAGATTTTAGTCACAAAACGCAAAAAATACTGTGGATTGCCTTGACTTTTACTTAGAGATTATATGGGAAAAACTAGGGTTGGTGAATTCTCGGTAATTGTATTGAGTGGAAACTAAGTGATTATATGGGAATAGGAAATATTAATAGGTAATTCAGATCATATTATTTCTAATGATCATTACATGACATGTATTCAAGTAATTACTTTTTTCTTGTAAAATAAAAAACTAATTACATATTACGTAGAGATAAGTTGGGGACCATAAATACTTGGTAGCCCTGATTATCTAACAATCTTTCCGGACACGTGTCCAAAAGTTTCCAATGTTGTTTGGCCGGTCACTCCTCCACTTGTAGAGCCAGAAATGTGGGGTCTTTAAAAAGGTTGTGCTATTAATTTTTCCAACGGTTCAATTATTACGTCATGCCCATGACAATCTTTTACGAGCAGTCGATGAAAATGTTGAGGGTTTTTTATTTTTATCTATAAAAGCTACAGAAAAGAATAACTTAATTTGAACAATGCATGCCCAAAGTGGCACCCATCTCAATTCTTTTTTAGAAGAATAAATTACTAATCCAAAGAACTCTAACATCATTTCATCCGACATTTAATAAATTTCTTCTAACATACTCTCTCAGAAACCAATAATTAAAATGAAAAGTAGAAAACTTACTAAGGAAGTACTTGGAGAAATATTGTAGTACTAGATCAGAGGCGTACGTATTCTTCAATATTAAGCACAATGTTATGTTCCTATTCCATCACTATAACAGAAGCATAACTAACTCCTGGGGTTTCTATTTCCCACTTCTTTTTTTCATGTTTGTACATGAGAGTGTTTCTTTTATTAGTTAAAATTTATTAAAAATTATATAATTATGGATAAAGTAGTTAAATAAAGGTGAAAACCGGTATAATTTTATAATAATTTTAACTAACAATAAAAAAAAGATGTATTAATCACTAATACATTTCACGAAAATTAATCTCATATTTGCATGTATCTGTTCCAAAGATGGATATTGCTTATTATTGTCCAAGGTTGGTAAGATAAACGGTAGCAGCCAGCAGGGCTGATCCGTATTACATTTGTATTTTGTACTCGGAGATAGATACTTGAGATGTTTGTACACAATTCTATCGGGTAAAATACCAATAATACGATCCTCCAAGTAAAGTATATTAACTTACTTTCTGTATGAAAAAATTCATATTAGCTTTAGAGAAAACCACTATTACAATTTATTATAGATTGTTTAACAACTTTATTTAATCCACCATTGCAGCCAAACCCATGTGTATCACGCATCTTCTAGCTTGGCCATTTCAGTGCTTTGAAATAGTAGTCATTGGTGACCTACAAAAAAGAAAATTGTCATTGGGATTTTTCCCTTATTCAATTCATGAAGCTTTAATTATTTCACAATGCCCTACCATTTTAAATCTTCGCGTTCATAAGTTGATTCATTATGGACGGAGGTATGTGATGCAACAATTTCTTTCATTGTGTGCTTTAAAACAGTAGTTTATATTAAAAGAGTGCAGAGTCCTTTCAGTCTCAATTTGGATTAAATAAATAATCAGGAGTAGGTGCATGCATCAGTGCATAGGCCCTAGCTGCTCCTGTTCTTTATGCCACCAGAAAATCTTATCAATAGAAACTGAGTTAGGTATCTATGCACATGATTAATTTATGTAAAACTATTATCTCTCGTATCATAACAAGACCACAACTGCCAAGGGCAAAAAAAAAGTTAATTGATATACTAGTGTCAACTTAAAAAATTTTAAGTGCTGAAAACATCACTTTAAGATTGGCAAATTAATTTTTGATTCATTGAAAGGCCGTGATATATGAAATCTTGAATTTATTCAAATCATGATATTGAGAAGAATAACGAAGATTCCGAGAAGAAATCAATTAGAGATGGAGATCGAAACTAGGAAGTCAAATATAAAGAAGAAAAACGACTAAGTGTCACTACGCAGAATAGTTCTAAACAAGGGTACAAGAATTCAAGCCAGATTTCTTGACAAATTGACAATTAGAGAAAGAAATTTATAAATAGGATTCTATAAATCACTTTCCGTCGTTGAAAATACATTATACAAACACATCTGTACCATCAAATATATATATGCTTCGCACATCGATAACTACTGATACAAAGAGTCATGTGCATATTTCTAACCAAACTGAAGTTCAAGTCATTAAATTAATTTATGTTAGTTTATTTCTTCTTTTGATTTACTTTCCAGTTTTTGCATTTCAAGTTCTTTATCCTTATTTGCACTTCTTCTACCCCTTTTCTTCCTTTAAGTTTCAAGTTAATTTCAATTCCCTGCAACTTTATTTTACTTTTTTGAATTACACTCGGCTATTTATTTTCAATTGCATCTTCTTCTACTCATTTCTACTTTAAATTTCAAGCAGTTTTAACATTCTGGCAAAGATATTTTTAGAACATTTACTTGCTTTTCAAGTATATCTTTGTTGCAAATTTACATTACAAGCACTTTAAATTTCTGCAATATTAAAGTTTCTAGTTATTTTAAATTTCAAGTTGCTTTTAATTCTACTTTACATTTTTATAGTTTTCAATTTGAATACTTTCTTTTCATTTAATTTACACATTTATTTTTGAAGTTCATGTTTGCAATTTGAATGTTTTTCTTTACATTTCATCAGAATTAAGTTTCATTTTTCTTTCACTTTAGAATTCAGATTGTCTTGAAACTAGTTCATGTCAGATCTGGAACTCAAGATTTAATGCTAAAAATGCTCTAAAATTAACATAATTTGATTTATATTTTAGACCAAATTGAAATCAATGTTTTGTGTACAATTTACACACTTATTTAAAAGATTTAACTATACTTTTTAATCTATTTTTTATTATTTGTCAAATTTTGTCCCTAATAAACTATTATGGCACATTTTATACTCACTTTTTAAAATCTTGCAATATATTTTTGCATATCTATGTTAAATTCCAAATAGCGCTAACAATTTGTGGTTTTAACGGTCATTAAACTCACATTTTTTAAATAAGAGTTTCTAACATAATTATTAAGTCTTATCTTTATTTTTTTATCTTTCCCTTTTCTCGGTGATTGTCTTTCACTCTTTCTTCTTCCGTAGGTCGTAGCTACTGGTGTCGAAGGATCGTTAGAGGTTGTGATGCATGTGAAGTGCCTTCTCAAGGTCTTCGTAAGTGTCATCATCGGGCCAGGGTACAAGACACCAACAAGTGGCTGCAAGAAATCCATTTTCTTTGTGTATTTCACTCATATATATACACAACAAAAATATATTTTTGTTGTGTATTCTAATCAACATAATCATGTTTTCATTTTGAAATATATTTTCATTTAAAAAAAAATAAAAACAAAAAGTTGAATTTGAAAAGAGTATATTAATGGGTGCCAATAATAAGGCCAAACATAATTGGATTTGACATGTTGAGGCCCCTATCAAAACATAAGGGGCCTGGGGCAACATCCAAAGGGAATTACTATTGTTAATAACTATTTTTGCTATTGGCACTAACATGTGGGTGCCTTTTTGTGGTATCTTGAAATTTCCCTTTGACATAAACCAAAATGGAAATTTGTTTCCATTTTGCTAATACATTAACATCAACAACACCTTTAACCCAAGTTAATTGGGATTGGTAGTAGATGAACTCAATGATAAATCAAAAATCAGACAAAAAAAGAAAAAATAATTTAACAAAATTATAATTCCGTTGTTAAATTTTTTTTATCCCCAAATGCATAACAAAAACACATTTCCATTGTTATTGATAGCTATACAACGGAAGTGTATTTCCATTGTGTTTTTTTTTCCACCCCCAATTGTGCAACGGAAACATGCGTCCATTGTGAAACTATTAATGTACAATGGAAACATTAGATTTTTTTTCTTATACACTTTACAAAATGAAAATATGTTTCCATTATATACCTGCACAACATAATTATTTTTCCATTGTGTACCAATTTTGACACACTATGAAAACATGATTTCATTGTATTAAAAAAAAAAAGCTACCACGTTGGGTGTTCTGAGGGAAACGAGAGAGAAAAAAAAAAGAGTTGGAGAAGTGATGGAGAAATGAGAAGTGAGAGAGGAAGGGAGAAGGGTTGGGATGTAGGAAAAAAGGATGATGGTAAAATGATGAAATTGTTATGAATGGACGTACCAATAATAATTTAGGTAGTGAGAATAGTTGTTCCTCATTCAAATAAGTCTGCCTTTAATCCTAAAAAAGTATTTTTTTTATGCTTAAATAAAAGAAATATTAATGTCATACAATAACTTATACCACATTTTTTTTTCTCTATATCATTTTTCCCTCCATTATTGTACATATCACTCATCTTGTCCCAATAACTTATACATCAAATCACTTATCTTCACATTCTTCCTCTTCCTATTTCTTATTTATATAAATTGTTCTATACATTTATTATAATAATAAAATTTCTATAAAAAAAGTCCAACCGAAGATGTTCATAAGTCGGGTTGAGTCAGATTTGACTAAACATGTTATCTAACCTAATAAAAAATCTATGGGTTAAGTTTGTGTATTTTTTATGTGTTGATTCAACCCAACCTAAACTCATCATAAATGGGTTGGATCTGGTTGAATTGATTGGATCTAAATATTTAAAAAATGTTTTATTTTTAAGAACAATAAATTATTTTTGTCTATATTTTTTAAGTATATAATGATTGAATACACTCAAAAGAGACTAAATTGTAAAAAAATTTGATTGGTAGATATAATGATTCTTATACTAATAGGATATTTTTATTTTAGATAAAAATAAACTATAATATTAGCATGTAAAAATATAAACAAAATCAAGATTTAGATAAAAACAATTTTAAAAAGAAAAAAATCATGGTGATTTAAATTATTAATTTAATAAGTTATGTGAGTTAAAAATTATTAATGTGTTTTATATTTAATAATTACTTTATATATAATAATAAGTTAAATTATATGATATAGATTAGGTCCGGTTGAATCGGATAAAAAAAATAAAATTTATTATTCAATTCGTTCATAATCAAATTTTAATCAAATTAGATTAAATTTCCAATATAATTATATCGGATTAAGTCACGAATATATCTGAGCCCATCAACACCCTTTGGGTCAGCCTATACTCGGATAGCTATGAATGATCTTATCCAAAATACAAAATAAATATAAAAATTGGATCGATTTTAATATTTTTCCTTCTATCAAACGATTTTGTTGCTTTCTTGGAATTATCCAGCCATCTTAAAAAAAACAGCCTAACACATCACGTCGATAGTAAAATGGACTAATCCAACTTAGCCTCCCAAAATTTAAAAAGAAAGAAAAAAATTATAAAAAAAAAAAAAACAGGTGACTCATAAGTTAATTCACTAAATAAATAAAAAATAAATTTATTCAAACATAAATATAATGTAACAATCATATAAATTAAATAAATATAATCTAAAAAAGAACTGATTGACATAAAATAATATTATATATATATATATATATATATATATTAACATGTATTACCATGAAATCTAACTTAAAGCCTATAATCTAAGAAATTTACCTATATACAATTCAATATCTGAATTGATAATGATATGCTAAAATCTCAACCACAAGGTCATGAAGATTATTACAATAATACTTTTCTTTCTAAAACTACAATTCTATCATTAAAAACAGAAAATAATTAATCAATTGGAATCAGATAATACAAGAATTGTTGTATTTTTTATATTCAAACAATCCATCAACACATCTGTATATTTAACTTATGATAATAGAATTTTAACAATTCACAAAATATCCATACACACAAAAAAGAAAAATTAACCTGACAGGTTAACCCTGCTGAACCCACCCTTGACTTGTCAGGTTGTTAGGTTAGGTTATGCAAATTAATAAGTTGAATCAATATGTAACTTAATCAAACCGCTAGCAGGTTAAATGGGATAACCTGTCCACTAAATTTAACCCATTTTGCAATCCTTATACATGCATATCTCAGTCTTGAAGAATATATCGCTATAGCCATTTCAACTGAAGGCACAATCAAATTCAAAAGTCAGCGTTATGGCTATTCTCATGGAAAGAATTAGCAAGAAGAGCGGCAAATCTATAGAGAGATCTCATGAATTTTCTCTTATTAGTATATCTTCATCTTTATCAAGTTAAGATAATAAGCATTAAGGTTCCATTTTAAAATTGAAAGCAAGGACTAACTAGCTCAGGAGTCAGGACACAAACAGATAATTTTGCTAGAAATTTTTAATCGACTAAGTCATGTATATTCTTTGGGGAAAAAACACAAGACACCATACTTAACCACACAAGAATTTAAAGTCACCCTCATACTTGTGCCCATTATAAAATATGGAATTATGAAAAAGATATACATTCCTCAGTAACTAAAATTCGGTTTGGAAGATCTATTCTACCTGCCTATACTAATACCATATATAATCCTCTTTGTGGGCACCTAATGATGCACCAAGTTAATTGGATGTCTGAGATGGTCTTTCCGTATTCACTAGATCAAATCCAGAAGTACACCATTGCCTGTTCACAGAAATTTGGAAACCAATTATTTCAGAGGTGAAGAAGAATACAAATAATTCCATCATCAAATGTAATATTATCAAACAAAAAACTACTAGCCTTGGAATGGGAGAATCAAATAAAGCAGATATTTGCATGCAACAGAAAATTCTTCTCAAAAGAAGGCAAAAGCACTAGAGTATGCATTACCTCTTGAAGAGGATCCAAACGATTATCCCTCTTACTACTCTTAGGTGGTGCTTTTTGGGTTTTCCAACTTCTAATCTCTGACTCCATTAACTTGAGTTGGCTGCATATGTCCTTCAACAACCTCAAATGCTCTTTCCCATTCACTTCATGCACAATCTCTTTCCTTGCACTGATTGTCTCCCTCTCAAGCTGATCAATTCTCTGATGCAACTTTTGAAACTCAGCATGAGCATTGCAATCCCCATCCATCCCTTCTTTTCTCTGCCAAACAATGGTCTTCATATCTTTGGGACTAGGTATTTTGATTTCATGGTTTCCACTAATCATGCTCTTGAGCTTGTCCATGTCATGTTTAACATGCGATTCAATGACTTCCTCAAACACCGAGTCTGGTTTTGTCAATCTGTTATCTGCATCTGAACTCCATCTCTCAAGTCTTCTTTTCCCATGTCCACTTGCTTTATGCTTTTCACTCGTTTGTGGGACCTCAAACACATCATGGACATTACCGGAGCATGAGGGAATAGCAAATGCTTCTCCATCGGATGTACCTTCACTGTGATTTACTTTATCAGAACTAGTAGGGGCTACTCTATCTGTTAGGTCACAGGTTAACTTGGTGCTTGCTTGTGAAAACACTGAACATGATCTCCCTCTTCTACTCCTCAATGTGGTGCGTTTTTCTCCTCCTGATTCTTTACAATCTGAAATCACTTTCACTTTTTCATCTAACGTCTGGATCTGGTTCCAGTATGCATCAAGAGTTCCATGTCCATAGTCTACCGATTTTCTCGGCAAATCCAAGCTTGGAGAAGTAACTTCTTGATCAGTATCACTCTCCATTATGTTATGAACCATATCTGGAACCGGAACAGGACTAGGTGATCTATCTCTCTTCCTAGCAGATCTCAAGTTATTCTTTAACGGAATAGGGGGCAGTGAACTTAGCCTTCTTACCGTGCTACAAGCTTGACCATTTTCTCCATTATGTTGTTGATCATTTCTACTCAACAACAGGTCCTCATCGAATTCAAAATCACTGGCATTGAAATCAGACCCCAAAGCGAGAAGTTTGTTTTTATAAGCCAGGACTTGATACCCAAGAGAAGTAATTTCCATTTCCTTCTGATACATAAGCTCTTCAAAAACTTCAAGAGTGGCCTCAGCATGACCTATCTTCTCCTCTGCCATTCTCTTGTAGTGACTCGCCTCCATCTTCACCGCGGCCTTCTCTCCTTGCAACCGCACTATCATGTCCATGGCTTCACTGGCTGCAGTTGCTGAGGCTTCCCTTTCCTCATCCAACTCCGCATATAGCTTCTGCAGAAGTTGCTGTTGGGCACGGAGTGTCTCCTTCATGGCTGTTATATCACTTTCAGCCATGCCGCTTCAAGCAATCACTTATTCCTGAACCCACAAGATAATAATTGCAATTTTATGACCACCATAGTATCAGACAAACAACTTTTGATATATATATATTTTTTTTTTTAATATTTTCCAAGTGATCAATTTCATCATTAAATGAACCTGATGGCTCCAACTCTAAGGTATGTTAACATAGCAAATAACAATATACATATAACCTACGAAAATGACTATAGATGTTTGGGGAAGGAGAAAATCAAGTTTTTAGGAGTCTATTCCACGTGTTGTCTGTGGCTCAGAAACAATTCTTTGATATTTACCTTCATTCACAACGTTGATAAGAAAGCAGAACAAGGTAGTGTATCTGGCGATCGCAAATAAATTGAGGCAAAGTAGAAAGAAAATCTCAACAATAAACCTTTTTTCTTTGGTATAAAAAACCAAAGGCTTCAAGAAAATACAGAAAAACTCGTAAGAGAATCGCGGTTTACACAGGATATATTGGCAAAGAACACCGCTACGCAATTCTAACAAGGTAATTCATTGAAAACCGAATCTACCAAGCAATTTTATTTAATTTTTTTCCCCAAAGCAGAATCCCCTGTTTCTCTGTTTACATATTGGAAAAGAAAAGGTTAATGGTTTCACAACACAAGCAAGGAAAAGAAATGAATCTCAAACCTGTGTGTGTTGGGGTTTCAGTTTTGCGCAGGAAGTAACAGGACGAGCCCGAATTTACGATGTAAAAAAAAACAGAGAGTGAGTTTCGTTATGTCGTACAGTTATGGACAAAATCATGGTTGGTTAACTTTTGTGTCTTGGCATTATTATGTTGCATTGCATTGAATTCTCTCTGGCTCAGGCGCTGATTGTATGTTTCCATGTAGGTCCCTTTTCCTTTCCTTTCTTTTCCCGTCATAGATAAGGTAGCCCCTTCTTTTCGTTTAGTATTTATATCATTATATTTGTTTTTTGGGTTTCAAAAAGTTGTTCCTTCATACTTTCCAACGGCTACAATAAGGCACAGCTACGCCCACCTGATGATGATAAAATTCTATATTAGTGTAGTCCATCATCGAATACTATTTTATCAAGTCAACTCCAACACAAACATGGTGCTGGCCTTCTCATGCGTCAAACAAAATCATGTGGATATATAAATGAAAATACTAGGTTAAAGTTCTACAATTTTTTTTTGTCATCTTTATCCTAAATAAATATCTATATCTATTTATAGTTATATGTAGATTAAGATAAAGCTAGATCGCATTCTTGGTAACGATAACGCATAATTAATCAATTTTTTCCGTCAACTCTACTCTCAATATTATAGGCAGCTTGATACTGAACTTCTAATTAAATAATTTCACATCTTAAATACCATGTTACGAATATTTTCATTTACCATTGGTCCAATACTGTAAAGAAACAAGTTATAACCCACGACATCAAAATAATTAAATTTGTATTAATATAACATGATTAATTAAATTGTGTTAGTTACATGAAATAGTATATAACAAGTACGTGTCCATTTCAGTAAGAATAGGTAAAACTTTGGAAATCATTAACTTTGTATGATTAATAAAGTCTAGTGGTATAATGTAACTATAATACATTAAAGAAGACAAAAACTAATAATATAAACAATAATTAGTTCAAAAGCAAATCAAATTTAGATAACTAATCTTTTAAATAATTAATAACTTATATAATAAATAATATGACTAAGTCTAGTTTTAAGTACCAGACATTTCAAACTAACCCACTACTTTTTAAAAGGCTATTATGAAATTTACTGAAAAATATTTATTTATTCTGTATTTTTTAAAATTCTATGCATTATAATTGGGATAAATTCGTTCTCGTTTTTTTCTCTAAAGATGAATGAATTCTCTTTAATACGTGAAAATATTTATATTATTTATATTAATTTAAAGTTAAATTTTCTAAATTCTTGCATTATTTATAATAATGAAATTACAATAGTAATTGAAATAAATTATAAAACAGACATTTTGTCTGTATTATTAATTTATTTTATAAATATCAATATTCTTAGTTATGATATATCAAATTATCAACGTATATTTACAAGTTTTTCCTGTTCAGGACATATAATTACCAAATTTTTTTGCCCATTATATTTCACATATATTATGTATAGTTTATCAATTTTTTCAGTCCATTATATTGAGAGAAGTTTTATTTACTTTTGGGCCAGATAAAGAGAGTCTTTCATACCCAACAAATCCAAATAACTGATAAAAAACTAAAAAAATTACATACCAATTCTTTGGAGGGCTCCACATTATATGCAAAGGAGAAATATTATACGCAGTCTTATTCTCGTATATACAAAAAGGCTATTTCCAAATTTAAATTCATGATCAACAAGTTATCAAGACACAACTTTATTCATTCTCAAACCCAAATAATTGATGATGAAAAAAAAAAGAGATTGTTAACCGTGGTCGAAAAATGATCATAGATAATATATTGATTAACGTATTTTTTGAAATATATATGATTTTTATATTTATTTTTTGATAATTTTTTTTTTAATTTTTGTTTTTGATATGTGAAATTTTTTATCATAAATTCTTATAGTTAGCTTTTGTCAATTTGATATTAACATCTCCATTAAATTGACATATCATCGTATTAAGAATATTATCACATGTTCTATAAAGGTGAATTTATAGAATACAAATACAAAAACCTACAAGGAACAAATACAAAATACAAACTCATTATTTGAGTACATGTGATAACAGACGTGACATACTAATGTGTCAGCTTAATGTACATCAAATTTGACAAAAGTTAACTAAAGAAATTTATGATAAAAAATTTCAAATATCAAGAAATAAAAATAAAAAAATAATCAGAAAACAAATATAAAACTCATGTATATATATATATATATATATATATATGTATATATATTAAGGAATACAAATATATTTTAGCTTTGATTAAAAAATTAGACGGGAACATGCTTGGAAGGTTTTTCTTTCTTAATTAAAATAGAAAATAGGTGTTACATATTCGTAAATCAAAAGTTAAAAATTCAATACATGCACCTTTTTATTTAATTTATCCAATATTATGCCTACTTGCTAATACTTAGTTAATATTTGGAATTCATTAAACGAACAATAAACATAACTGGCCTGTTAACATTGTGATGCTCTTGAAAATTATGTAGCTCAAATAATGTTCTTATTTTATCGAATTCTCCGAGTGAGTAAATTATGCGGTAACTATGACATTGTTTATCATAAAATCTTACGCTGCAAATTTTACCGGATAAGTGTTCTAGGTATTTGTAAATGTATTGAGGTATAAATTAAGATATTTAGTTTTCTTATTTATAAATCAAAATTTTTAATTTTTTAAAATAAATAATTTTAATTATTTTATCAGTTGATCATCTAGTATGAATTAAAATCACAACCTATAAATATTATTTTATATCTAACATTAGTCAAGAGTATTAATTTTTTTCAAATTATAAAAAATTATAAATTAAAAAATATTTAATATATGAATCTTTTTTAATTTTATTTTATATCACTTTATATATTTTATTTTGAATAGTTTACATATTTTTATTTTTATTTGACCAATTTATAATTAAATATCATAAATTAATATATAAAATATTTTGTAAATTTATTTTAATATACAGATTATTTTTATTCTAATTATATAAATCAATATAATTAATTAAATAATATTAATATGTAAATTATACAAATTACATAAATTTATTTTAATATGTAAACTTTTTTATTCTAATTATATGTAAATTATTTTAATATTATTGTTTTAACTATAAAAATTTATTTAGTAAATAATTTTTTAATACGAATTATATAAATCAAGAAAATTACATATGTAAATTATTTATATAAATTATTTTACGTAATTTATAAAAAAAATTATGTAAACTTATTTTTATACATAAAATAAAAAAATTGTTTTAATTATAAAAAGTAATAAAATTTAAATGTTTAGATTATTTAAATACTATTTGAAATTTACATAATTTGTATAAATTACATAAAATCATTTTTTTATAATAATCTATACATTAGTTTACGTGGACCATACTCTTATTAACATCGAGCCTTGTTATTGGCACTGCTAATCGGTTGAAACATCCAATTCCAAAACTTGGTTTCAAAGAAATAAAGGTAAGCAGTAGCAGGTCAAGTGTTTCCCTGATATAACGTGGGGCAGAATAATAAGTGAACACAAGCATTGTGTTTGGTATATAACTAGTAAAGTAACAGTGAAAGGCCTGCCTCTTAGATTTGAGAAATGTTTTCGCACCACATTAGTACAAATAATTACAAAAATATCATGTTGTTTTGCTTTCATTTTCTATACAATCTTTAACACCTTAAAATAAAATAGTAAATAGTATATATATACTTTTCATTGAATCACAAACTACCTTCAAAGTCCACTAATACTTTTTATACTCACATTGCATAGAAATTAAATTCAAAATAAAAGGAAAACAATTTGGAACTTTTAGTCAAAGCAAACAAAACAAGCATTAAATTGTAATATATGGAGAGAAGAGAAGCAAAAGAAAATAGCAGTAATTATATAATATGACCTCTCTCTGTGGCTCAGACATGAAGGGTCCACTCAAATCCCTTAAAGCCCTCGGTATGTCATGGAATGGAAGGTTACTTTTCCATTGCAATCGGAATCATAGACCGTGAAAATGACTAGAAAAAGAAGCAGAGTGAAATGATGATTTGATTTGGCTGTGTTTGAATGAATGTAGAGATAACAAAGAAAAAAGAAGCATTTGATAATTTTGATATTGATATTGATATTATTACTTGCTTACACTCTATTTTGTGGTGGAGTGTGGCACGGGGACTGAAGGCGGACAAGAAGGCAACAAATTCCTTGAAGTTCAACCCATCCAGCATCCTCAACAAGCTCTGCAATATTATTAATGTTAACACCTCAATTCAATTGAATCGTGAAAGAATTTATATATATATATATATAGAGAGAGAGAGAGAGAGAGAGAGAGACCTGAGAGAGAGGGTTGACGGCGAATTCGGGAATGGAGAGGAATTCATCGGAAGGGATGAACCCGCAGCTGTTGCGATCCAGCTGACAGAAGCGTTGGTACAGAGAAACAATCTCCTATTGCGTAACTACACACACACAGAAATCAAAGAGCGACGAAGGAAGGAAGAAGATAGAAAAAGTGAAATGAAATGAAAATGTTTTGGTTACTAACAAGAGTTTTTGCAGTGTTGCTGAACCTCTTCGATGTTGTATTGGGTGAGCATGAGCATGTGTTGCCCATGGCTTCCTCTTCCTTCTGAAACGACACCAGTATTGCATTGCATTCTCATTTGCCAACTGCCCAACTACTTTCTATTGCCGCATCAATGAATTTTGAAAACATTATAATATTATAATATTCCCCTTTTATCCTTCTTCTTTCTCTCTCCCACCACTTCCATCAGCCGCGCCGACCACCAGCACTCACCTTGGAACCACTGCAAGCAAAAACACCTCCACACGGACCACACCTATCGCAGCACAACCTCCCATTCCATTTTTCTCTAGCGCAGTGCACATTCCCTTACCCGAACCTAACCTTCTTCCTCGCATACACCCCAAATTCAACAACCTTCCCGAACTTTATCCCCCTTCCTCTTGAAGCTTCTCGAACCTTCCAAACCTTCATATTATTCCCAACATCATCTGTACACAAAAGTGTCTGGTTTCTCTTTCGAGCTTCCCCAGAAAAACGGCTTAAGATCCTGAACATTCGTTGAGCCACTGAAGTTTTTCAAGTTTAGATCCAGAGACTCCAAAGTGGAGAGGGCCGAGGAAGCTGTTGAAGGCCACCTCGAGTTCCTTGAGGATGGTCATTTGCGTGAGAAAGTCCATCGACAATGCGCCATAGAAGAGGTTGCTGGAGATGTCGAAGGACTGGGTATAGGTGCGCGCGTCTAACCAGGAAGAGACCGAAGGATCAAACTAAACCAAAATATTAAGATAAATGATCAAACTAAAAAAAAGACAAAATAATTTTTTTTAAAAAAATGAAAGACTAAACTGAACTAACAAAATAAGATAAAAAATTAAATTATTTTTTTAAAAGATAAAAGATCATCAGAACAAAAAATAACATAAATAATTAAATAGGTAATTTAATTATGAATTAACCTAACAATAACATGAAATAATGATTTAATAGAAACATTGATGATTAAGTCTAATCATTATCTATGTGACCATACTTGCAAACGTGCAGAAACCACATCACGTATCTAATTAGACTGGAACAACTCCCATTTCAAATTGGAGGTTGTGTTAAGAAACTTCCAAGCTGCCTGGGGCTTAGTTAGTGAAGTTCACAAAAGCGTAACCGTTGTTCATCTTAGTTCTGCAAAGCATGAAATTAATAATCAATAAATAGTTTCCACACACATCACGGAAAAAGAGAGTGAGAGAGAAAGGCTAGCTAAACATAAGGAATTCAAAATTAAGAGAAGTAATTAGAAAAATAAAAAATAACATGCAATTCACTAATTGAATAAATAAAAAATTAGAAACCAATAAATTTTTTTGAAGGTTCGAAGATTAAATCGTAATTTTGAGGTTCTCAGAGACATCTTTTGGAAAAAAAGTTTTTGACATTGCTAAGAGATTCTCTTCTCAATTTTGAGCGCATGGCCACCAGTTTCGACTCAATCGGACATTCCAGTCAAAAGTTATGACCTTCCGAAGTTTATATACATCACTCCACAAAATGACACGTGGCCTAAACTGACACGTGTCACCACCTGGTGAGTCACGTCCAGGGTGTGCATGACTGGTGCTAGGTCACGTAGAGGGTGTGCGTGATTGGAAGTCATTCACGTAGAGGGTGTGCGTGATTAATCACGTAGAGGGTGTGCGTGATTTAACACGTAGACCCTGTACATGATTGGTTGCTATACATTTGTAATTAGGTTTCAAACAGCAATATTTTGGTAATTTTTTTTTAAAAGTGTAATATATTAATTTTTTTGCCTTAATACAATTATATATTTAATAATTAATTTTATTGTCAAAATTTTCACCTTAATTTTATACCACGACTTATTATATTAAAACTTATATGCGTGATTTTTTTATAATTAATTTTCTACATAAAAAAATTAAGTTTAAAACAATTGCTTAATGCTAGAATATTTACTTAGAACACCTTTAGTGGAAAACTGGAAATTGGAATTTTAAATCACTTTTTAGTGAATCTCATATGTTACTTATGATGTAAGATCTCTTAAAACCTCTCCCATTTTTTTTCTTTAGTGATAGATCTCATTTTTAGTTCTTAGAGAGATAGAGAGAAAAAATATTTTTTTGAACACTGTGCAAATCTTCAGAATTCTATTTCTAAATGAACACTATGTAGATATTTAGGATTCTATTTCTTCATAACAGATTTTGTATAAAATTATTCTTTTTGAACATTGTACAGATCTTTAAGGTTTTTTTACTATAATTTATTCTCATTTTAAGCTCAAGATTTTTACTTAAGATCTATCATTAAAGATATGCTTTTGAAAAAAATAATGAATTTCCTCGAAAGAAAAAAAAAAGACCAGCACATTAAAATTAAACTTTCGGGCCTGACCTTAAGGTTCAGCCCATGGTTTTACTCAGTGGTAATAATATGGGTGGAACTGATTGGACCCAAAATAAAAAAACGTGGAACAGTTTGCCATTCTGCTAGAAGTAGAGTCATTATTACTTGACTTAAGCTTTTTTTCCCCAGTAAAATAATAAATATATAAAGTTATTAAATAGTCTCTATTATTTTTGCGAAATCTGTCAATCTCTTAATTATTATAGTTCTATTTCTACTTAATAAAGTTTCTGCACAATAGGTCAGTCAGCTTAAATAATATTCTATAATTTTTACCATAAAAAACAATTTTTAAAATCCTTTTTTCTTTATAAGAAATAATCTAATTTGGTCCTAGAAAAATTTATTAGATCTAATTTGATAAGTCTAATTGACATTTCCCAAGGACGACGAAATTCGAACATTTTTAATTTTATGAGAGTAAAACACATTTTTGCATAAAAAATAAAAATACAAGAAGTCGTGAGTTGGAGTATGACTTTGTATATTAAAAATAAAAATTCCTAAAATCATCATTCAAAAGATGACTTCAACTTAAAAAAATAAATAAAGAAAGTGTCCATTAAACATGACTTCTGGATTAAAAAAAATAAAATGTAAAGAAATCATGTTTTAAAACACGATTTTGTATTTTAAAATAACTTACACATTGTCAGTCGTAAATTTAAAAAATGTTCATTTTGTTAAAATTTTCAAAAAATTACCCGAGATTAATGAAAAAGCCAGCATGGTATTGTTTCTGAAAACGACACAAAAAACTCTTCTAACTGACAAAAATCGATTACCAATTGTCCAACTGATCTGACTAGCTTCATGGAACATTCTCTTCCAAAGTGTACCATTATATAGACTCCACTACGTTAGCCATTGTAAGTTTGACACAACAAGAAGCAACGAATGATGTATGAGGCGGCATTGGGTAGTTTTGGTTGATGTCAAATGGTTAAAATAATCGTTTCTGCACTCAAGTAGTATTACAACTGTATACGGAGAATGATGATTTAATGGACGTAAAGAAAGATGTGAAGGAAATTATGAACACAATATAATATGATAAAAGTGGTTGAGGCCCTGTGCGAAATGGACGTACGTAGTAGATGCTATTAAGTAAACGACCCAGCAACAATTGGCTTCCATTCAGAAAAATTAAACAGAGAAAGCAGACAAAGAAACTACCGAAGCTATTCCGGAAACTTTGATTGATTTTTTGGGACACAGCAAAAGACAAAGGTAGATAACTTAGCTGAGAGGAAGAGAATTTTCACTGTTGCTGATGATAGTGACCCATTTTGATGTAAGCAATCATCTTCTTTTTGTAAAAAAAACAAACAGCAACAACTCTGATATCAGATATGTAACATATAGTATACTATGGAAGGCACAAGGAAAAACATCCTTTCTTAATCTTATTAAGTATTTAGATTTGTGCTAAAAAGAATCTTTCGACATAATTCACAAAGCATTTTATCATAAATTTCTACTAGATGTTTATATTAAAACACTTTATACTAATAATATATATAAATCAAACTCTTTAAAATATTTAATATTTCTACACAATACACCCCTGACTTACAATAGATAATCCAAAAGACAAAATTCAAGTCGTGAGTTTCAAAATATATAAAATGATAATTAGATTTTAGTTTTAGTTTTTTTAACTGTTAGTTTTAAAATAAAATCATTTTAAAAACTTACTATTTTATTAAAACTAGTTTAATAATATTAAATTGATCCAGGAATCTTCATATTTCTTCATAATTTTAATTATTCTTAAGTTACAAAGTGCAGCCACTAGATTGATGCTTATGAAGTATATTATAAACACAAATGAATTAATTGTGAGAGTTTCTTTACAGAGTTTTAACATCTAGCATAATCAAACAATTTTAAGAAACTTGTGGAAATATGTTTGGATTGAATTAAACTTTTTAATTTTCTTCTCCTGTAAATATTTATTATATTTATCCAAACGACACTTTATTCATCACATGTCTTCTTTTTGGTAAGAACTGGCTTATTTTGTTTGCAACAGAAGTCTACTATATTAAGCAAACAGGCCGGAATCAATAAGATTGCAGACACCCCTTCCCCCTCTTATATTGATGGATAAAATGTAAGAAAAATGGAACACGGAATAACAGGCATTAGATATTAGTATTTTGATTATTATTAAGCAATAAAATATGGTTATATTAAAAAGAGAATGACATAATTATTATAACTAATTTTGAAAGGTCTTTATTAATAAAAATATATCTTTTTCCTCTTTTTAAGATGATCACCTTCTGTTACTTAACTAATAGTGAGAGAATGTACACATTTTATACATTATAACACCTTTTTAAAGTTTATATGCATAACTTGTATGTTTATTTTCATATTTATGGGTTCATTAAAGGAAACTTTAAAAGTCAAAGTGGGAGTTTTATAATAACAATTAATAATACTTCAGTGCGTTTACCAACACAAGTGACCGATTTATTTGGTGATATATAAGCCACAATTGTATTCCATATAAAGAAACAAAAGTTTTTTTTTATGCACGAAAGAAAGTGTTACACACAATGAAAATAGCATCAATACGTGGAGAAATTTACATGTTAAATCAATACAATATGGCAAATTATATATTACATCCGTTTTAGACAAATTCAAAGAGATGATGTATACGTGAAAATACCAAGACGGCATAATGCGCCGAAACTTGTCTGTATACATCATGTCATTAGACAGAATTATTGTCACGGAGTAATATTTAAAGATCATTGTATAAATCCGATGAAAGCTAAGTGACAAATTAAAATTAAATCAAACCTTTTTAAAAAAAAAGAAAAAAAAGAATAGGTCGTAGGTGAACCAAGTAATTGAGTAAATCATACAAATAAAGTACGAGTACTTGATGTTAAGCTTTTAAAACAAATAATATGGCAATTAAATATTTGAGAGAGAGAAAAAAGTTCTCTACGTTCTAATTTTAATGGAGTCAATACCAAAAAATAGTAGTCAATTTTTTTGATTTAGAAATATAAATGAACGATAATTGACCTTGTTCCGTTAACATTGTAAGCCATTAGATAGAACTGCTCTTAATATTAAAATAATGCAAATGTTAACTAGTAATCAATGTCCATAGTATATTAATTAAGGAATTAAAAAAAATATATAGATGTACAAAGTTATACTGTCTGAATCTTTTTTAAGGTCTCTTGTAATTTTCACAATAAACAATTGTGGTTAACAAGATCTTTAAAATAATAGAAGGTTAGTTATAGAAAAATATTAACATTAAAAAAATGCTAACAATAATTACAGCACAAGGAGCAAGAGGCAAGAACAATTAAAAGTAGGTGGCGCGAAAACAACTGTCCCTACTTCTCCCTTCTTTTCCCCAATTGCACTGTTCTCTCATATTCCGTTTAATTTTTATTATTGTTTCTAATTGAAAACTTCTCCAGAAACACCGAAAGCATCAGTTTTTTTTTTTTTTTAATTTCTCTTCTTCGCTTTCCCTCTCTGCTTCAAAATCACCAAATTGCCATCGCCGGCGAAACTCAACTCCGGCGTCGGAATCTGAATCATCTTTCCGTTTTTTCTTCGTTCAGTGTTCTCTCGCGTCGATTCGTTGTTCTATTGATGCGTGGAGTTTTAACTCGCTTCAGTAGAAGGTGTGAAACTCGTAGTAATTGAGTCAATTAGGTTATTACGCGGTTACAATTTCGTTTCGGATCAGTAATTTTAGTTTTGAAAGATTTTACTGCTGTTGCATTTTCTCGAAAATATCGAAAGCTTGAAACTCGTTTGTTGTTGATTGAAGGAAAAAAAAATTCGGGAATAATAAGATTCATTCAATGCAGCCTAGTACTAGTGTTGTTTCAGAGCGGTTACATGAACAGTGAAACACTTAAACGTGTCTTGAGTGAGCGAGACACGAACCCAATGCCTACATCTGTCATGGATCTCTGTTCTGAACCATTTGTTTCTTTCAGGTAAAAAAAGGGTTTTTTCTTTCTCTCCTTGGATTTCAGAGATATTTCTTCACACCAGTCAAAATCCAAATTACTACTCTAACTCCATTAAAAATCTTTTTTAAAAAATTGCAGGAAACAATGTCTCCGAATCATGTTAGGTTTTCACAATAGTTTATGGGGATGGACAATGACCGTCCCTGCACGTGGACCTCCTTGTCTTTACCCATAACCCAAACAACAATACCACCATCGAGTTCAAACTTCAATTGAAGTGACCAAATAT